>VXBR01001841.1:530569-557694 GCA_013400215.1 Cisticola juncidis | reverse complement strand
AAAGAAGCCATTATTAAAGAGCAAAGCAGCACAAAGAGACTGGGATGTAGGATTGAGGGACTGCAGGGAATTTTTAGTTCACTTGCTGCAAATCAAGATCAGCCTTTTTACCTTTCCACAATCTTCCTCCCTTTGTTATTTGTGGTTACCACAAAATCTTATGCAAAGATTCTCTCAGATGCTAGAATTAGATAATGTCTCTGGAAAAGGGTGTCACAGTCTGGATAAACATAGCCATGAATAAAATGTTTGATGCAACGACACGTTTCATCCAGCAATGCTCCAGGGGGGAAAAAGAACTATAAAGCACATATTTATTGTTTAAGAAATAGTAAGATGTTTCATATCATTGTATAAACATTTGGAGACACAGGTGTATTTGCTTCTCAGACTCAAGCACTTTTTGGTCTGATACAAAGCAATCCTGTTCCAGAGGTGAACGGGAGCAGCAGGTGGGTGACACATAATGTTTGTGATGATTTTTATGTAACCAAAAAAGCAAATAAAGCTTTTCCTGAGAAAGAGGCCTTGCAGAAGATGTGCTACAACCTCCCCCAGGACTGCCAAGGACATCCATGATGGGATTTTTTGCCTCCCAGCCCAAACACATCATGCCAGGCTCGGCAGAGGTGACTGCAGAGAACACCTGTGATGTTTTAGGGCCTGGGATTTTTCTGCCTCACTCTGTGCTATCTGCCAGAGAAAGGACTGGTTAAAATAACAGGGGCTGAAGGAAGAACAGAATGGAGATGTTCACATATGCTGTCCAGTCTGGAGGGGAATAGGGCTGTTTCTCACCACCAAAAAGCCTGGTTATGTCAGCCTTAACAACACATCTCCCATGGCTGTGAACTTCAGGCAGGGCAGCAGGGGACAGGTGAAATTTAACAGAGAGCACATGTTTGAATGAAAGAATACCTGACTGAAAAAAGGAAGAAGCCACAGGTGCATCAGTCTCAGCAGTGGAGACTTTGCCATGAAACCCTGAACTTCACGTGTTCACCTACCCAGGAACTTCTCAGGGTGCCCAAAAGAAAACGTGATTTTCTTGATAGTAAATGGTTTATTCTTTCCATGTAAATAACCATGCTCCTGTAAGTTGACAGGGAAAGAAATTGTAATTTGGATTGTTGAGCTGTTAACCTCCTTTCACCTGCAGGCTGTTTTAAGAAGGAGATCCACACAAATTACTTAAAATTATATATATATACATATGCATACACTCTGGCATCTAACAGGTCAGAACAAGCAGATATGTCCATGCAGCCACAGAACTCATTTAATAGCGTTGGTTGTATGAAATGCAGCTCTTACTCTTGCAATTTTTCAGTCCCCAGTTTTGGGATCCAGCTGCAGCTTTGGGATTCCAGGTGCCACAATTTGCTTCGGCCCACTTTCAACTCAATTTAAAAAAAAAAAAAAAAAAAAAACCCAACTTGTTCTCTTAGGAAACAATAGTGAGGTCACCTGATCGTTTTGTGGAGGTGACTGTCTGATCAGTGTCTAAAAGTGAGGAAATGACAGAGCACCCAAGCTGTTGTTCTCACAGAGCAAACCTTTGCAGGGTTTGCAATGTGGGCTCATTTTTCTGACAAAAAAACAAGTCAAACTCGGGGTTTCATGCTAAGTGCAAATGAGCAGACTGCTCTGCCTTGCGTATCTGTACATGAATCCAGCCCAGTGGGGAAAAAAAAATACTATTGAAGGCATTAAAAAAAAAATCGGTGCATGGAAAGGAGCTTAATACATTCACAACGTTATTTAGCTCTAACAAAGAGCAGCAACCCCAGATGACCTCCTGGCTCCTGTCTCCACCCAAGTTCCTGGCCCCTGTTCAGCGTCCTGGCAGGAGTTGCAGACATCCGCCACACGATGCCAAGTAGCTGTTTTGTCTGTAGATATGTAATAGAGATTAGCCGAGGGCCGGGGGGAGCTGCGGAGCGCACACCGGCACCTCCACACCGGCACCGCCGCCCCAGCGCCGCCCGGGAGCGCTCGGTGCCGCCGGCACCGGGACCGGGCTGGAGGGACCGGACAGTGCCCAGTGGGGCGGCTCGGGGACCGACGGACCGACAGACGGATGGATGGACGGATGGAGCGGCCAGGACATCAGAGCTGTGCCCCAGGGATCACCGATCCCACAGTGATCACCGATCCCACAGTGATCACCCCGGCTCGATGACACCTCCCGGCTGCGAGCGCTCCCAGAGCTGCGCCCGCAGTGGAAACGCCTTTTGTTTTCCCGTAGCAGGCTTTAGAAGGAAAATCTCAGTCCGACTTTAAATACTTTTTTTCCCCTCCCCCTCCCTTTTTCCACCAGAGACAGGAAACTGTCCTTTCGTGCGTTCAGAAATGCAAATTATGATTGGCAGAACATTACAGTGCAGAAAAAAAGGCTTTTGAACGAGGTGGTGGAGGAGCGATCAAGGCAGATTAAAGGTTAGGCCCTGCACCAGGCCAGCCAATCTCCCCGAGTCACACACCCCTGCTCGGGATCCTGTGTTTTTATCAAAGGAATGGGCAGACCAGCAATTTCACTAACGTGCAAAGTGGGAAGAGAAAAATGCTGGGCTCTCCTCCTTCTCCTTCTCCTTCTCCTTCTCCTTCTCCTTCTCCTTCTCCTTCTCCNGCAATTTCACTAACGTGCAAAGTGGGAAGAGAAAAATGCTGGGCTCTCCTCCTTCTCCTTCTCCTTCTCCTTCTCCTTCTCCTTCTCCTTCTCCTTCTCCTTCTCCTTCTCCTTCTCCTTCTCCTTCTCCTTCTCCTTCTCCTTCTCCTTCTCCTTCTCCTTCTCCTTCTCCTTCTCCTTCTCCTTCTCCTTCTCCTTCTCCCCATTCTCTTCTCCTACTTTTTCTCCTTCTCCTCCTTTTTCTCCTTCTTTTTCACTTTTTCTTCTCCTCTTTCCCCCTTTTGTCTGCCTCCTTCTCCTCTTCCTCTCCTACCTCTTCTATTTTTCCCCTTCTCCTTTTTCACACCTCCTTCCCTTTCCCCTTCCCCTTCTCCTCCTCCTCCTCCGCCTCCTTCTCCTCATCTACTGCTGAGGATCTGAAGAGACAGAAAACTCTGAAGAATTCATCTTTTTGCCCCTCTCAAAAAGGTCTCCACTACTGATAACTGGATACAATCCTGGCACGACAAGGAGCTCTCTCTGGAGTGCACCAAAATCACTTGGCAGAAACCTTGTTGTAATCATTTATGCTTTGTTCCTATGACTAAACAAATGATATCTTATGAGAAGAGGATGAAAATGAATAAAACACATTCAGCATTGGTTACTAATTTGTAAATGGAAAAGTGACAGGTGCCAAACACACTTCAGCCTAAAAGCATGGGTAGCTCAAGGTCTGGCTTAAGAGTGGGGGAAGCCAAGATGGAGCAAGTGGGCAGAGCTGCTCTCCCTGCCCTCAGGCTCCTTGTTCTGCCCCTCTGGAACAGGTTGGGATTCATCTGGCAGAGCAGTTTCATGTGGGAGGATGCTGTGTATGTAGGCTCCCTCTAGGAATAATTAACCAAGGTCAAAATTGCTGGATCCTTGGATGGGAAACCTTCAAGGAAAGCACAAGCACTACCAAAGGGGTTCTGATAACTCTGTGGGAAACCAACCCTGAGCCAGAGATGAACAGACCCCTTTCCATGGCAGAGGGGACCTTCATGGCACCACCATTCCTGGCAGCAGCTTTAACCTCACACTGCCCAAGGTGTGAGAACACACAACTCTATTTCTTCCTGCAGCCAGCAGTCAGCACATGGGAGTACAAACTGCTCACCTCACTCTGACCGCTTGAGAGAAACTTCCAGCCTTTCCCAAACAGCTCAGAAAAGACAGAAAATGGAGATTCCAACAAGCACATGCAAGTGCACTTCCCCAGAACCTGGGTTTGACACTCTGAAACTTTGGTGAGCTGTAATCCTGCCTTCTGAGCCCTCCCCTGCTGAGCTGCTGTTTGGGGTAGGATCCACCTCACACATCTCCTCACATACCAGGACAGCAAGCACAGCCCCTGTGCTCTTGCCCTAGAGACAGCAGCATTTTGTGTTTTGGAGAAATGATCTGATGCAGTTTATAAAATGCTTCTGAAAATTTTGAGGAGGAGGATGTCAACAAATTATTTCCATCTCACTATAGTAATTCCTCTCCTTATTTTTTCTCCTGTTTCCTTTACAATTGAAAATCCTTCTTCCTGTCCTCTTCTGAACAGGGGATTGCCTGATTTTTTTCCAGCTAATAATGAAAATAACAAATGCATTCTGGAGACTTGAAGAGAGCTGTGCTTGAGAGCACTGATATGCTGTGAAGATGAGAGGGTGAGGGAAGAGACCTTTGGCTGTGATGAGACCCAGATGTCCCGTTCTGGCCGTGTCCAGCAAAGTTACTGTCAAGCCTTTGTTTAAACTGGGTCCCACTGCACGAGCATATTTATTAGCATAACAAAGCAGAAATGGCCAAGGAAAGGAAAAAATGACTTCCCTAATGGAAATGAATTGTGCAGCCTAACCTGGTGGTACATAGGACTCTATCATGGTATTTAATGTCTCTCCCCATGCTGAAAGAAAAGAGTCTTGACACAGGCGCCAGTAGGTCTGTAGAGCCATTGGTAGACAGCCAGGGCATACCATTTAATGGAAGGACATCATTAAATATGCCTTTATTTTTATTACTTTGTAATATTATTATGCAGCTGAAATAAATCACAAGTTGTTTTTAGTGGGATTCCGTCACAAGCCACAAAAGCAGTGAGCTGGGGGGTTTACTTCTCAATCTCCCTGTAAGCAACTTTCTGTACTCTCTGAAAGGAGCAAAACCTTCACATCAGGGTCAGCCCGTGACCTTTCCCTCTTTCAATATTTATTAAATGCATTATTAAATAAACACAGCTCACAGGATGTAGTTCCAGGCTTCTGCAGCCCCAAGTCTGGAGGCAAACAGGAGTGGCAGAGCCCCCAGACCAAAGTGGAGGAACAGGAGAGGTCTGGTGGAAGCCAAAGGTGTTTCAGTACCTTGCCTCATTCCTGTGTGGCTCCCACATCCCCTCCCAAACCAGGAAGGTGCAAAGGTGCTGCATGCTCACCCTTGCATGAGTGCAACATCAGTGAACTGGAGAGGGAGTTTGGCTCATCCTCCCACCAGCAGATGGGTAAAACATGAACTCTTCAGGCATGAAGCAGAGAAGTGGAAAAGGAGATGTGAAAACCTGTGCTTGGACCTTCACCAAACTGTCTGACTACCCCAAGGACCCACTCCTCACCTCCATCCACCATCGAGGGTGCAGCACAGTGTTTGGTTTTAAAAAGGAAGGACACCCAAAGCTCTTCCACAGTCACATTTTCTCAGCTCTGGTGTAAGTCAGGACTTTGTAGTGCAAAACATTTTACAGAAAGTCTAAATATGCCAGCAGGACATTGTTAGCTATCATGATTTTAGCTTAACATATTTTAGTTTTCCTCTGGTCCCAGTCCTCTCTGAATGTGATGCTATGTGTGCAAGCCCTCCCTTGGACTCTTCTTCCTTTTTTTTTTTTAATTTTCACATGGTCAGACTGTTTCAGAGGAAGGAAGAATGGCAGATCCTGATTTAGAGAGTCCTGCTGAACTACTGGCATTGTTTGTGTAAAACATTTGTTCCTTCTCATCACCCCATTAGTTACTTCTCATCACCTTTAAGATGCCTTTTTTTTTTAGGTAAATGTTAAGTGGAGGTTTATCATTAACCACCTTTGGGTTTTTGTTAAGAGTTTATATTATTCACATGAACAGTGTGTGTTGCAAGATTCCTTTTTTCACTGTTTGGATACAAATCATTCACAGCTTGAGTTTTGTCTAATCTGAAGCCAAACTGATTTCAGTCTTCAGATAAGCTCCACCTCAAAAAGGAACCTCAAAAGGCCCCAGTTTGTCCAGTTAAGATACAAGTATCACCTGTTTGGATATTGAAATGTGTGCACATCAAAGAGATGAATTGTTGTGCTTCAAGGTCAAGAAGAAACATTAACAGCAGGATGTTGAATTCGAGATTATTCATTTTAAAAAAATCTTTATGGCTTGTTCTTTTCTGCAGTGAAGTTGTGCCTCAGTCAAGCCTCTTCTTGCTGTGGCAAGGAGCAACATGGGTGCAAAAGTACATCTGATGAGCAAGTGCCAGAATGGAGACAAATGAATGCTCTTAAGAAACTTCAGCCCATCCTGTGAAAAGCTCTTCTCTTTGCAACCAAAAACAAACTGGAAGAGCTCTGTTTGTACTCAAAGGCTGAGTACCCAGTCTCTTGGTTCCTACAGAAGTGACACTCCTGGTGATTTTCATTGTTTCTCTGTCCACAGCACAGAGCTGGGGTTCACCACGCTGCTGTGAGCAGCAGGACAGCCCCAGCACAGACAGAACCTGCACAGGGGATTTTCTCTCTAGATGAAAAGGGCTTGTGGAAGGGACATCTCCAAGCCACATGTCAGAGGGACACAGCAAACCCTCCCCAGGCCCAGCTGCTGAGGAGTTCTGCTGCTGATCCCCCAAATCCCTTTACCTCAGAGTGCTCCAGTGTCTCTCTAGGATGAGAATTCCTTCCACAGCCAGGGAGAAGCCATGGGGCAGGGACACAGCCACCCCAACAGCTCCCCATCTCCAACACGTGAGAGAGCCTTCCAAAGGTCCCCAGGATGAAATATCCAGCACTGACTGCTTCTCAATTAGTCCCTGACATCCTTTTAGGGGAAGGAAAGTTCCTTCTGTATTTCTTGCTACCCTACAGCTCCTGTTTCTGAGCTGGAGGAATGTCTCCTTACCATGTCTTCTCTACATCCCCCTGNAAACCCACAAACACCCAGAGATAAACTTCTTATTTACATTTGGGACATGGATTGCAGAGGAGATTCTTTTCAAAAACCTAGAGGGACCTGTGCTCCCAGTCTGACTGTCTCTTCAGAGCACTAACTTCCCCCTCCTTCTTTTGCTGTGTTTGCCAGTGGAAAAAATTAGCAAACCCTATTTACAAATATTTTTGCCTCCTGGCCCTCTGCCTAATGCTGTACTATTAAGGCTGTCGTTGTTCCACTAAACAATTGCAAATGTTTTTGCATGCATGCATTGGCTTGCTTTTGAGTTCAGAGACTCTTGTTCCACCAACTGCCACTGTCACCCTTTGCTTCACTCAAGTGAATGCCCTAGAATTCAAGCTTGTCAGGAAATTTCCCCTCTACTACCCCACTAAAATATGCAGCAATAAAATTCCTCCACTAAGGCGCCTTCCTGCAGCTTTTCTGTCCCAGCCTCTCCTGTCACAGCAGTGTGCCCCAAAGCCTTGCACTTACACCAGACAAGGTCAAAGGGGCTGTGGCCAGTGAGACCTCAGAGGAATTTGGGTACCCAGTTACAAAAATTGTCTTGGGGAACCTTTTTCTTGGCTGAATCCTGATCCCAGAAATGAGTAATCCCCATTTCTTCAGCAGGTTAGTGCCTAAGCTGAGTTACGAGCAAGGAACAAAACATTTCCCCTCCACTTTACCCTGGGACTCCTGACCTAGAAGCCACTCTCAGGGAATATTTTCAGGATTCTCCTCCCTCCAAAAGGCCATGGTAGCCAACCCTTTCTTTTAAAGTACAGAAGGAAGTAGTAGTCCATGTTCACGTTCTTTTTTCTTCACCCACCGTCCCATCCCCAAAATTTCACAGATTCTTGTTCACTCTTTTTAACCTCTATGCAAGTAAATCCATGATTCTGTGCATGCTGTTTGGTCCCAGATGTGAGGGTGATACAGTTTACCAGCATTTCAACAGCAGCTGAAGCAGCCAGTGATAAATGGATGTTGAAGAGCAGTCAAAGAAAGCAAGTTTCATATCTGTAATTGCAAATGGTAGCATGGGAAATGTGATTTTGAAACAACAAAAGAAAGATTTATGTCTCTAATGAAAACAGCTCCAATGTCAGACTCAGCACAACTTCCCAGACAAGATAAAAACACAAGAATTATCTCCAGAAATTACTCACTGAAAAATTCTGAATAACAAATGCAGTTGAGAAAATTGCTCGGGCAGTTTGCAAATAAGAAATAAAGGAGGACATAACAGATTTATTAATCACTATGATTTATGCACCTAGCTTTGCTAGCAGTGCAAGACAGCAAACTAAAGCAAAGCCAAGCATCCTTCCACATTGTTTGGTCAGCAAACTTCCATCCTGGTCTGAGGCACTGCTGGTTTTAGGCCAGTCCTGCCAAACTCAACAGCTTTTCTAGGATCACGAAGTGCCAACACAAAAGATCTTTAGTTTTCAGGAGGAGCATTTCAGCCACTGAATTTTGTCTTTGCAGCTGAAAACTGAAAGTCTGGGACACATAACTGCAAGCACATAAATCTTGTCTGCATAGCCTCACCTAGGTGGTGACCAGGATAACAAATCTTGTAGTGTAGGTGTAAATCATCTGGTGGTAAAATTGTAACATGAACGATTATTCCAGGCTCTCCCAGTGCTGGGCACGTCCTAAGTGCCCATTTCCAGAATGCCCGTGCTGGGATAGCTGTGAGGAGAAAGTTTGGAGACAGAACCACGAGGACTATTGGATATCTTGGCCTTGACCATTCTGTCCATGTGTTCTGACTCTGCTCCAGGACTGTGTCTTTAACAAATCAGTGGCAACTTAAGACAGAAGTTTGTGATATTTAGATTCATATTAAGAAAATTTATGATGTTGCAAGAGTCAGGAGTTGGGCAGGGTTTAAATACTGCTTCAGAGTCACAGAACACAGAGGCACCCAGAGCCCCAGAGCCTTTTCTTGTTGTAGTTCCAGACTGTGCCACAAATCCCTAAGGTTACAAAGAGGGAGAACAATTTTCATGCAAATTCTGCTTCAGTCTTGCGTATCCCCCATGAAAAAAAAAACAATTATGCTTAGCAGGGGTTAGAGTCAGACCTTTTTCCATGGCTAACTCTCCTTGCCTGGCCTGAGTTGCCCTGCTATGCCCCAGTGTCCCTAATTAATGAAAAGGAAGCAGCCAGACACCCACTTTGCCAGCTCCATCATTAACTCCTTGTCCTGGGCACTGCCAGGCCCTGCAGGCATCTTGGGCCAAGTCTCTGTCATGCCTAAGAAATGGAATTTAACCTTCCTGGTGCCCTAACCATGGCATCCCCACAAAAGAGGTGTGCCTGGGGGCACTAAAGCCAACCAGCCAGCTCCTTCCTTTCTTTGTAGAATGACACTGGCATCATTGTCCTAGCTGGAAATGAAGGCGACTCAGTGCCTCAGGACCTGGGTAAACCTCACTGCAGCCTCATTCAAGCACTGTTCCCATCCCACTGGGGCTAAAAGGTTTGTCCTGGGGATTTTTCAGTCCAATATCTTATTAAAGGTCAGCAGTTGTTAAGTACATTCTGGCAGTGAGCCCCTGCTTCTCACACTTCCTGCACTCAGCCTGTGTCCACTTCAGGTCTCCCTTCCCAAATCCCTGAGGGTCACAGCCAAGGAAGGAGCATCTCACCTCCCCAGATCCAGCATCTTTTATCTTGCTTGAGGAATGTTCATCCTGCCTGTGCTTTAGGCTGAGGCAGAGCCCAGAGGGTGGAAGCAGGCTGGGTGCTGTGAGCTGTGCTGGAGCAAGGCAAGGGCACACAGGCTGCACACCAGCAGCATGGCTGAGGTGCAGTCAGTGCAGAAATCTTTCTCATCCCCCATGGAAATGCTGTGTCCAAGGATCCTCTGCAGTCCTTTACAACAGCTTTGGATACCATCACCACATCCCTTCACAAAACTCACTTTTAAACATGACCCCAAGGCCTTTTGTCACTTAAAAAAACAACCTGAGATTTTCAAAGTAAATTACATTAATTAATTTCCTCTGCAGAACAGGAGAGGTTGAAGCCTCCACACACCCAATTATTGGTCTGGAGCTCCATGACTTCACTACCAACCCTTCACACTAATTTTTGTCAGGTCCAAATCAATCTCAACCCTCCATCACCCTCCACACACATCATGTAGAGCCCAAAATGACAGACTGTCTCTCAGCCTAACTCATTGAGAACTACTTTATTTTTTATCTCCTTCACAGGAAGAGGAAAACCCACAGATGATGCATGCATGAACCTCCACCATCAGCTACCAGCTGGCTGAGAAATGGGGTGACCTCACAGTGCACCCCTGCAGCCACAGCTCAGGTGACACAGCTCAGTGTTAAAGCAGGATTGCAGAATGCTGTCTGTACTTGAGCATATAAAACATTCCCCACAAATGCAGCTCAGAAACAGGTAAAGAAAAAAAAAAAAAAAGGGGTTCTGTACCCCTGTCTCAGCATTACTGCAATGTAGCTTCTGAAACGAAATGAGTGTATTGAATTAGTGCAAGTGGAAAATTGGTTCTTTGACCAAAATGGAAAAAAATAAAGGCAGAGGAAGGAGGGAGCTGTGTGGGCAAGATTCTTTAAATAATCATGAGGGGGGTTTTCTTTAATTGGAGGATTGGAAAAATAAATTAGAACTTTGGCAAATTTTCATCTAAACATTTCAGTAGCTAAAGCCTAAATTCTGGCTTTAGTTCACTCTACCAATGACTACACCCTCTGAAAAATGTCAATAATATGAGAAAAAGTTATTGTTGTTTTCATTTTCCACAAATAAAGCCTCATCTTCAGTGCAACTCTCATTTCAGTCTGTACTTGTCCCAAACTGGATGGGCAGATATTTACTCCCTCAAATGACTCCCCTCCAAAAAAATCTGCTTGGGAAGAAAGAATAAGACAAGGAAGAGGGACAATAAACGAGGCACAATGAGAGCTAGAACAGAAGAGAAGAGGATGGAAGTACCTAGCAAAGTGACAGAGAGAGAGAGAGAAAGAACAGTGTTATTTTTTTCTCCCCCTTCCATTAGAGAAATTTTAATTTTCTTTTCTTCATCTGTTGTAGAAAAACCCCACATGTTCATGGTTTTAACTGGTAAGGACAAAGGGAAAGGCAACAGAGTAGAGCTGCATGAGGTCAGAGGCTGTTTCATCTCCCAAACCCCAGCCCACACCACTTTAGATTTTACTGTCACTGATGTGCTGTCCATCAGCTTTCTAAGCAGCCTGTAACAAGGTATCAGAAAAGTGGAGCCCATACTGCTCTTTGGGGAGCCAGGGGAGATCTAATGTTTTAGAAATGCCTACCCACAGACAATAGTTCAGAGAAAAGCTCTTTGGAAACAAAGGGTTCAGGAGTTGGGAAATATTTGCAGAAGAAATCATTTTCTGCAGTACTTTGCTTTCAGAATGCAATAGATTAACAACAAGCTTGTCTTGAAGAAATTAAAGAAGAAAGTTTTGCAGACACCCAAAATGAAGTTGTGGCCTGTTTTGTCCCCAAAAGGTTGGTTTTCCCCTGAAAAATAAATCTTTATTTGTGGTGCAGGTACTTAGCCTGCCTTTAGTATTAACTATTTTTTCCTTAACACCCCTATGCAATTTATCCTTCAAGGTGTCCTCATTACAAAACCATCCAAGCACACAGGATAACTGATGAGCTGTGGATGGAGACAAACACAAGAGGTGTTCCTGCAGAGTTTCCTTGGCCCTGCCTGCACTGCTGCCAAAGAAACTCCTCTCCAGGCTGCTGCCAGGGTTTGGTGACTGTCAAAGGCCTGGCTGGGATGCTCCTGGATTGGTTATCAGAGGAGCAGGGCTCAGAGTGCTCCAGGCATGGAGCTTGCATCAGTTTTTTGGAGGACAAGATGGTTGTAGAACCCCTCTGCTGTCTTGGTGGCTCAGGGAGCATGAGGGTGAAATGTTTGCTGTGTCCTTGCCTTGGCCCCATGAGCACACAGCAAACAGAGCAAAGGAAATTTAACTGAGGGTTTGTGGGCTGATCTGAGGGCAGGGAGAGGTCCCTCACCAAATTCCATCATGGGCAAAACAGGCTTGAATTAGAGACATTAACTGACTTTATCCAAAGTCAGAGCAGGACAGAAGAGACATGAAATAAAACCTTTAAAAATACCTTCTCCCTACCTCCTCCTTCCCCCAGAGCTGCAGGGACACAGGGAGTGGGGGTTCCAATCAGCTCATCCCACTGAGGTGTCCCTGCTGCAGCTCAGGGAGAGGAGTCCTTCCTCTGCTCCATCACACAGACATCTCTCCATGAGCTCCTCCAGTGGGAGCCCATCCCACAGGCAGCAGATCCCTGCACAGACTCTGCTGCCACCAGGACCACTCTTCCACAGGGACAGTCCCTCAGCAACAGGCTGCTCCAGTCTGGGTCCCCCACAGGGTCACAGGTCCAGTGTGGGTTCCTCCCTTCATTGGTCTGCAGGTCCCAGCACAGATTTCCCAGGGGGTCACATCCCCTGCTCCAATGTGGACTCCTCCAGGATCTCTGCATCCCTCCGGACCTCCATGGGCTGCAGGGACACAGGGGAAATGCTCCTCTCCTGGAAATGCTTTTTAACACTTTACCAACTCCCTCTGTTATTTAACTGCATTTTTCTCCCTTTTTTCCCCCCACAAATATTGGAGATGAGCTTACATTTCCCAAGGAGATTTCAATAGGGTTTTACAGACAGGGAATTTACCACTCGTGACTGTGAGTACTCTTGGTGGAAGTCTCAGGGTTGCACTCATGTAACCATGGAACAAAAATGACATTTTGACTATCTAAAGGCTCGTAGGCAGGCCACAAATAAATGATTATTCACAGAAATTACGGGCAGCATTATCTCAAACAACAAACACATTCAAGAACATCCAGGCAGCCTCACAGATAGTTTGCAAACAGATAAAAGGCCAAACACTTCCATTCAGCTACTTGCTGTAGATTATTCACGCAGCTCTAATAACAGTCCCCTGTCTCCATGAGCCTGCATCAGATACAGTCCAAAACTGGGATGGTGGTGAAAGCTCCCACTCTATCATCATGAAAACCCAGAGTTGAAGCCTTCTTCTTTTTTTGTCCCCATTCATTTCTACCAAACAAAAGCAAAAGATGAGATTATCTTCACAGAGTTTGGTTTGGAGTTGCTTCATTTCAGTGGCATGCAGATATTTTCCCTGTGGTTTTGCAGGGTGACCAGGAACACCTGTTGAGTTTTAAAGAAAAGCACAAAACCCCTGCAGAGCTGTGGTTTTGTTTGGTTAGGTTTGGGATTTTTCACTCTCTGTTTTTTAGGTTCTGACAGCGAGCACAGCTCACAATGGGCATTGTTTGGGAGCTGTAAAAGAGCAGTAATTGCTGCTGAAGGGTGCCTGGTTGCACAGGATATGATAAATATCATTTATTTATGCACTAGGCTCTGGGCCAAACACCCTGAGCGTGTCTCAGCCTCCTCAGAGGTGGCACTCACCCCACAGCTGTTCCCCCCTTCCCTTGCAGGTCCCACACGGTGCTGGGCTCTGCCAGCTGGGCTGCACCCCCAGCACCCCTGGGGCAAGGGCAGCAGGCACCTCCTGTGAGGCAGGGAGGTGGGAACCAGCCCTGCCAGCCTTGGGGTGCCAGCAGGGCTGCTCTGGCTGCAGGCACCTCAGCAGGTTGGGCTCCCTGCTTCAAGCCCATCCTCTTCACCCTTGGTACTCAGCCTGCCTGAAGAAAGTGATTTGGGCTGGTGGTGTGCACTGCTGTTCACTTGGAAATGCTCCCATCTTCCTCCTGGAATTGTTGGTCACACCTTCACGTTTTCCAGGCCCCAAAGAGTGCTTTGGTCTCCTTCACCTTGGGGTTTCCAGCAGTGCTGTGCTCTGCACCCCACAGCAGTGCCTGGGGGTCTGCCCGTCCCTGCAGGGGATGTGCAGGGCATGGGGGTCGAGTCAAGGGTACAAGTCAGCCCCACAGAGATTTAATTTGGTTTTTGGGCTGGCATGGGTGAAATTCAAAGGCATCCTTGCGCTGCACGTTGGCTGGGCTGGTGGAAGGGCAGAAGAGCAGGTGGAGAAGGGCTGGCAGAGATGTCCTGCCTCAGCCAGCTCCTCTGCCAAGGGAGCACAGCACCTGCAGGGCACTGGGAAAAGGCTCTTCCCTCCTGTTTATCCAAGCAGCCCCTCTGTGTTTCCTCCCACCTCAGTGTTCCCACTTTCCCTGCTCTGTGGGAGAAACCCGTGCTGGTTCTCCACATCCAGGAGGGAATGCCATGAAGCTGTTACTCCCTGAGGGATGAGCTGCCTGCCAGCCCAGGCAGGTGCCCAGGAGGATTTTATTCCATGAGCTCAACCAGTTCAACTTAAGGGGGCTGCTGGGATCCCCTGAGGAGATCTGGTGTGCTTGCAGGGAAAATCAAACTGTACTAGTCCAGAGGGGGCAGGGGGTTCCAGGGCCCTCTTTACTCCCACCAGCATTTTGGAGTCCTTACTGTCCTCCCAGGACAGCAATTGCCCACTGATGATGGTCATGACTGACTTGCTCTAATTGAGGGTGAAACCTCTGCAGGGAGATCCATCCATCAAAGCAGCCACTCTTGGATGGATCCTGTCATTTAAGGTGGATCTGTTCCCCAGGTCACCACTGAACGTGAGGCTCACAAGCTGTTCCTGGGGTTTGTTACTCTCTGTTCCAGAAGAGAGGGTGGTGGTAGAGACTGGAAAGTGCCTCTGTGCTCCAGCAGAGCCGACAGCCCCATCAGAGAGCACAATTGCCTGCTCTCCAGCAGCTCTTCATGAATGATGGAGCAGGGTGTGTTAAAAGCATGTTAACTTGCCGAGATTCCTCTCAAGTGCCTGTTAGAGCCAGACTTTTACCAGCTGGCCTGTTTTAAAGGGAATCAAATTACACGCCAAATTGTGTTTAAAATCACAGGCAGGCCAATGCATTTCTGTGGGGCTTGTTTTCTTCACTCTTACCTACTGGAACAGGCAAACCAGTTTTAGCTCAAGTTGCAGGGTGACTGTGTCAAAACTCAGTTTGGGACCCCACAGAGGACAGGCTCCTTCTTCACTGCAAAGAGAAAAGAGAGGCAAGAAGTGAGGAAAACAAAGAGTGATCTCACAGGAACACCATGTCTGATGCCCTGGGCTTCACCTCCTGCCTGCCAGGGACACAGCAACTCCTTGAGCTCAGGTAAGACATGGATGTGTAAACAAACAACACAGACCCACCTGAAAATGTCCCAGACCTTGAAGTCCTGGCATCAAGAAGCAGGAAATGGTTTTCATTACACACGTCACTGAGGTTGGTTCTTTGCTTGTTTTCCTTTAGAGTCATCTTTTTATTAACTATTGCTGTCCTGAGCAATGCACAGCCACAAAAACAGCACTGCTGCCCATCCTCTCCTCTGCATCCTGGCCTGGAATAGGAGCAGCTTTTGTTGAGCCAGGGCTGGGCACATGGGCTGCTCAAACAGAAAACTCTTTGGAAAACAGGAAGTTTCCAAAATAAAGTCTTAATTGTTGTTGTGGGGGAAAAGAATCTGTTAACATGAGAAGCAAACGTTTTTACACAATGACTGTCACAAACATGAAAGCCTTGCAGATGAAAGTTAAAACATGTTAGGTTTTGATCAAAAATATTTTATGAGTTGCAAGACGTTTTCTTAGAAATATTCATTCAGCTGAAAGCCTGATTTTTCAATCAAAAAATTAACAGTGAAGAAGCCAGGCATAGAAAATTCAAATTACACTCCAAATGTTCTCCTTGTGTGTCAAGATAACTGGAGGCAGAGTAAAATGGCCTGGAAGATCAGCAGCAATAGGTTAATATTTAACATGGGGAGGCTGTTCAGGAGCTGCCACACAAGAGCAACACTTCCCTGCCCAGCCTGCACCCACCAGCTCTTTGGTGGCAGAGCCAGTGCCAGCAGCAGGATGTTTGGGCAGTTCCAGATAATGAATGGCAAGTTTGGACAATGCAGACCAACTCTGTATAGAGTTCTCCTGCTCCATCACCTTTTCCAGCAGAATGACAGCTGCCCCAGGGATGCGGTGGGAGAGCTGAGTTTGGGAGCACAGCATCACCGGGGCAGGCTCTGAGTGCTTAAAAAAACCTGCACGGGCAGCCAAAAACACCGTGACAGGGAACTGTGGATCCTGCCGAGGCATCCCCACTGCAGGGACCAGCTCAGGCTCCCGGGGAGGGAGGAGAAGGAAGGTGGGGAAGGAGACCTTCCTCTCCGGGATGCAGCAGCTCCACTCCCTGCGCGGCTCCAGGACTGAGCGCGGGGCTCCCTCTGCTGAGGCTGCCACACAAGCGATGTCACCCGGGACTTCCAAAACCCTCACCTCACCCTCCGAGCGGGCAGCAGCCACAGCAGGACCTCTCAGACTCCTCCTCCATCAGGGGAGAACGGGCTGGAGGTGCAGGACAAGACAAGGCCAGCGCTGGGGGAATTCTGCCCGGATTAAGGCGTGCCCGTGTGTGCACCCAGAGTGCTGCCAGCACCTGCACATCTCCAGACTCTTGTTAAAGATCACTGGTGCTGTTCCACTGAAGGATGAGGCTCAGTCAGCCTTCCTGCCTGGCTCTGGAACTGCCAGCAGCTGCTGAACACCCCTCTGGTCACACCCCTCTGGTCACCTGCAGGGATGCTGTGACCAGGATTCAATGACCCCTCACTTTCAAAGCAGATTTTGGAGGCTTCTGTATCAGAACAAATGTTGTCCCAGATAGAAGCTGAAACATAGCATGAAGTGGCAATTTTATTTTGTGATTCTTCCATGTTACACCAGGAAAATATTTTAAAAAATAAAAATGAGCTGCTGTAGATGCTGCTCATTGTTACATTATTCCTCACTTGGCTGCACTTCACAAATGTACTTTCCTGGTCTCAGAGCCTTTTATTTCTACATATCCTCCATTTCCATGCCTCTCATATCATGGCTTTTCAAAGCACAGTTCTTTCCCATCGCTAAAATAAGTGCCTTCCACTTCCCAAAAGGCATTCTTATCTTCCTGTAGCCCATAGAAAAATCTGAACCATCCCTTCCTTGTTTCCTCCTTTAACCATGCCCTGGTCTTCTGATTTCCATTTCTACCAAGCAATCTAACTAATCTCTGCAGGGAAAATCTCAGGCCTAGGCTTGCCAGGAGATCCACTTGAGGTGTTTAGCCCCATATTAGATCCTTTCTCTCTTTAAGTCAAGCATTTGGTACCCACAAGTAAAGTGGATTAATCTCATACTTTCTATAAAGTACAGCACAAAACATTAAAGCTCCAAAACACTGCTGGCCTCTAAGGGCACTGCTGCAGGACCCCAAATTTCTGCTCAGAAATGCCAAGGTGCATCCTTTATTATTTTATGAAGGCTATTTGAGCAGATTCATGGTGGGTTTTGACAAGCTTTCTGACACCTCTGTTCCTCAGCTCCAGACCTTCTGAGCTCAGTGCTGCAGCAGCAGACTGCCTGGAAGTCCTGCAGGTTTTCCCCTCAAAACCCATCAGCACAGCCCCAGAACCAGAGGGGAGGACTGGGAGCAGCCTTTTTACCACATTCCCTGCCCAGGCTGAGCAAGTGCCCTCTGTCTCAAGCCCTCCCTCACTCTGTTTCCAAAACATACCCCAGTTCAAAATGCCAGCTCTGGAAATCTAACAATAAAGAGTATAAATGCCCTGCCTCTATATTTTGCCACCACAGTAACAAAATGGCAGAAAATATCCCAGTCCCTGAGATATTTATACTGCCAGCATGGCTGCAAAGTGTATCTGTGTCTTAAAAAAGAGGGAGCTGAGGCATGGGAGGATTAAAGGCTATAGTTAAACCACCTACTGAGGCATCTGTAAGAGACTTATATTTCTATGATTTGGAAGACTGAAGGAGTGTTTAGACCTCCTGTTCCCAGGCTGTCTGCAAGGAGTCATAAAAAAGAAGTAAGACTTGTATTCTGTTCCCTTCTCTGACTAACTTAGCACAAAGCAACACATCTCACTCACCATACTAAAAAAAAATCTCTTGCCTGCAGAGCAGGACCTGAGAACTTCTCATTGCTCCTTTTTTAGCCCAGACCTCATCTTCCAGCAGCTACAGATGTGCATGATTCACTGCAGATAACAGGAGAGCACGGCAGGAGCAGATTCAAAATCCCCTCTGCCTCAGTCCATCACTGCCACTGGCATTTAATTAGCTCAGCACCTCAGAAGCAGGGCTTGCTCAGCTGAACCACATCCATCACCCTGCTGCAGGCAGCCCAGAGCAGGGCAACCTGATTATCCCTGCACCCTTTCAATTATTTAGTCTAGATTTTGAAAGATACTCACCATGGGCTGCACAGCTTGCTTGTAAAAGCAGCACTGCCCCCTAAATACACTTGTCAGCTGTTTTTCCAAGCTGGCAAAGGGGCTGCAGCTCAGTCCAAGGAGGGTAAGAACATAGACAATGTACTGATGTTGGGTAGAACAACACTGCAGTGTCTTGGGACCAATCTATTTCAGAAGCTCCTAAGACAAATCATTTTCAATCCCTTCCAATGAGATTATCCATCACTTCCATCTACAGACTCATACCTGACAGGCCATGGGCCTCCACACAGATTTCAGGCATATTGCATAAAAATACACTATCCATTACAAGTGAAAAGGCAGGATTTAACCTCACTCAGGTGTCAGAACTACAACCTTTTCTAAGCCAAGTTCACAGTTTAAAGGAGGGCTGAACACTTTGAAAGAGTAAAGTCCACAGTGTTAAATCTACAGCTGCCCATGGGGAAAACAAATCACCAAATCTACCTCATTTCACAAAAGAACCCACTAAGGATATTTCCTTCCTCTCCTCTTCCCTGAAGTGCTCACATGCTAAATGATTCACTGGAGAATGTACAGGAAAAGAGGTCATGCAGTACTAACAACAGGAGAGACATCCACCTCCATTTTCCTTTCCTGAGCATTTTGAAATTCCCATCACTTCAGTTCTCCAGAGCACCAGCTGCACAAACCAACACAGCATTATGGACTCAGGAGGAGCTGGGGGTGATTTGTAAACCAAGGCTGGTGCCAGCAGAGGTGTTTCTGCATGGTGCTGGTTTGGAAGAAGAGAAACAGCACTGTCATGGTGCTGAATTCCATCAGGATATGTGGGGGCTGGAGGGAGAGCTGAGCTGGGACAGGTCATGTGTGCCGTGGCCCCAGGACAAAGCTGCCAGCAATGAGATTTGGCCTCTCTTCTCAAGGCCAGTGCCAACCACAAAGCTGAGGGATAGGCAGAGGCCAAATTTTACCCTCAGATGTTGATGTCAGCAGGGTTTGTGCATGAGGACAGAGGTTAGCCCCAAGTCTTTCTGTGCACAGCATTCCAGGTGTCTGCTGAGCCAGCTGAGCCTCACCTGCTGCTCGGCAGCAATGAGAGCAACTTTGATTTTTTGTTCTTGCTCATGAAGGCTCGAGCAGAGCTGAACTACACTGGCATATGACAGTGTAAGTGAGAGCAGAGTCCAGGCCTCTTCTATGAAAGCAAATCCAAAAATCCCTCTGAAAATAGAGAACTGTGGCATGAGAAGCCAGGCCCAGAAATGCTACCAGAAAAGAGAAGACAGAACAAAATCCAACAGCTTTGACCAAACCTCTCTTGACTCGGTTTTTTCTGAAGCTCTTCATCTGCTGCACTTTTTCACAAAATTGCAAGGCCAGTTTTGCTCTCCAATGCACTGGAGTCAGACCAAAGCTACTTTATTTATTTTGAGGTGGTTACTCCAGATTTAAACTTAGCAGAGAATTTAGCCCCATTTAACACATCACCAGCTCCCCAGCTGTCACCCAGCTCAGTGCATTTGTTTAATCTGCAACTGATGTTGTCTCGACAGTCCTTCAGTAATAATAATTCTCCTTTCCTGAAGTCTCATTATAGCAGTGCAGGCATCTCTGGCCCTTGATGCTGCAAGAAAAGAGTGTGAACTTGTGAGACAGGGAAGATGAATGAGACAATAGAGCCTCTTGAAGAGCCACCACCTCCTCCAACTAGTCACTGGGAAGGCCTAATAGGCAACTGCAGGGGAAAAAAATGGGTTTCAGGGAAACCTGTTCGTGGTTGCCACTGTCACTGCACGGATTCAATGATTCTGCATTGACAGTCTTGACTCCACCACCCTCTGAAGCAGAGAAGCACGTTCCTCCAAAGGGCAATGACCAACCCAGTTAAGCTGTTACCTCTCTTTGATTTAAAAAAATTAGGTTTCAGACTCAGGAGTCCGAGTGGGAGGAGGCGTGAAAAGCCCCTGGGGGCTCTCCCGGTCCCCGCGGGGCAGAGGAGCCGTGCAGGGATGCGGAGGGGCCGGAGAACATCCCCGGCCGGGCCGGGGCCGCGGGAGGGCAGCAGCGATCCGCGATCCGCGATCCGCGATCCGCGATCCGCGATCCGGAGCGCGGGGAGCTCGGGATGCTCCGGCCCTCCTGCGGGGAGCTCGGTACAGACAGCCAGAGGAGCTGCTGAAGGTTTTGTCTGGGCGAATGTGGCGAAAGTTACACTGGGGTACCTCTCAGGGAGCGGCAGGGCAGCCTTGGCAGATTTTTGCTGCGTCTCTCTTCTGGTTTATGAACCCTTAGGGTCGAATTCCCGACGGAGCCTTCTTTGCCAGGAGGTTGGGACACGGAGCAGATCCCTCTGAACATCCTCTTCCCAAAACCAAGCTGACTATGGACAGTAAATGACAATAACCACCTGCGGCCACTGTTTTCTCTGTCCCTTTGGCATAATACATTTCTCTCTTGTGCAGTTTTATTCATGTGAGAATTTTCTCTGCCAAGACTGTGAAAACCTGTTGTGAAGATAGGGGAGAGGTGGAAGTCCCTCTGATGTGCATCCTTCTCTGTCCTCCCCCCAGGCAAGCTGAGAGCTGCTGGGCCCCTGCTGGAGCCACTCCTAAGAGCCACAGATGCCTGAGAGCAGTCCCAGCTCGGGCAACAAAACCTGAGCCTGTCCCAGAAAAGATTCATGACCGGGGTGCTGATGATCAGAGAGGGATTTACATCCCGACACAGGTGTCACCACACCAATGGCCCTGCTCTGTGAGGTCACCCTGGGATCACCACCCCCAGGCTCCACTCAGGGGAGAGCAATGTCCCCACAGCCGTCCCCACCTCCCTGCCCCATCCCACCATCCCTCTGGCTCTGGGGTTGGGTGTGCAGCCTCTGCTTCACCCAGGGAAGGAAAAGGGTCTGAGTCCAGCAGTGCTGCTGTTGGCACTTCAGAGGGTAACTCCATCTAGGCTGCTCCCAGGCAGGATCCAAATGAGGGGCTGGAGAGCCTCACAAATAACTTCAGTTCTCTGCGCAGTGGGGGGAAAGAAATCAACACATCTCCTCAAGAAAGGAAACCTGGTGTCCCCAGTGAGTGATAGATGATGGCTATTTTTATAACAGACAGGTATAATGGCCTCACAGACATTTTTAAAAGCAAATTCGGAGGTGAGGGGGGGAAACAGCCAATATGTGGCAAAGCCTGGTGTCCATTCTCAGGGCTTGTTAGTCATTTGTTGTATTTTTGTGTAAAATAAGTAAGTTGTTCCCTCCCTGTCCTCCTCCCCACCCTTTTTTCTTTTCCCCAATGGTAATGTTAAGCCAGGAAATAAGCTGACTAAGCTGACTTGCTGATGGCACATTAGGAAGCCTTGAGGCTGGAGCATCTCTCACATTCTCCCAAAACCACATTTCACAATATTCAATCCACCAACTGAGCATTCTGCAAATGCTAAAAATCACTCGAGCAAGTTTCCAAAGCTTGTGCATGGCTTTCTGACACAGGAGTTGCTTGTTCTGCCAGCTGAGGTTCACAGGGGGGTGGCATTTGGAACAAGCCCCCAAAAGGCTGATGGATAAACACGCTTTGGCTATCAGCAGCACTGTCAGGGATGCTGGCAGAGCACCACTCAGGGTGGTTTATCAGTTGCCATCCTTTGACCTCTGGGGCTCTGCAAAGGTTGACTCATCAGTTATTAACCCTGGAATAACTTATTTCTGTAAACAACTTTAGGATAAAGCCTGACCTTGTTTCCTTTGTGTAACTCAACCAGACAACTCCAGAGGAAATCACCTCCCTCCTGAAGTCAGGGGGAGACTTTTTTAATGATTTTAGCAAGATTGCCAACAGGCTCACAGCAAACACACCTGTAGCACTTCTGGGGTGTGTTTTCCCTGTAAAGCCACTCTGTTGCATCTTTTAGAGGGAACAGGTGGACCTGGTTTTCCAGCAGCAGCCAGCCTTGACCAGAGAAGTGTGAACAAGGACAGATAGAGCACATGGAATTCCCAAGCTCAATGCCAGATTTGCTAAACAGACTCCATCACAGCACAGGGAAAGTGTCTCTGTGTTTAAAAAGGCAGCATGAGAAAAGAAAGTGCATAAGATGAGAAAGTTGTGGGGGCACCTCACTCTCCTTCACCAAAGATGAGACAAGGCAAGGATTTTCTGAAAAATATCTAAAAACATGTAAAAATGTTTATAGGAATTTTTACATGCAAAATCTTGGTGATTATTCAAAAGGGTAAAATTTCAGAATTTCAAGGAAGTACTATTTCATTATTTCCCTAGGCCAAGTGAGAAGCATGTTTTCTGCACTGGCCTGGATGATAAGGGCTCAATTCACAGCTCTACCATTTCACTTCCTTTTGCTTCTGTCTCCCCAAGCATAAGACAGAGTTCGTCAGAATTTAGCCCAGATTCTGGCAATCTATTTTCTCATTGCTCTCAACAACACAGCAAGCCTCTCATTCTATTTTCAGGAGACACTTCACCACCAAAGAGATTAATTACCCCTGCTGCAAGGAAGGCTTGGTCTCCTCAAAGCTGAGTCCATTTTTGGCTCACAGGGCAAAATGTTCTGTAGAACTCTTAGCTGGGTGAAAGAGGCTGAGGACTAAGGGCTACTGACAGGATGTGGCAGGATCCTCTGTGGCTGCAGCAGGTCTGTGTGGTACTAGAGACAGCTTTGGGGTAAGATTATGTGTTTAAATACCTGTCCTTTTGAGGCTCCTGCCTGACCCCTGAGCTGTGTGCCAAGCTGGAGCACACAGTCAGGGCTGAGCATGGCCCTGCCCTGACCAAGCATGAAACACAGCAGCTGAAAACCAAATCCTCTCACCCTCCACATCCCTGGGAAAACAGCTCTGCCCTTGGCAGGAGTATCACCTTTTGCATGTGGATGTAGAGCCAGTTCCCATCTCTGCAGCCCCTCAGGTGGAGCTGGTGTAAGGCAGGGTTGGCAGTGTGGGGAACTAATCCTGCCTATTGATAAGTATGTTAAATTTCTAGTGGAGATAGCTCTTCCAAGGAGAGCCATGGAAGCCTGCTGGGATCCAGGCTTCTTATCTGAAGGTAGACAGATGGGGGCAATTCAAAAATTTGGGGTTCAGTGGGGGTTGTTTTGCTTTGGTTTGGTTTAAGGCAAGCTCACATCCCCAGTTCTGCTCTGTACAAGGCCCCCAAACTACACTGACCACATCTGAGCCATCCTGGGTTCTCTGGCCCTATCATGAAAGCAAAACAGATTTTGTTCTGCTAAGCAGGAGGTAGCCACCTCAACAATCAAATCGGTCATGTTCAGCCAAGAGTGTGTACAGACTGAAATATTAAATTGTGGCTCTGTTTTCCTTAGCACTGGATTATCCCTGTTCCATGTGCTTGCCATAGCTCCCTGCCTGTTCAGGATCCCCTGACTGGCATTGCCAGCAATCCTTTCTGTCCTCAGCCTCTTGACCTGACTTTGACATCACCACATGATTGGAAACTCTCCCTGAGTAAGAGGCAAGGGATCAATGTCTCCAGGGAATGAGTTTCTCTTTGAGGCTGCTACCGATCTTACTGCTGCTTCTCAATGAGTGTCTCTCCATCAGTCCTGCTCTCTTTCAAACATTTGCATTAATTCAAGAGTGCAGGAGCTGTGGCAGCCTCAGCCACAGAGATCTGACTCATCCCAGCTGCTCTGTGTGCATGTAGGTCACATGGAATGACATCCATTGGGATGCACAGTACAATATATTCACTCCAAGGGCCAGTGACTCCTGCTTTGCATGGGGAAGAGGCAAAGTAAATGAGTTCATAACAAGCTTTAATTGAACAGAAACCACGACATCCCCCTACATTCCCAAACACCAGTGAGAGTGAATCATATTTCCTCAGGCAAGTTACTATTTTCCACACCAAGCCCATACAAGGTGTTCCCAGAGCTTGTTATCCCAGAATTTCCCTTTCTTTTCACATGCCTGTGCTCAGACCCCAGAGGGACAAGGTCAGAGCTCGGAGGGGTCTGAGCACAGCTAAAAAAAATATGGTTTTAGCTCTGTTGTGGGGCATTTCTCACTACTCTCTAAACCACTGTTGGATTTAAACATGTGAAAACAACAAACAGGACAAAACAAAAAGCCCTACTCTTGGTGGACTACCCTTTAGTGGCACAATTCACACTGAGGGATCCTTGTCCATGCCTGAGACATAAACAGGCTGAAATGCAGCATTCTTAGAGAGGCTGGAGTCATTCATGCACTGGTCCAAGTTCTCGAGGCCCTTAGCCAAATTCAGCCCCAGGACAACCAGTGGAGATGAGTTTAACCAGAAACAAGCTGGGCTTTGCCACGGGGCTTCAGTGGACAGCAGCTTCACTTCAGCCCAGTGCAGATTCTCCTGATCAGACTTTGGCCAGAGACATTAAACAATGGCTCCAGAACTGCACCTCTAGGCACCAACAGAGGCAGGAATTTAATCAGACTTTTCCTGGTGCAACCCCAGAGCTGCCTGCAGCCCCCTGGGGCTGGTGACCTTTGTGTACTGAGCCCCAGAGCCTGATCCCCTGAACAAAATGGAAAAGTCAAAATGACAGAATATCCTGAGTTGGAAGGGACCCATAAGGACTATCAAGGCCAGATCAGAATTTAGCCCTGTGCAAAAATAGCAGATTTCCCCCTGCACACACAGACTCCACGTGGAGCTGCACCCCAAGGAGTAACTAAGCTATAATGATCCCAATACACAGAAGGCACACACTCCACACATTTTAATTTGCACCTATTATCTCTCATCCTTCATAGGATTTATTTCTCTGCTCCCCCTCTCCACAGCAAACCTTCTGGTGGTGAACCCTTTTGTCACTTGTTGAGTGTCAGTTGGGGTATTTGCCACCTCTGTCTGGGGTTTGTCTCTGGATTCATTGGCAGGAAAAAAAAACTGCCTTAATATCAGAAATGTAACAGGTGTACAAAAAAATTAAAACAACCAAAACTGAGATTTACTTCCAGGTTTGGTCAAAAAAAAACCCCACATGATAAAATCAGATCGATGCTGAATGAAAACTACTTTGCCCTGCAAAAGCAGTTCCAACAGCAGCTGTGGCTCTGGCAACAACTGACATCAGATTTGGAATAGCAGGGGTGGTTTGGGAAAAACTTGAGAAAATTGCTTAGGTCTTGTCAGAAAACAAGTCTCCAAGCAATAATGACTGGATGTCTCAGGCTCTCTGGATATACTGAAGGAGGGGTACATCCCCACCCTCCTCCAGTTTATCAATACCAAAATGATGTGCTCAGATTTTACATTTATTTTGTTGCTTGACAAATCCAACAGCCACTGGAGAAGATAACATAAGCAAAGCTCATGGAAAAATCAGTATCACTAAATACACCAAATCCTAATCCTTAGGGAGAAAGTGAACCCCAAAACAGCTGCCAGGGTTTTATACTTTCTTTGAAAACATGGTGCATTTACAACTACAAAGATTCCACCCCTCAGGTGGAGGAACTGAGGTGTGAGTCTGCTGAGCAGTTTCCATCTCTCGGGGCAACACTTGCTCAACACAGATGTCAGGCAAGTTTCCTTCACCCTCCTGCACTGTCAGGAAAACCAAGCTGGAAAGTAGACAATCACAGGGAGGAAAATAGTTAAAAAAAAAAAAAATAAATAAAACTTGCTGGGAAAAATCCAGTAAATTTTCAAAAACACTGTGTGAAGTATCTGGCAATGAAGCTGGTGTACAGCCAAGCTGCCATCACTATTGCCATTCTCTAACAGGGCGAAAGCACATTGTAGTTTTATTTAGAAAGTCATACTCCCAGCCCAAACTTCATAAAATTATTGGTTTGTTTATAAAAATAATTTCCACTGAACCTCAGTACAAGCTTTTCCCCAGGAGTTTTCCCAGCCTCCAATGCACTGAGCTCAGATGGTTTTGTGAAAGCAGTGTATTTTATTAGTTTAGAGATTACAGTTCTATTTAGCATTTTTCCTAGCACTTGTTCAATCTCTCCTCAATTTCACATTAAATTCTGAACCCCCACCATCCTTTGGCAAGGAAACCCAGGAGGCTGCACCCACACTTTGAGGAACTCCCCTCTACTCCCCTTCCTTGTGTTCTGAACCAGGTTCTTTCATCTGATGCTCCCTTTCAAGTTCCTCCACTGGAAGATGAACAGACAATTCCTTTTGTCATTGTCCATCTCATTCAGTAAAAAAAAATCTGCCCACACTTAACCTATTTCTAGCCTAGTCTATTATTCTGTGTTTCTGACCTGGTTCCCAAGGTGCCCACTCCACTGTTAGTAATGTAACTTGAAAGTGCAAAATATAGGAAACTGAACTATACCACGGCAATTAGTGGGGGAAAAAACACATTGATTATTTCTTTCTTGACAGTGTTTTTCAACAAAAAAAAAAATGTACTTTTTCTCCACTAAAGACACTTGGAAAAAAAAATTTATAAACATATACTTGCAGTTCTCCATTGGAAAAATGAGGGAACACAAAGGAAAACACCCAGCCTTTGTTGGTTCCGTTTGCCAATGCATTTCAAGGCAGAAATCCCAAAATAACAGAAATCCATGCTCCAAACAAATTTCTTGCTTAGTTTACAGGCAGAAAGTTTGTCAGGACTAAAATGATCCCTCCCCTCCTTGAACTTGCAGTGTAATACAATTTATGCAGCCATTGTAATTCTGCTGGAAAAACGTTTGTGAGAGATGACCAATTAAGATTTGGGGAGGGTTGTTATTATTCCAGCTTGCTTAATAAAGTGTATGTGACAGAGGAAATGGTATTGGTGCCATTCCCTAGAAAACAAGAAAGTGGACGAATTTTAAATCGAGAGCAAAGCGGGGGAACGGACCAGGCTGTCTGAGTTTCAGTATCCACATGGGAATTATTAAAAAAAAATTTAAAAAAAAAAAAGAAAAAAAAAGGCACAAATTCCTGGAGGAAACTAGTTAAATATTCTCTTCACCTCCCTCCTCTTATTCATTCGCTCCGTTCCTTTCAATCGGCGGGGTCCCATGGCGACCATCGTG
>VXBR01001841.1:502764-530557 GCA_013400215.1 Cisticola juncidis | reverse complement strand
GCTGTCCGCGGTGCTGACGGCCCCGACGGGGCGGGAGCGGCGCCCGGGACCGCCGGGGGCGGCCGCAGGATCCGCATCCCGCAGGCACAGAAGGAGCCGGGCAGCGGCCACACGGTCGAACGTCATTTTCCCTCCGCTGGAGAGGAGGGTGGGACAGCCCGGGCTCCCCTCAGGCGGCTCTGCGGAGCCGGGGGCAGCCCGGGGATCCCAGCATGAGCGGGACCTTCCCGGACGCGGCTTCGCTCGGGATAAGCAGCAGAGCCAGGAGGAGAGCGGCGCCGCTGGGATTGTGCTTCGGAGCAGGTATGTGGATGCACAGGGGCTGTGCTGAGCGCTGCTGTAGCTAGAGGGGTAATTCTCCCTGCGGAGGCAGACGATATGATCTTTTGCAGTAATTTATCTTGCGTGTATTTACTTATGTGCATTTAAATCACTTGAGGATTAGCCAGGAGGATTCATTCCTCAGGAGAAAATGTTCTGTGGGGCTGGAATTTTAAGCTTATTCTGCTGAAAGCAGGGGGGTGTGTAGAATTACTGCAGAACAACTCCCTATATTTTCTGGACAGATCTCCATTCTCTCTATCTATATTCATTATCTTTCAATTATGTTACTTATTTGTTTGAAACAATCTCATGACATCATCAGCTCAGTGAAAACAGAAAATTATGGCAATGGAGCAGACTGATCTGTTCATCTGATTTTTTCTGTCTCTAAATACTTTCAAACAGCTCCTTCCTTCCCCACGTTATTGCTATAGAACAGCTGCTTTTGCACTTTTTGGTCATTAATTTGAAATCATCCTTTCTGAAAGCACTGTCTCCCTTTTTCCATGTGGGTGCCGTGGTGCAGCTACTGAGGGAAACCCCACAGGCAGAGCAATCTTTGCTTATCCATAGCCAGCACAGGCAAGAGGGCTGCTCTGCTTTAGCTAATTCAGGCATAGGCTCTCTAAGAATGCACAGCAATATTTCTCCTCTATCCAGCTGGCCTCCAGCACGTCAAACAGCATGCTGGCTCCATGGAGAAACAGGGAAGTAAAGCTGCCTTCTGCTTTCAAAAGGCCATTTGTGTGTATGAGGCAGGATCCAGAGCCCTTTTTTTTCTGGCAAAGGTTCTCAGATGTGGTTCTTGAAGGTTTGTTGTTAAAGTCGCCTTTAACCGCTTAAACAAGTGGCTTGGTTTGCAGAAAAACAGGTTGCCAACCCCTTAAAAGCTTGTTTGGGTGTCTAAATATGGGGGTTTTTGGAAACTTGATTTAGGAGGAAGCTTGATTTCTGATTTATTTTAAGCATCCTGGTCTCAGATGAGTCAGTAAGGGGATGAATCTCTACACCTTAGACACCTGTGGGGAGCTGTGCTCCTTGGCTCAAAGTAAGAGCTTGCAGGCTCTCACTGCCCCACAGCTCTCCTGTGAGGCCTCTGCTTGCAGAGCAGTGCAATTCCCACACCTGGGTCTCACCACAGAACTCCAGCTGCATTTTCCTTGCAGCCCCACCGGGCACCCTCTCCCAGGTGTTTAACAGAGAGCAGTTTCAGTCAGACAAAGCGGAACAAACCCCTAACAGCTTCAGGTGGAGTTGGCTCACCCTCCCCACCAGTTCTCCCAGCACCAAAACATGATGCAGTCCTTGTGTGTTTGGGATTTCTGCATTCCAGCAGCTTCCATCTCCCCCTAGACTTTCCCTCTGGCAGGCAGCAAACACGGTTCTTGCAACTGGCACCCTGTCCACAAAGGCATCTCCAGACCAGGGGCTATCAGCAGGCTGACATCTTGACTCAGTGGCTTCTCCTAGGCTGCTTTTATCCTCCCTGAGCTTTGCCAACAGAGAGACCCCCTTCCACAATCAAACCCACATGTGGTATCTCCAACCCAACTTTGGGCTGTGCATGGCCTTCAGCCCTCCCAGCTTCTCCTCCAAGCTGCTGTAGGAAGACTGAAATGCTCTCCCTAATGGCTGTATCCTCTGGCAGAGGCCCATGTGAACATGCTCCACTGCTCATGCAGGTCTGCTCCTCTTATTCCTACCAGATGAGTCCTCCTGGAACCATCTCTGGTTATAAGCCACCACTGCCACCCCACTCTCTGTCACCATGAATGTGATCATGTGAGCATGAGAGGTGTCCTGTGAGCACCAGGTCCAGGTTACCAGGAAGGGTCAAGACATGACAGGAACTCTCCCATCCCAGCACAAATCTCCACACCAGTGCAAAAATCCTGCTGCCACATGAAGTCCTTGTGTGACAAGACATCACTTCTCACAAGATCTCCTGTCATGAATTCCTTTCTACATAACCTTCTCACACAAAACCAATGGTAAAAAAACCCAAAAACACCCTCATGTTTCCCTAGTGGGAGAACTCGTGCTGGTGAGAGGGTGAGCTGTAATGTTGGTGCATCCTCCCTGTGGGGGAGAGGGTGAGAATTTCCAAGGGATGGGCAGAGAAACCAACCAGGCGTGAGATCCTCCACCACTTATCTGTCAACACCCACCCGGGCAGAGCAGCCCTGGTGAGCTCTGTGCTCCTCACACCAAGCAGGAGAACCTGCTGTGCTATGGGCAGGGCCTGGTGTTGCCAAAAATTAATGCAAGCCCGTGGGAGAGAGCATCTATATTTTTACCTCTGAATCAGGAAAGGGTACAGCCTAGCCCAAGAACAGACTCGATCCCCACTGGGGAGGACAAAAAACCTCCGAAGCTGCATTTCAAGCTTCTCTACACTCTTCTTGGACAATTCCAGTGGGTGGAAGCAGAGTTGGAAATTAGGTCAGTCCTTCTGCTTGCTCCCACTTTTTCGTGCCCCCACAGTCACACTGGGCACAGATCTGAGTTCTGCCACCATTTTTAGATAATCATTTTTAGACATTTAGGGCTAATCTGGAGTTTTGCATACTAATCCCAGTAGCAGGAGGATAAAATAAAGCCCTCAAACACTTGAACCTGTGGGGTTGTCCTCTAGGGGCAAGAGTGACATCTCTAAGAAGAGACTTGCAACCATTGTGCAGCTGTTTGTGAGCAGTGTGGTGCCCTCTGAGGAGGTGAGGGTGTCTGTAACACTGAGCACAAATCTTGCTCATGTTTTACCACTACCTGGACCTGGACCTGGATGTTGGGACTCTGCAGTTATAGTAAGGGCTCCTTCTCAGTGCCAACAGAGAATAAACATCTCAAAGTTTAGGCGCATGAATTTTATAAATGATAATAATAAAAAATTAAAACTGCATTTTAGCAACTTAGCCCAGGTTAATAGACCTATAGTGACTTCCTCTAGGTCAGTCTTAACACCCTGTAAATACATGAGAAAAATCCTCCAGATGTAGGGAAAAGCCATTGCTCCCAGTACATTTAAACCACAAAGAATTTCAGGAGATGGCAACATTTATTAAAGATACTCAGCCAGAATTCAGTGACCTGTGCTTTGTGTGCAGGGTTGAATCCTGCTTGCTCATCAGAATCATCCTTTGTGGAATTGTCCTTATCCCAGTGCTCCAGGTCACCCAGAAGGAATAGATGGACCCTGTTCTTGTTCCAGTTATCTACTGCATGTCTCACTCCTTGCTAAGCTCAGTTAGAAGGATGAAGCTGAAAAAGGATTCTTCCCCAAGCAGCCAGTGCAAGAAATAAAAATTGATTCCTATCCCAACAGATGTTGCAGTATTATATCCTTGTCCTCAGTTTTAACACCTTGTTAAAACAGTCAGAAAATAATTTGAAGAGTCAAAGAAGGCCAATGGCTAAGAGCCTGCCTGGGTGCCCTGAATCTCTTCCAGCATACAGTAGATATTTTGTAGATGTCCTGAAAGTTAGAACATTTCTCTCTTTTATTTGATTCCATCCATACTTCCTGCTCCATGACCTCACCCCTCAGTAGAGGCTGGGCCCTCAGACCCTGATTTAAGATGCGAAAACACAGATCAGCTCATTCAGTCAGCTCAGAAGCTTTTGCCATCAGCTGAGCCATGTCCACAGCAGCACTGAGAGCTCCATCCATGAGCCAATCCATGCTTACAGTCCTGTCATCCTTGGATATCCACGCTGCAGGACAGGGATCTCCCCAACTGGGTGAAGCTGGAGAGCAGGGTACAGATCTCAAAGCCCTCACTGCACTCAAAACACGTTATTCTGATGAAACAGGGGCAGATGTTTCCTATCCCCACACGCTGGAATGCAGGGGATGAGGAGGAACACACTTCACCTCCAGAGATTTTTCGGGTTTTGCCCAGCAGAGCTGCCCAGAGAATAGAGGAGCAGGGGGAAGAGCTGAGCATTTTTATGAGCACCAGAGCAGAGAAAAGGACTGGCAGTGAAGCTGTGTGCTTACAGAGGCATGTGCATCCGCATTCCTCCACTGGAAGCAGGAGGGCTAAATGGCCTCAATATGCACAACAATCAGCGCTGCACAGCAAGGGACAGAGAGGCTCAAACGCTGGGCTCTCACACAAAGGGATTTCTGCACCGGCACAGTGCACGCACAGGGCAGCTCAGCTGAATTTAGGCAGGGTGGATGTCACCTCCTAGCATCTCACAGCCACAAAAAAGCACCCCCCTCCCCACTCTGATTTAATTTACTCACACTCCTAATGCTGATCACACTCAGATGAAGCATTTCTCTTCCAGTCTGGCAGCTCTTCCCGAAGATACTCTCCAGAGAGGGAAGTTTATGGAGTAAATGACCAGCTTAATGCTTTTGAAATAATTTGCTGGGCCAGTGCTCTCCTGGTGTTTTGCAGCTACAATGCAGAGAGGTGAAATATGTTGAATAAAAAAGCCCCTCTGCAAGTGTTTAGGTCAAGTAATGTACAATGATCTGCTTATTTAGCTGCATTTCTAATCTTGAAAAACACTAGTTGGGAAACAAAATGCTTTTTCCTTTGATTAAACATTTAAAAAAAACCATTTACTGCAATCCTTGGTGTGTCTTTTTTAGCTTTTGCTCTTCCAAGTTGCAGTGGATTCTGCATTTTCAGACAGGACAGTGCACATGCAAACACACAGTGACTGTGCCATATGGGCTTTGTGCAATAGCCAAGCATCCGTGGCAGTGATCTCATGGAGTTCTTGTGGCTCAAATAGTTAATCTTTAAGTAACAGATCTGTTTTGGAGAGTTTTCAGCTCAAAATGGAGCTATTTGGTTTCCAGACTGCAAATTAAGGTCAGTAAAATGGAATTGTGGCACCAGGAAATCCCTCTTCAACGATTGTGAGTCATCTCACATGCTCTTTCTTTTCCAAAGCTAATGCACAAAAAAGCAGATTTTTTAAAACGGAAATACAGAAAGGCATCATGCCAGTTTTAAAAGGATTCCCACTCTCAAATGCTTGAAAGACAATGTGAGATTTTTGGCCCTGCTGAATCCATGCAGACTCATAATTACTGGAAAGCAGCCACTCAGGTCTGTATTACATTGCTTTAAAGGGAAAATTAATACAAGCATTTTTGTTAACTAAAAATGTAATTAGGCCTCACCTACTTGCTATATGTAAATTTTACTTGTTCTTCTAAATTCTTGGTTATGGACCTTCAGGGCAGAGGGAATTGATAGAACTCATCACTGGTTTTTATGGATCTGAATGGTTCACTAACACTTAAACAATATTTCAGCAAACTGCAGCAAACATAGACCTGGGAATTGGGGATAAATGATGTACCAAGTCCTGGTATCTCCAGTTATTGGCATCCCAGACCCATAAAAAGTTGTGCCTATGCTGAGCTTTTTATGGTTATGTTTCCTTCTGGAGCATTACTCATAATGCAGAAGTTGAAGTCTCCACTATAAAAAAACAGAATCATAAAAACCAGAATTGCTCACTGAAAAAAAATATATGCTGGGCCATAGACACTCGGGTTCTTAGTGCCCTTAAATCAGGGCATGATCCTGATCTCAGTGCCACATAAGGAAAACAGGCTTGGATAGAGATCATTTAAAACAAAAGAAAATAGGTTCTGGTCCATTCTAAATAAAAATTATCTATGACTAGGAATGCAGGAATCTCAGAGTTTAGTGGTTAATCAGATGGAACTTTACTTTTTTTGAAAAATAAAACAAGCAATTACTGTACAACCAGTGAAATCCTAGGCTGAAGTTAAACTCCCTATAATTTTGTGCCTCGTGGGCAGTGTGCCAAATAACCTAGGAGTTATGTAAAGAAGAATCAGAAAGTTCAGCATTAGTTGCCCCTCTGGTGCATCTCCTGTTCCACTGACAGTGAGGACACCAGCTCCACATGAGAACCAGCTGTGCTGAACATGGGCAGCCTTCCCACCCTCCTATTGCCTCCTCTGCCAGCAAAGCTCTCACACGAGGCAGCTGATTCACCTCCTGGATTTCTCCTTCCTTTGGACACCCCCTGGTTGCTCTCCAGTGGGGTCACACCCTGCCCAGGGCTGCTCAGATCCTGCCTTCTCCAAGCTGTGTTTGCTCTCCTGGTCACCCAAGCTCTCCTGTGAACAGTGGCTGGGCTGACTCTTAGGCAAGATGCATCAGGAAAAAAAGCCAAAAAGTAATACCTGGGCACTACAACCCTGTAACTATTTTGGGGTCTGCCCACCTGCAAAACTAAATGTGTCAGATCTGAGCAGACACGGAGAGCAGATTTGGCTCACAAGGAGAAATATCATGAGAATATTGTTAGCGAGTCTGCCTGTCTTAACAGCTTAGAAAGGCCATTTCATTCTTGTACCAGACTTTCACTGCTCTTCAGTACTGGTCAAGACATTTTATCTGATTATTCTTCTCTGAAGCCTTATTTGTACAGCTAGCTATTTTTAAATGGCACATGCTTCTGCAAGAAGGGCAAGAAGGGAAATTAAGGAAGAAAATTATCCCATCATGTTCCTTTCTGTCTAGTTAATAGTGTATTATTTTATTACAGGTATTTCTAACAGGTAATTTAGCAGGTTGCACTGACAATGCATCCTGCCACTCTGCCAGACACAGCAGCCCAAATGCCCTGCCAACAGGTGACAACAGGATTCCTCCAGGGAGTAGATCCATCCAAAGGAGGGTGGGGAAGGACAACCAGGAGCCCTCTGAGAAATCAGGAAATATCTGCCAGGCAAAGACACTTAGTCACAGTATATATTTCTACTGCTGAGAATATTCTTTTGTAGGTTAAGATGGGCTTTTCATACACAGCTGTTCAAGAGAACTTTTTCTCTCCTCTCTGTCTGCAGCCTGAGCAAAAGAGGTGGCTGAGTTTGCTGGCAGCATGGATAACAGCAGTGGTCCTGTTCTTCTCCTGACCTTGCTGCTGCAGAACACGAGCAGCCCCAAAGCCTCCAGCCCCGCTGCCTCCGAGGGGGCAGAACCTCCCCTCCCCGGGGCCGGCCCCAGCGGGAACCACTCCCTGGTGGAGTACGGGCTGAGGCCGGGAGAAATCGCCGCTGCCGGCGTGGTCTGGGGAGCGCTGTGGCTGATCTCCGTGCTGGGAAACTTCCTCGTTTGCCTGGTGATCCACAGGAGCAGGAGGACACAATCCACCACCAACTACTTCGTGGTGTCCATGGCCTGTGCAGACCTGGTGAGCAGCGTGGGCAGCGCGCCCTTCCTGCTGCTGCAGCTGAGCTCGGGGCGGTGGATGCTGGGCAGCGGCGCCTGCCGGCTGGTCAGGTACACCCAGTTCCTCACGCCCGGGGTCCAGACCTATGTGCTGCTCGCCATCAGCGTGGATCGATTCTACACCATTGTCTACCCCCTGAGCTTCAAAGTGTCCAGGGGGAAAGCCAAAAAAATGATTTTGGTGTCTTGGTTCTGTGGTGCTCTGTTTGCATCACCAGCCTGTTTTCTCTTTGGCTCCAACAGCGACCACCACTGCAACTTTTTCCTCCCCAGTTCTTGGCAAGGATCTGCCTACAGTATCATCCACTTCCTCTTGGTGTTTTTGATCCCTTCCCTCCTCATTATCCTTTTTTACCAGAAAGTCATTAAGTACATTTGGAGAATAGGCATAGATGGAATGACTGTCAGGAGAACAACGAATGTTGTTCCTAGAACAAAAGTGAAAACAATCAAGATGTTCTTAATGCTAAACTCGATGTTTCTCCTGTCCTGGCTTCCTTTCTTCATGTTACAGTTGTGGCACCCACAGGAAAGAGACTACAGAAAGAGCTCCTTGCTTTTCCTGGCTGTCACCTGGATCTCTTTCAGTTCCTCAGCCTCTAAGCCAACCCTTTACTCCATCTATAATGCAAACTTCAGAAGAGGGATGAAAGAAACTTTTTGCATGTCTGCCATGAAATGCTACAGAAGCAATGCATACACCATCACCACCAGTTCCAGGATAGCAAAGAAAAATCATGTTGGTATTGCAGATATTCCAGCTACAGCCAAAACTGTCACCAAAGACTCCACCTATGATGCTTTTAACAGAGAAGCCAAGGAAAGAAAGCTTGCCTGGCCTATTCCATCCAATCCCCCAAACACCTTTGTCTAGTGGGCTTCATGGTTTGGAAAAGTTACTCTGTATCCCCAGAAGAAGAAATTTTGTCTCCTTTTGAACCAATGTATAGCTACATATTTTTAACCCAGCTTTTATTGGCAGGGTGGGGGGAAAGAGATGTTTTATTTTATTAAATGCTTGGGTTTGATGCATTTGTTCTATTTCATTTTCCTTACTACATTCTGCTTTGGGAAACTTCTCCCAGAACACAAGCAGTGCTTATCTGCAAAACAAGAGTCCTTACATTCTCTCTGTAGGGAGAAAAGGGAAAGAAAGATAAAATGCTTGTTTTAATCCATTTACAGGATGGGCCACGGTGCATAAATGCCTAAATCCACCCCAAGCCATCTAGGGTTCCTTCCATTATGTCCCTGCAAGTACAGTTGCTCTGGGGTTGTCCATCCTGCTGAGACCCCACAGGTAAGATGTCCATATGGGGGTCCTGTTGGCTTCAGCCTGAGCCCACTGGCCTCACCAGTGACAAAATTCCCACTGGCCCAGCAGGGTCAGCACTGGGCCAGCACTGGATGCTTCTGCATCTTTGTCCTTGTGCCTCTCCAGCAATCTCGTGGTCTAAACTGGCCAGGAAAAGTCCCCTCCTGGTCTCACCTTCCCCAGCCCCTCAGGCTCCTTCCACCCCCAGCCTGGTGCACCCACCCAGAGGTGGGCACAGCTGGGCAGAAGAGCTGCTGAGCAAAAGGGACAATGCCTGTGTTGGGCACCCAGGGCTCCTCATGACTGAAATTGGCTGTGTCTCCCAGTCTGTGCCCCTTCCACTGAGGCACCTGCAGCCAAGAGTGACCTTTTCCAAGCAGGAACAGGAACACAAGCTCTCTAGTCCCACACTGCCCTGGCAGCATCTCCCACTGTTTGGACACGTCTGAAGAGGTCCCTAACAGGTGTCCCAGAGGACACGACCTGCAGGGGACCTGTGGCTGCAGGTGGAGCCGACTCCTGCTGCTTTCTCTGCCAGCACAATGAGAAAACAACCCAAGGGAATGGCTGGCTCTTCAGTCCTGCTAGGACAGGGCATGACAGTAGAGACCAGGGGGAGAGGCAGGAGCTTCTTTGGAGGCCCCTGTTCCCCAGTGTTAACAAGCTCACGGGAAACAGGCACAGAGATGGGTCTGTGGGCATGGACACCTTGGGTGGTGCTCTTGAAGGACGTGCTTCGGAGGCAAACTGGGCTTCCTCCCTAAGGGACATTGGTCCTCTTGTATCACTGGGAGGAGGTAACATGGCTAGGTCCCAGAAGCTGTATTTCAGTGCTAGCTCAGAAATACAGAAGTGCCTTGAGCATCCAGGGAAGAAAAACGTCATCTAAGAAGCAGATGGGTTATTGATTGTGTTATTGTCAGGGGGTGGTGTAGTCAGCAATGAGAGAACGTGCTTGACTCTCACCATGTGTGATGACCACTTTATGCTGCTTGGAAACCCCAAGGCTCCCCAGGCTCAGCTGTGATCCATCTGACAGAGCTGGTTGGCAGCCCACAGACCCATCCTGTCCTTTCAACCCCACTCCAACCCCTTTCCTTGCCTCTACTCACCAGTTTGCTGATGTTCTCTACCCATGAAGGCTGTGTGTGGTCAGTGCTCAGGTAGGGCAATGTCTGTAGAGGGTGGAAAGCAGGAGGAAGGACTGTGAGGGTCTGGCAAGGCATCCTAAAGGTGTTGTGGACACTTTGATCCCAGGTGTAAAAGCAGGCAATGGAAGACAGCGTGCAGGTCAGCTATCCCTCCTCATACTTCTATTTCAAAATCTCCAGCTCCCTGCTGTCTGCTGACAAGAGACATCCCTAGTCACAACCCCCTCAGAGAAGGATTATCTCTTTTTTCTGCTTTCAGAGCAAATGTGGTGCACTTGCCTTCCTGTTCATGCCTGGAGCCTGAAAGTGCTGCAGCAGTGAAAGGGAATAGAACAAGAGCAGCAGGTACTTCAGGGTGTAATGAAGAGGGCTGAGTGTCCCCCTGTGCCATCAGCAGGGAGCAGGAGCACATGTGTGTTGGAGCCCCAGGCTCTCTGAGGAGAATCTCTGCTGGCTGTGTGGGAGTGGGGAATTCCTTTTGCTGAGAAATAATCCTACATGTCTGGTAATAAACTTCCTTCCTCCTCCTCTGTGACACAAAGTAGCGTTGGAAGAACCCTCACTGACCACACTGACTCTCACTGACCACAGGAACATTTCACAAATTCAGAAATCCCCATTATATAAGGATCTGATATTTCTCATTAAAGACACTAGCAAAAAACTCCCATGAATTAGGAGATAAGAGGACCTTGAAAGTGAGACAAGACCAGAATTTTCTGTCTGGTTCATATTCTGACCTTTTCTTGTGAAACATCACCATATGCTTAGGGGGTTTTTGCCTTTTAATTGCCTCTGACACAGTAAAATCAGATCTAGGCTAAGAAGGCCAGGTCAATTGTGCAACATTACATTTAACTTTGGATTGGAGATTGAAACACAACAGGGTTTTTTTGGTTAGTAGTTTTATGAAAGAGAAGGAACTGAACAGAATGAGCTGAGTGTCCCAGAGAACCACAGGGTCATGGTTACCCCTCTCCTGCTAGGTCAGTCCAGAGGCACACAGGACATTTGTTTCTTCAAGTCTACCACATTTCCCCACATTTCAAAAGATTTTTTCACTACAGAAGGTGGCCAGGAAAAGTGCCAAAGGATTGCCATGACACAACAGGGACACAATGTCCCCGGGCTGAAAAGAGCTCTGTGCTGATATCATGGGCTCTAATCAACCCTGCAACCATGAGAGAAGCCTGGAGGCTGGGTCTCCTAAACCACCTTTCCACATCACTGGAATCCCAATCACACTTGCATCAGGGTGAGCATGGCTCTGCTTGCCTTGGCTTCTTTTAACCCAGACCACAATGGTAAAAACACAAGAGCAGGAGAAAGTGTTCTCACTCCTTCCATCATTTTAGGACAGATGATGGACAGATGGACAGATGGGTTTAGGACAGAGGGGTTTGGTGGCACCAGTGCCAAGGCCCCAGAGGTACCAGAGACAGGAGGCAGATCATGGATTATGTAAGCAAGAAATGGAAAATTCTGTAGGATTTGCCTGATCAACATAGACACAAACCCAACAGAACAAACTCCCAGTTCACAAACACGTCTCAACCCATCTGCAAAGGAGAAGTTCTGGGGAAAGGGGACTCCTAGATTTTTTACCCATCCATCCCTTAGTTTTAAATATTTCCTGTGAAAGAACATGCTACAGTGCCAACCATTAGACTTTTTTTTCCATTAAGCAGACACATGTTAGGTAGAAATTCCATCACTGCCATTTATACTTGGTATTAAGTGGCTTGCCCTTGGGAATTCCTATTACAAATTGTCAAATTATGTCCCTTCCTTTTTATTTCAGCAGAAAGTTGGATTTTTTGGTTAAATATATCTTTAAAATTTCCAGTTGAGGGGTTGGAGCTAGTGAGAAGCAGAGAATCACATCACTTATACCTATTTTTCTACCAGCCTCACAGAGGTGACACCAAAGTGGCTATCACCAATAATTGGACTTAAGGGTTTCCATATGCCCACTTAAAAATCCTCAGTTTTTTCAGTCTCCTCAACTCAACCCGTTTAAATTCAGATTTAACTGACAGTGATTTAGGAGTTGGTTTTCCAAGGTGCTGAACACACACTATCAATTGCAGCTGAAATTATGAGTGCTCAGCCCTTCTCAATATCAGAGCCTTCCTGTTTAAAAGAACAAAAAGCAGATTTGAAGTTTATTAAAACCAGACTCATATGCTCAAAGGAAGGGTTATTAACTCCCTGAGTGATTCTGTAAGTTAATATGTCTTTATTAGTTGGCTCTTTTCAACTTAGCAAGTGTAGTGGAATAGGCCATTATAAATTACAGAAGCTTTATTTGAACTGGCTTCTAGTAAAACATAACACACCTACTGCAAGATTGTTGTATAAATGTCACCTCCTGATGAGCAGTCTGGACTAAAGCACAGATTTTTTTTTCTACACTGCTGCTAATGCACACAAAGTCTTTAATTTGTTTCATGAAACCGGTCCCTGGATAATGTTCAGAAGTGACAAAGACAGCAGCAATTCCTTTATGTGCAGCATCTCAACCATTTTACACCAGCTCTCAATGTGGTCCTATGTTTGAAGGGGAATAGAAAGAGAAAAAAAAATATTACATCACTAAAGAATTAAATTTGTTCTTGTCTCATGCCTGGGCAGACACAAACCTTTTCTCTGCATGCACCAGTAAAAGGAAGAGATGCTTTTGGGGAAGAGGGACTGATCAAGGAGTTGATTTTTCTTGAGGCCATGTAGAATTAGGCAGCAGAGGCCACATATGGATGGATGTAATTACCCACCTTATTTCCAAAGGCACTACAGCTCTTCTCAGCCCTGGAGATTTGCCATCCCCACTTCTACACATACTCCACAGAGCCTCTCCCCATATTGAACCAAATGCAGGAAGGAAAATGGTTTAGAAATATCTAGAGTTAGCAAGATTTCAGATTAGTCACCAGCTAGCTGTAAATTCAGCAGGAGTAGCCCTGATTGCATTAACACTGCTGGGAGCTCATCTGCCCTCTGGCTTTTTGCAGACTCTGAAACAGCTCTTGCCACATTACTGACTTGGTCTTTCACACTCATTCAGGGCATCTTTGTTAGAATTCTTGGGCTTGTATGGATTTGTTTTTTGTTTTTTTTTCTGTAAGGAGAGGGATGCTGAGGATGTGGCCCTCAGCACAACTGCATCTTCAAAGATCACTTCCTGCACGTTGATCGTGTTAACTGCCAGAAGAAATTCCTAACCAGGTAACAAATCCCTGGAGACTTGTCTTTAGGGGAATATTTAATGTAAAGCAACTCAAGCTCCATTTTTTTTTGAAGGGCAGAAGAGGAGTTTGCAGGGTGCTAAATGTCACCTTATCCAGGAGAAACAAGTGCTGCCAAGCACTGGCCCCCACACTTGGCTCTTTCTTGGAGCTTGATCACTGCAGGAGAAACTTTACTAGCTAAGCTTTCCCTGTCCCTTGCTACATTAAAATTGTGTCCTCAAAGGCTCTCAGTGCTCCTTGGAAGGCTCCTGACATCAGAAACAAAACTGGAGTGCACCAGTGTTGATCTCCCACCATTACCACCTCCATGTAGATCTTCCAATCAAGCATGGCAGAAAAATGGCACATGGGGAAGAAATCAGCACTCAGAAGCATCCTTGTCACTCCCTGCACTTCTCTCCATCCCTTATAATTGACTTCAAATTGCTACTTCATAAAATTCTCACTGATATCTGAAAACAGTTATATGCTAATAAAAGACGGAGGAAGGAAGTTTTAGAGTAATAAAGAAAATAAATTTTAATCCATGCTAACAGGTGCTATTTAAAGTTAAAGATGGTGGTAATATTTCTGACAGACCAATGCTAAACTCTGTTAGTAATAGGCACATTTGTGTTTTTGAAATGCCCTATTTCATGCAAAGGAAATGATTGAGGAAAAAAATGCAAGGTGAATGCAAGCAATCACAAGAGGCCATTCATCATTCTGCCTACATTTTTTTATGAATACATTCACAGAACTGCAACTGTGCTCATTCCACCAGTAGCTCAGGGCAGAGGAATTAAATCAGACAACCTTTATAATTGTTCTCCAGCTGCCAGTCAGCCTTTTTTATCTGCCAGCATGTGTAGACAATACCATTTCCATTAACAATGCCACTCATTTAGTGGCATTGGACTGAAATGACGACATTAAGTGGATACTGCAAAAAAAAAAAATAGGAAAAAAAAAAGATTATGTAAATCCACAAAGCTGAAACAGTTAATTGGCTGTTTCTCAAACATCCACAGCAAGCAGCATTGGCTCCACTGGTGTACCAGTAATTAAAAAGCTATTTTATTTTGGAAAGTGAGGAAGGCTAAGAATACAGTAATGAGAAATGCAGCTTGCTGAAGTGAGAATAGTAACACTGTTCTCATCAAGAGGTCCCTGCAGCACCATCACCTTGGGTTTGCACAACAGACTTGTCACAAGAGTAATTAGCTAATTAGAAAGCTAGGAAATACCTCCTTTCCCTTCCACTATCTTAGGTTATCTTAGATATGATTCCAGATTGAAATGGAAAACCAACACTATTACTGTACTTACTTTGATGAAACCTTTTCTGGGCTATGTTCATGAGATAAATTACTTTGGGCCAACATTTTTTTAATTAATCCCTCTTAACTCCACAGGCTGTTTCAGATATGTCAGCCTAAACTGAACTTGCCCTTTCATTGAAACTACTGCTGAAATGCTGGGCAACTTAGAATTGTACAGAAATACAAGTAACAGAATCATCTAAATGCCAATGTTTCAAGTGAAAGAAGAATTACACTTTGCAGAACTGCTTCAATGTACATCCAGCATCTATGGAACAACATCACTGCTGTCTGCTAATGCTGTCACTTTCCTTCTGACCATACAGATCAGAATGCTTGAGCAAGCAAAAACCACTCTGGGGTGAACCAGTACCAGCACTGCTGAGAAACAAGAGGGTCCTGAGATAAAAGGGTGATGCCATTATTCAGGACAATGCAGAAGGGGGATTTACACAGAAGTCAGAGCGCGAAATGCAGAAGGGGTGAGCTGGTGGGTGTGGTACACACGTGCAGAGGCCAGACAGCAGAGGAACTCATGGTTGTTCATACAGAGTCCTCCGGAAAAGGAACCCTAGGCAGCCCCTGAAAATAGCTGCCACCACACCTGGGGCTGCTTCATCCCCTGCTCATCCTCAGTGAGGACACCTGGGGCTGCTTCACCCCTCCTCATCCTCACTGACCACACCTGGGGCTGCCCGGCCACTCCTCACCCTGGACAATGATTTATGCAGGAATTTCACTAAACCCCACTCTGAGTCTCACTCACCAAGCCGAGCAAACCTTGCTGCTTTTCACATTAAACCTGAAGCTGATTAAAATGAAGAAAATGAGAATCAATCTGGGTTACAGAGGCAAAACCCTGAAGTTACCAAGGTGAAGCCGGGATGTGGCATGCCGGAAAACCCGGACCGGATTTTGCCTGGAGTACGGAAAGGATTCTCCCGGTTGGAGTGAAAACCCGAACCGAATTTTGTCCGGAGTCCGGATCTGAGTCGGCCAGTTGGAGGGAAAATCCGGACCGGATTACAGCTGGAGCATGGAATGGAGTTGGTCGATTGAAGCAAAACCCTGGACCAGCATTTGTCCAGAATCCGGAATGGAGTCACCCAGCATGCTGGAAAACCAGGACCGGATTTCTCCTTGCATACAGAATGGGGAAAAAACCCTCCCGGATTCTTCTAGAATATGGAATAGAGGAAAACCTGTACTGGATTTTAGTGGAATACAGAATGGGGGCAATACAGACTGGATTTTTTGGGTTTGATCTCAATCTTTTGTACAGAGGTGTACAGCAGAAATGATGTTCCTAAACCAACCAAACCTAAACCTCCAGAAAATCCAGGAAAAGGAACAGGTAAGATACAGAACAGGTAAGACCTCCAGATACAGAGTGTGGATAATGGGGATGAGGGTGGGCAGGATAGGATATGGACAACACAACATGAACCCTCATAACCTCCCCATCTCTACTTCAATGTGACTTAACCTCTACTAACAGTCTTGTGTGTTTATAACATTTTTAGCAATTGCTAACTAAGTACCTGGTTGCAGGGTCTAAAGAATAAACCTAAAACCATGCATTAAGGTTCAATATATAGGTGCTTAGAATGGAATTATGAAAACAATTGTGCTGTACACTGAAATATGGTACTTGATTATTTTCAGTGCTTTCCCTCCATCCTGAATTGAGACAATGCTAAACAGACCCAAGTAGTTCAATAAAAAAAGGCAACACTGAGTCTAGCAAAGTCATTCATTATAGTATTTATTCTATGAAACAATGCTGAAAACATAAGATTAAAAAATGTTCCATGCTTTTCATAAAATACAGAGAAAGACATTGTCATAAAAAAAAAACAGAATAAGCAAGCCAACCCCGCTCTGAAAATCCTGAGAGCTCCACTCTCCACATTGCATCATATGAATACAAAAAGCATATCCAGGAGAAAGGGCGGTCCAGGAAAGTGGCAGGTTATCTGTTAACTGGGATGAGTACATCAGCCCACAAGACTTTTGCCATCACCTTACTACAAAACCAAACTGATGCAACTTGCTTTCCTTGCTACCAGTTCCTGGCATTGTCTTTGACTGGGAAACCAGGACAGCATTGCAGAATTCACATTAAGCTGCTGTCCAGAGAGGCACCAGCTCCCAAAATGTAGGTAGGTATGGAAAGGTATCAGGGCCCAGTGGGTGAGAGGGAATGGCTGCTGTGTCCCTGCTGGAAGCAGGCTGCAGGGACATGCCTTGATGGTCTTCCCAGGAGCACAGCGGGTGGAAAATGCACCCGGTGGAAGAAGTATGGGCAGAAGCAGGAAATACACCTAGTACCTCTTTAGGAATCCCAGCCACACAAAAGACATGCTGCATTACAGATGAATGCAAAGAGCAACATCTGCATTTAGGTTACAAATGACATTGCTATAAATCTTCTTACTGAGAGCTTTTGATCCAGCTCCTTCTCCTCAACCTACAGTACTGGGCTCGGCTTTAGCAAAGCTGTTACAAGATCCTTCTCTTGCTTTTCCTTTACAGAACCTCCCAAATTCCCACAACAGTTAACAACTACACAACCACCAAACACAAAGCCAGCCTAATTCTGGGCTCTGATATAAAAGCACCCCACTCCTGTGCTGGGAACACCCCAAAGCTGCCACAGCTGTATTTGGGGAGGGCAGTGTAGCAAAAGGAAGAACAAGGCTCCACTTCCACTAACACCTGCTGCCCCAAAAGCCGCACCCCACAAAGCCTTAGGAACACCATAATCAAAGAATTTCACGTGGGGAGGAGCAAAGAGAAGAGAACAGACTGGGATCCTTTCCCCTGCACCTGGGGATGCATCCACTCTTCAGAACAGCGTTCTTCCTCCTGCCAGCTCCCGAGCCACTTCTGCTGCAGCGCGGAAGATTCTGCATCAGCCTCCTGAGAATGATGCACCGGGGTGGGGGGGAAGATTGTTATGGTTGAAAAAGTGGTTTTCATGTTGATTCTTAAAAACATAAAGCTAGAAACTCCTATTAAAAAAAAATCAGTGAAGCGTAATTTAGCCTGCAGCACAAAATATTAGAAAATTAGAAGATACAGAATTGCCCATGCTACACCTTAAGTCTTTCCCTTTGCATATACATATCAGGAATACGACTTTATATCACAAGGTCTTTTCACTTTCCAATTCCCAGAGGAAACCTATCCAATTCCCTGCAGAAGCACAAAGGAGTCAGCAGGAAGACTCCATAGGAAATCCCATGTCCAGCATTTTCCTCTTGGAGTGCTTGCAGCCAGAATAATGTTTTCTCAGTAAAGTTTTTAAAGTTCAATTATGTTTTATGTGCTCTATTTAGCTTGCATTAAAAAAAACAGAAAATGCTGTAAGAAATTAAGGTCTTCACAGGTCTCCACAGGCTTTGGTGAAACACAAAGAGTCTTCTTTTAAAATAACTGCCCAGCTTCCTCTATAGTGGAATTTCTGTGTTGTCCATGTAAACATTACACAGAGTCTTTGTACCACCCACTAAGCTCTCTGCTTCAATCAACTATTTGTGCCCAAAAGCACATCCTTATGTTTCTTCCTACACCACAGCCATCCTCCTACACCACAAAAGATGTAACAAAACAAGAATTAATCACAGGCTGGATACTTACAGGGATTGCTGCTGTTTGCCTCTGTCTTCACAGCCTTGGCAAGTTTGGTTGAGTTCTGCTGTGCTTTGCCTTGCTCCTCTCCAGTCAGCAGGGCTTTTATTTCCGAGGGGATTTTCCCTTGGTCCATGGCCATGCACCACTGCTTGTACTGAAACATGCAAACACATTAGGCCTTAGCAAACTGCCAGGATCACATTAGCAGACAAAACAGGGCTGTAATCTTTACCTTCCGGTATATTCATGTAAGGTCTGAATGTACCGAGCTGGAGCCTCTTACGAAACTGCAGAGCCCTAATGAGCTGAGCACGTGGCCATGGCCGCATACCTGGCCTCAGCAAAGCCTCTTTCAGTCAATAAACTGCTGCTCAGAGGCAGCACCAGACAGAATACTGTAATTATTAAACAACATGGAACACTCTGTGCAATTTCTCGCTGCTGGCATGCGAGAATACCGTTCCAGTTCATGGCCTATTAAAAACAAATATTTCACATGACTCTGGGGCTGATGGACTATTAAGAGGTCCTTTCCCATTGCACAAGGCACAGTGGAAGCACGTGTGCCTTATTCCTACTTCCCTCATCTTAAATCCTTCACTGCCAAACCCTGAAGCACATCAAAAACCTGTGGACAGTTGGCTGCCTTTTCACCTGATCCTAAACCTGCTAACTCGGGAGTGGTTAGCCCTGCCCATTCAAACAAACCTAAAGCCAGGTCAAGGCAGTGTCCTCAGCACTGGTGACACTTCAATGACACTGCTGTGTCTGTATTTCCAGATGAAACATTCTCTTTGGTCAGTGATGCTTATTTGGGCAAGACCCCCATCTTACACATCCTAGAACCACCTACACAGAGAGCATGCTGCAAGAATCCACCTCCCCAACAGAGAAGAAATGACAGCCTGTGGATATATGTTTGCCCTTTGATATTTCAACACCTCTTCCCACAATCTACCTCTGTCAAAGGTTTTGCAAAACCAAACATTTCAAAGACTACAGACTCAAATGTAATGGCACTTTCTTCACTTGCTCCCAGTTCAGAACCAGCAGATAACTTGTGACATGAACTTGTATTCTACACACCAAAACAAGCAAACAGCTGGATGCATCTGATGTTTTGATACCTCCCAGCCAGCCAAATGCCCCTGTCAGTCACCGCGGTCCCAAGAACAAGTGTTCACGAGGACAGGTCCCAGATAACACTGAGGGTTAGGTTACATGGCAGTTCCTTACCATTTCAAGCTCTTCCCTGAGAGCACAGATTGCTCGCTCTCTGCTTGAAACCAGCTCTTCCAGGTACTGGTACCTCAGCTTCTTCCTGGCTCTGCACTCTCTTGCACTCTGACGACTTCTTTCAAGTTTTGCCTTCAAGTCTATTTTGGCTGGTTTACGACCTCGCTTGCCTGGTTTCTTTACCTTGCCTCCAACCACCTGGAAAGGAAGGACACAGTAAAGATCCTGTTCAGCAAAGGTAATGCTGGAATCATATGACTGTAAGTATTAGGAGTCTCAAGTATAAAATTTTGCTTATCCATTCTGGAGCAACAGAGGAAATAAGAGTTTTCAGCTCTGGAGTTTTCAGAACTCTCTCCAGTGACTCTGTTTCTCTCATACTGGGGAGCCCAGAACTGAACACACTACTTCAGGTATCTATGAGGGTATCTGGGTCTTGAGGAGGCATAAGCAGTTGCAGTGAAATTGCTTTCATATCACCAACAGCCCCTGCTCTAGCAGGTCTGGAAATACTATATTTTAGAGACTAACACTTCAATTTAGAAAAAATGTATTTGGTTCTTTCAGTATGATGCAAAACTTAGTTTTGCTGCAGTCGACAGTTTCACCCTACTCTAAATTCAGAACTATTCACTAACCACCTGAGTTCCCTGGGCTAGATTTCTTTCAAATGAATCTTGAGGAATTTTCCTAAAGAGGGACATCAGTCACACTGAGTCCTGCCTCTGTTGCCTCTGCTCCAGCAGTACATCACTACTCTGGCCATGTTCATGTTAAAAATGTTACTGCACAGCCTGGTGAGTCTCCTCACACCTCCTCACACAACCTGTCAGTGCTGAACTCTCCCTGATGCTAATGTAGATCCCCCTTGCAGAAATGTAACTCCCTAGTTTCCTGCCCTATGGAAAGCAGGTTTTGCAATCACTTTTCCCACTTCTTTGTGGTTCATTTTTACAGGTCTGAGAGCTTCTCCTGCTACCAAAAAAAAATCCCCAAAAAACCAAAACAACCAAACAAAAAACCAGTCTCCTCTGTGTTTGCTCCGTGTTTACTCTGTGTTTCCCCAGTCAAATATTTTACTCTTAACACGGGAGCATGGCACAGGAAAGCCTTAAATATGGTCTGAAGCTTAGTTCTCTGGTCATTGGGCAGTAACACCCAGTAAGCATTACATCAGCCACACACCCCAGCTCCCCTCTGAAGTGAGGATTTCTCTTTATTTGCATTCTGACCACACTGTTTGACTGGAGGGAGTGTGGAGAAATACACCTAACACACACACCTGCATACAAGAATTTCACTGCTGCCTTAGTATTTCACCATCCTGGATACAGACAGACTTTTTCTAATAGGCAGTGTTCAAAACATCAGAGTTCATCATTTTAAAAAAGGTACTTTTACTGTGAAAAGCTACAAAATAAGTCATTTTTAGCATTCAAAGAAGTCACTTGTTCTGCAAACTTAGCAAGCTGCAATAAAAACAATAACATAGTGAATTGATGTGCCAGAATGAAGAGGAAAAAAAAGGATTATACAATTGAGCCTATTCTTTCTTTGGAAAGTGAGTCAACAATCACATGCCAACGTAATCCTACCCTCTCTGTATTGTCCCTCCTGATTTATTCAGGAGTAGCTGCCTACCATGAGCAAATGAAAGAACAGAAAGTACTTAATGGACATCTATGATTATGAAACAAACACAATATATTGAGAAGACCAAATGGAAAAAAGTGAAGTTCTTTTATACTTGAACTGGTGAATACAGTTTGAGTAATTCTTTATTTCATCAAGCTGCTCCCCAGAAGATTTTCTAGTTCAGAAAATCTGATGTAGTTCAAAGTAAGATAAAGCTAACCAGAGGTGTCCAAGGCAGGAGCTCTAAAGAAGGGAAAGTGACTGTCCTCTTTCAGGCATGACAAGGTCTGTCCTCCCATGGAAACACACTCGTGACTATGGATGATGTGATCCATACTCCCAGCTCAGCAGAACATAGAACTACACTGAATTTTCCCAGGTGGGCTTGTAGGCACTCACAATTTGCTATTATTAGTTGCACTTGGAAGATGGATGGATATTACATTATACACACTACAGCCAAAGTGCTTCAGTTCTCAAAAACTTTTACAACTGAGGCTTTTCTGTGCTAATGCAAGGTAGATCAAAGCAAATCTTTGAATTCAAGAGCTAGATAAGGTCTTGTAGAGATACACACTGCAGCTCTCTTAAAAAGCCTTGGCCACTCTGGGTTCTGACCCTTTAGAACTAGAGTGAGCTGGCACTCAAGGCTGGGGCCCCAGCACACCCCACACTGCTGTGGGAACAAAACAGTTCACACAGCAGTGTGAACAGTACCTGGAGTGCTAACCCTGCACTGCAGCACTGACAGCCATGCCCTCTCCCCAAAGCCTCAGTGAATGCTTCCCACCACTCCATTCCTCACAATCAGCAAGTTAAAGACTGCTTAGCACATGGCAAATGCATCCTGGATCCACCATCATCCATAAATTGCTTTCCCTTTGGTTACCCCAGAGAGCTTTCTACAGACAGGTGTGCCAACTGCTCTCCCTGCAAGATCTGTTACCACTGCAGCAGCCCTGCACACAAGCTCCCTCAGGGCAGGAAAAAGGCTGGTACCTCTTCAACCACCCAACCAGGATTACTTGCCAATACTCTAACCACCAGGACTATGGAGATAATAAAAAACTTCCTTCCCTTTTGACTCTAGGCATTAACACCTTAATAATCAGTCTCCACACCATCTCAAAGACTCATACTGTCTTCATGGCTCCTGGAGCTCACCACACAATTACACATCACCCTGCAAAGGCAGCAATGCTAAGCAATTTAATTAAATCCTGCATCCTCACCAGTTTTTCCTCACCAATATTTAGAAGTTCCTGCTGTAACCTTAAACAACCCAGCTGGGAAGAAAAAGGCCTGAGAAATCCTTTGCCCCCATCCAACATTACCATATCTCCCTGGCTTCTAGTCCTGTTTGCCTGCTCAGTTGCTATGCTGATGTGACAGAAAGAAGACAAAGCAGAAGTGATAGTTGATGTTGAACATGGCAACAGACCAAGCAAACATTTTTTGTCCCTTTGTATTCCTCTGGAGATTACAAAGAGATGTGATCTATTAGCATTCAGCAGTGGAGATTTGGCTCTTTTTCAGGGAATCATACGCAATCAAGGCTCAGAACAACATTAATCATAAAACTCTTCACAGAAATATTAATAAAGGCATGCATTAGTTAGAGATTTGACTAAGCTCCCACTTCAGTTCACTCAGACTTCAGAAAACAGAAGAACATAACTCTTTTCTCAGGGACATGGTGTGATTCTTGGGGTGTCCTGCACAGGGCCAGAGTTGGACTCAATGATCCCGATGGGTCCCTTCCAACTCAGCCTATTCTGTGATTCCACAATTTCTTTTTAATACCCTGCTTAGATCATAGCCTCATTCTTGCCTCCCAACAGTGCTCAGGCACAAAGTTATTTGACCTGGAATTGGAAAGAGCTGCAATTACTTGACCTGATACAGAAAATTCCTCAGACTTCTGGATTTTTTTACTAGAAGCATGCAGCAGATCTCTCCAAAATCCTTGCCAGAATGCACAGCAGAGATGTCGTCCTCAGGAAGGAAAGGCACAGATAATACAGCTACTGCACTCATAGCACTGAGGAGCTGAGCCCCTCAGACAGAAGACTGGGAAAAAGTTGGCCTCATATGACATCTGCAAGTTTGAATCAATTTAGAAGATTAAAACAACACTATCCCAGGCACTGCTCAGCACCACTGACCAGCAGTGCTGATCACACTGACCAGGTCAGCATCTCCCAGAGGCTCTGAGTTCATTTACCAATAAACAAGCAGCTCCATCAACCAGTACTTGACACCCATCTTAAGCAAACTCCTCATTGCATTTGCAGCTGAAGGTATAGCTCTGCAGAACTTAATGCAGCATGGAACTGGTGATCATCTACAGAATTTATATAAAACTATAAAAATTATTAGTAAGAAATTAAACCTAAATGCCATGTTACAGTAGAGGGGGGAAGAATCTATTCCCACTTGGAAACATTTTTGCAAATCAGAAAGCAAATGAAGCCAGTCACAAGTCTAATAAAGATGTTTTCTGATCTTCCAATTCAAAGCATACCACTCACAGTAGCAGTACAAAACCCAGCTAGAGAGCATGCTTGTTATTCCTCCATTTCATGACATTTTATATGCCCAACACAATTATTTTACTTTCCCTGGCAGACAAAATGCGTCCGATAATGATCCAAAAATGTAAGATACTATTTAGTGAGCAAACATGATCTGAGTCTTAAGCAGATGTGTCAACAGAAATTAATCCCAAAACTCTCACCATACAAAGTGCTTCATGTCCTAAGAATGCCATGTTCAGCACAGAGGGATAAAGAATACTGTCTGTCTTTGCTGCAATGTCTGTTTTTAAAAAGCATGAGCTAGGACTGAATATCAAGTTTTCATAAAGTGTTATGCAGGCACCCAGAGGGGAAGTGCTAAGTTCAGGGCAGCAAGCACTCAGATGCCACCTTGCCCCTCCACAGGTGACAGCCCTGAGGAAGGACTTAGAGCCTCACACAGGAATTATGTCCACTACTGTGCCCTACACATTCTCTCATTCACACTAACAGAAACCAGACACTTTTCTAAACCTGTCTCTGTTAGAAGTTGGGCTCAGGCATGGTCAGCTAACTCTACCAAGTGTATCCTCCCAACCCACTGTAAAAATGAAATAAAACTGTTTTAGCTGGTTTACAGGCCTGTATCTCCTCCATTTTACTCACTCCTTGCAAATATGAGCAGATGTCATCTGAGCAATGCTGAGCAGGGACTTCTTAAAACATTTAATGATTTGAAAATGCTCATATCAAATTATAACCAAAGCTGTTAAGGTTTTGTATTTCCAAGCAAGCAGTAATGAGAATGCTTTATGTTTGGACATGATCCTGGGTGGAAGACTTCTCCAGCACATTGAGAACCTGCATGCTCTGAAAAAGCCCTGAAGGGTGAAATCATAGCAGCCCATCTCTTTAACAACTGAGGTCATCATCACAGCTCTGTCCCTGCTGTGGCATCCAGAGCTTTGCCCAGAGCTCACTCCAGGACTGCCTGGGAGATCTCTCCCTCCCTGACCCCAGCCAGCCCCACCAGAGAGGGTCACAGGCAGCTCATGGCCAAAGACCCTCAAGTTCTGTATTTCAAACACAGGATTTCACACCTGGCTTGCTCCAGCACTCCAGGGGACACCTGTGTCCCCACAATTATGACTCAGGACCACACAGGACTGAGTATTTGATGTCTCACAGCCAGGCTGTGTGGAAAGCAACCCAGCTCCTTGGGTTCAGAGCCTTCCCCTGCTCTGCCACCAAGTGTTCCCTCGAAAAGGAAATCTGCAAAAACACCAGAGCAAGACATCAACAGTTGCTGGATCCCCAGAAATAGTAATATATTATCTTTTTGTAATAAAAGAGAGCAACCCCAACCTTTTGTAGTGGTGGTCTGGTTTTTGTTCACTTGTTTTTAACTTCACTGGAATGAATAACAAAAGTGATCTGATGTTACAAACTTTTATTTCTCATTTTTAGCTGTAAACTGAAAAGCTAATTACCCAAGTAACTCTTGTCAGTGTCCCCTATAAAAACCCCTGAAATTAATACAAAAGATTGCAGTTAGCTGTATAAAACTGTATTTTGATGTTGACTAACAAGAGCTGTCAACTTCTTACCCTAGTCCCTATTTTCTGCTTCCCAATGCATATAACAAATACATAATATGTATAGTCTTGTAAACTAACCTATTTGTAAAGAAATTTCACGTATAAAGGCTGAAACCACTATAACAGAGCTTCTCCTTTTTCCTCTGTCCAAATACTTCAGAGATGCACAAGTGTGGTTTTAACAGGAATTAATTGCCAAGGAACAGCTACATCACCAAACTCTTTCCCTTCCACACTCAATAGCTCAAACCACAGCAAGAAGTGAGGCCAGTACCTGAACAACCCCTCATTTAAAAGCAGTTCTATAGAAGAAAAGGTCATATTTTGGGTTGGGTTTTTTGCGTGTATGTGTGAATAATTTAAGAACATCCTTCCGAAATGAAACGTAATTTTTCTAGATCTGATGTTAAGATATTCTACCTCTCCCTTTATTTCTTGCCATTTCCTTCCAATTTTGAGGAATGTGTTAACAAGAACCATTCTTCTAATGCTCTCTTAAACCAGATAAGGCTAAATTAAAGTGCACTATGAATTAGGGAAAACTTTGCAGCCTGCAAGCTCAATTCTAAATTCTTTGTGTCACATAGATGGAGGCAAACACTGAATTTGGCTGCAGGCAAGAATGGTCACTACAATACCAACACAATTTAATTGACTGAGTTTTTGCAGGGAAAGTCCTTTGCAGGCCAACCCCCTCAGCAAGGAGGAAAGCACGACTCAGTGGAATTTTTAGGAGATTTCAAGGACATGCTGGCTCCAGCTGTAACCACAGTGGCCATAATACAAGGTATAAATAGTGCTTGTCTCACCCTGACACAGCAACCTGCAATGGGAAGAGCCCTCCCAAGGGAAATGGCATCTCTTGAAAGGAGTCACCAAACCCTCAGGGTGACCTGCAGCCTCATGAACTATCAAAACTGCTCTTGGGAGTGAAGATAACAAGAAGAGTGAATATTCCACTCTGTTGTTTTTTCTATTCAACATCAATTTAAAAAAAAAACCAAGGACTTGACTTAATGACCAGGTAAATAGATTTATTTCATTTGTAAATTTGTCAAAAAATGTTTCTGGAAAAAAAGAAAAGCAGACTATCAAGACTCCACATGACACAACAGTAAACCAAGTATTATTTTTAAATTAAAATCTGGAAGTTGGGTAGTTGGGAAGTTGGGTAGCCTAAGTCTCACAGAGAAGAACACAAAAAGCAATAAAAATCAGATAATGCTCATGAACTATATATGCCTCCAGAACAAAATATTCTGGATCTTCTAAATTACCGCCCCAGTTACACAAAGTTTCATGCAGTTTCCCAGAGTTGTGAGACATCAGTGATCAGATTTCCCCCAACCTCCTTCACAGCTTTCAGACAAGGCCTTAATAAAATAAAATAGTATACCTGTTAAAATAGTAGATCACCATAAACCTCTGATAGACTTACAATCCATTCTGTGAATTGTGGACTGCCAAATGACTGCTTGCTTTTAAATTTCTTTATTCCATAAGAAATCGTGTCAAGTATTTTGCCCCCCTCTGAGTTAAGGCAGATTGTCATAGGCTGTGTAATTTTGTTCGGGTAAAATTCCAGTGGTGTCTGCACAACCAGCACTCCAGGGAGGTGAAATACCCAAACTCAGCTGAGAGTTTGAGCTGCAAAACGCCGCCCTGAGCAGACACAGAAGCTGTCTGTGCAGCAGGAGGAGGACGAGCCCCTTGTGCACCTTCTCATGTTCGGCTCTGCTCAGGGGGAAGCCCCGCACCTCCAGGGATGCCACTGCTGCTCTCCTGAGATTCTTCCAGTGCTGGAAGAATTCAAGCTCCAGCACCCAGTACGAGGCTGCAACCCACGCTGCTGCCCTCGTACCTCACTATTTTGTGCACAGTTGCTACTTATCTAATAAATCCAGCGTGCTATTGGGAGCATGAGCCACTGCAGCACACCACTGCTGGTATCCAGCCTTCGGCCCACGCCTGGAGCTTTAAGGAAAAGCCAGAAGCGGCACCGAAGCGCTGCAAGCACGAACTAAGGGGGCAACCCTTCCTTCCTGGAGGTGCAGCAAGCAGAGCCCCGCAAGAGCAGATTTCAGAACGCTCCCTGCACCAGGAGCCTCACCGGCTGTCCTCGGCTCCAGCCCCCCGGTGGGCCCCGCAGCCCCTTACCTTGCTGTCATCCATGTGTGCCGCCAGCCCCGAGCCGCCGAGCCGTAGCCCCTGCACAAGGAGCAGGCGGAGCCGCCCTCCCGCCCGCAGCCCCGGCGGACACCGGCGCTCACAGACCCTCAGGGCCGCCCGCCGCCATCCCCCGTCGCCATGTTTGTGTACAGCCGAGCGGAGCGGCAGCGCCGGCAGAGCGGTGCACGCTGGGAAGCATAGTCTTGTTCGGCCCCGCCGCCATTGGCCGCCGCCCTGATGGGGACGGAAGAAACTACAACTCCCAGCAGGCCGAGCAGAGGAGAGGCGCCGCGATTGGTCCTCGCCTCGCCGGCCGGGCAAACTACATTTCCCAGGAGGCTGCGGGAGCTCCTCCGCCTCGCCGCAACAACTGAATTTGTTGTTTTTTTGGTGTTTTCGGGTTTGGTTTTTTTTTTTTTTTTGGGGGGG
>VXBR01001841.1:426976-502740 GCA_013400215.1 Cisticola juncidis | reverse complement strand
TTGGGGGGGGGGGAATGTTTGTTTGTTTGTTTGTTTGTTTGTTTGTGTTTTCTCTAACTCTCGCGACATTTCACGGCTCCTCGACGGCTCCGCAAAGATGAAGACGACCAGGGGCTGGTGGGGCCAGGGCTACCGGCTCCGACCCTATGCACGGGCTGGCTCGAGCTAAATGGAAAAAAAAACAAAAACAAAAACAAAACAAAACAAAAAAAAAACCAAAACAAAAAACAAAAAACAACAACAACAAAAAAAAAACCACCACCACATTTAAGTTTTCTATTTTTTTCCTTGGTTTACCCTAAGAGTTCCTGGAGACAGCCGAAATTTTCAGGCCACCTGGACACTACTGAGCTCCCCCCATCCTGGAGGAGCAGTCCCTGTAATCCTTTGGGAAGAGCCACTTCCCTCCCTTCTCATGTGGACACATGGCACAGCTCTAATGTCGAATGCCTGATGCAAGGCCAGACCAAAGTCCTGTGTGTGCCTTGGAATGAGGGCTGTGCTTGCTGCTAAGACGCCCCAGCAGACAATTCTCTTAAGCATGGCCCACGTTTCAAGCTGGCGGTGAAACCTGAAGCGTGGAGTGTTTCATGTTGCTGCATGTTTCTTTTTATTCATGCAACTCAACTCGCAGGAGTTTCCCATGACTTAATCTCTCTTACATGCAATTGTTAGGGCTGAGGGCTTTGTCATGGGATTTTCCCCCTGAATCACAGACCTTCCTCTTGGAGGGATACTCTTGTTAGATGGCACAGACAAAGCACTTTCCAAAGCTTTTTTTTTTTTTTTTTTTTCTTCTATAAGCTTATGTTCTTCTCAGTTGTCAAAGACAAGGCAGTTTGCACACTGCTTCCTATTAGCTTGTCCAAAAACAATGAAACAGTTCTGGCAACTCCCCCTTGAATTAATAGTAATAAAAACCAGAGATGATCAGTGTTAAACAAGAGGCATCAGCTAATAAAGTGGAAGGAATAGCTTGCTATGAGCTTGTCTCCTGTGATCCCACCCCCATCTTTGCCTTCAAATTCTTCCAGAAGGTGGTGAGGCGCCTCTTACAGCCTTTGGCACTATTCTGAGGCCATAAAGCTGGCTTTAAAAGCCGGCTGGGGGTTTCCCCGGTGAAGGGAAATATTGAGTGGCAAAGAGCCAACATAGCTCACTTAGGCAACTCTGTTGCAACATGAGTGGAGGAAGGAGATTAGACAGAGCCCTGGTGCTGATTCAGAAAGGCCAGAATCCTTTTAACCAGCAAATTAAAGTTATAGCTGCATCTTTTCTTCCCCCTGGATTGCCCCACACTACCCATCCTGTTTTATGTCACGTAAGAAGCAGAGCTCCCAGCTTCTGACCAGGATAAAGCACGAATTCCCTGCCTCAGCACTTGAGAGCTTCTGTATGATAGCAGGGAACAACTCAAATTATGCATTTCAGCCTGCTTTTCCACCCTGGCTCTGCTGTCCTCCTGGATGAATTTGGACATGCCAGTTGAGTGGGAGTCTGTCAGAAAGAACAATTGTGAATGGAACTGGGTATTATTTATATATATCTATATATGCACATACAGAGAGAGCATAAGATTATGACAATTTAAACTGATTTTAACCGTTTAAACATTTAAACCATAGTGATGTACACTAAGGAAATCCCGCCTTGTGTTACATTCAGAGTCACAAGTTGTTCTGTGCAATAACTATTGGCAGGTTCCTGATGAAATTAATAATACTTGTTAAAAGAAGGGGTATGCTTCTGAGATCCAGAGAGACTTTGAGGAAGATAAATAAAGCAAGTTCAGCAATCAGGCAGCAGCTTAAAAATCACTGCTTATGTCAGTGAGACTAAAAAAGAGATATAACTCACAGGGTGATTTTGCACCATGTGCTCATATTTCAACACATCCCAATAGGGTGTTTATTCTCCTTAGATCTGTAAATGTGTTAATTCAGGCAATTCAAAATCTGTTCCTCTGAAATCCTGCCTGAAATAAGAATAAATCTTGCAATCTTTTGGTATCAAGCATTTTGCTGAAATTGCTCCACTGCAGTTTGTGGATCTTTAGAGATTCGGAGCCTTTGAAATGAGTTCATTTATGGATGTGAAGGCAAAGATAAAGCCAAGATATTCTCTTGTTTGTTTTCCAAATGTACTGAGATGTTAATTGCTTTAATAGAGATGCTAACTCATTTGCCATGGGGCAAAGACTGTGCAAGAATAGCCTGTATTTCAGTCCCTTGGGGTTTGGGGTTTTTTGTGGAACTGCCAGAGAAATTGCACTTTTTTGCATCTTTTAATATGATACCCAAGAAATGTTTCTGGAAATAGAAGAAATTCTCTGTCTTTCAGTTTGTAGACTCTGTTCACACTGAGACAGAGAACACTTTTAACTTGTCATTTAAACCCACCAGTTAAAGTATTCATCATTGAGGACTGATCCAAAAAGAGTTTATTTACCTAATATTCTATATCTTATTGTTGTTTACATAACTAGGATAAAAGTATATCACTTTGTTTTTGGTTTGTATTTTTTTCTTACATTAAAGAAATCAGCTATATCTGCTAAAGACCTGGAAGACCTGGTAAACACATGAACAGCAAATGCTCACAAGTACAGTGATTGATCACCTCATTGGTATGAATGAAAGAAAATTCTGTTTAAAACAAATGTTCTTTGAAAGCTGGCTTTTAAAACCTAATCAGTATTTGAACAAAGCACAGCACATTGGAAGCCTGATCTGCAACTACTTCCTATACACTGTATAATTAAATGTTGATAAGGGGTTTACTCTCGTATTTGTTAAATTCTACTTTGTGACAAGATGAGCACCTTCTGTAGTTGCAAATGCATGAAGTCACATCTACAAGGGGAGTGCTTCCTGTTTAGCTATTGCAAATGTACTTCTCAAGTAAAATGGGCTCGAAATAAGATAATTTGGAATAATCAGCTCTTGTCCTGTGCATAGAGGCAGAAAAGTTACTGCTTTATCTAGCCACACTAACTTTCCCACATAAGCAAAATCTTGGGACAGTGCTCATGATGCTTTTATATTGCTGAAGAGTATCTGTAAATTAAAATATTGCATGAAAATGTTTATGCTGTGGTTGGAAAGGAGCTACTTCATATTTTCTAGTTTGTGGAAGGGAGAAAAAGAAGTCAAATGATCCTATACTTCACACATATGATTAGTAGGTCCAAATATGATCAGAGGGGAAAACTAGACAAGGTTCAAAAAGTCATTTGAATAACATGGATTTCATGCAAAATTTAAACTAAATATAAGAAATTAAGAGGCAAGGATCAAGATGAACAAATCACTGATTAGGAAGATGACAAAGAGTGGGTTAAAGTTTGGTGAGGTGTGCAAGTGAGTAAAAATTCAATCTTGTTCCGAAACAACAAACAAACAGATCAGCACAATATGCCACATTCAGGAATGTGAGAGCCATGTTGTATCTGGCACTTGAACAACAGAGAATTATTGCTGCTGATATGGTAATTGCAGAGGTACAGAAAAAAGTGGGTGGATCATGTGAAATTCATAAAATACTTGAGGTGAACTTACAGCAGGATTAGTCTTTTAATTGTGTGCATTGATCTCCATGCACAACTGGTTTATTAAAAAGGCATATTGTTCATTCTCAAGAGGTTTACAAATCCACTTCAGCTCAGTGTATCTTTTTTTGGTTCTTAAAATATTTTGCAACATGCTACTCCCCTTTGGCCTACGCAAACAAATATGTCTGCACACGCATACCTACTAAAACCAGTCAAAACTGCTGGCTTTGCTGGTAAGAGCATTTCTGCCTGCTTTCCACAAGACAGAAAATCATCTTAAACAATTTTGTCCAGCCCCAGATTCTGTGGCATGGGCTGTGCTCACATTCAAAACATTTCCTAATCTCAGTCTGATACTGTTGTCTTGTCCAAGGGCATACACAAGGTTTCTGCACAGCTTGAGCAAAAACTGAAGGACTTGCATGGCAAGCTGGATGTGCACTGAAATTGGGTCAGAGGACTTCCATGGTGACCTTGACTGCTTTCAGAAATGCCACTGGCCCTCATGGGAAGGGTTGGGGCATCACATACAGCCCTTTGCCCTGGTCTGCACTGCTCACCTCATCTTAAATTAGTATCATACCAGCTAACTTCTTGTTTGCAACTGTGTTTAAGTGTACTGGATTTTCTGTGTTGTTGTAGCTGCCCATGAGCCTTGTGTTTGTGTTTAATGAGGTTTGTATTTAATGAGACTGCTCATGTGAACAGGAGTTGCTTACAGGATCAAATCTGCACCGCAAACAGTGTTGCATTAATTTGTAATAAATGTAAGTGAAGGGTACACTCCTAGATAACACACACTCATTCACAGGGAATTTCTGTGCTACAGGGAAAATGCACAGCAGGTTCCTGGGAGATGACAGGCTGCCTCACACATCCATATCCATGCAGAGGAAATAAAAGTGGGTTGTTTCAGAAATACACTGCAAAAAGCACTGTTACCCCTTAACCTGCTGTCAGCTCCCGTCTTCGTGGCTCCCAAAATCTTCCTGACATGTCCCAGAGCTCCCATTCCACCAATATCTCCTCAAAAAAAAATCCACCAACTTTTCCCTTCCTTCGGAGAGAGCTGGGGTTATTCAGCCTGGAGAAGGGAAGGCTCCAGGCAGATGAAAGAGGAAGAAAAATAACAGGTAACACTTTTTAAAATGTGACCAGTTTGACTCACATGGGTAGGTTGGTTTTAGAGAATGTTACTTTTAAGCATATGTTTTGAAAAATAGACTGATCAAATTTTGCATTTTACTTCACTGAGCTTGCAAAAATTTATCTATCAGGTGGGCCAGGTGCAATCCACTAAAAAACTGCAGATCCTCTTGAATTTCTTTTTCTACTTTCACACAACCTGATGCTTTTTCAGATTACTTGAAAAGTACTATTGACACCTAAACAATGAATGTAAATACCCCTCTGCTTCTCTCTTGGTAACGCAAAGCAAATTGGAATGGCTTCTCAGGTATTTGGAGTAATTTAGGTAACAACTAAAATGAGAGTCTCAGAAGTTCTGTTAAACTCCTCAGTCAGGCATATGCCTCTAACTCTGCTCACTTTGATCTTGGCATCACTGGAAGAAATGGCATTTAAATTTGCAAGTCAGACTGCTGATAGTTCCAAAGTAACATATCAAAAATCTAACAACCAAGAAGATTGACTACAAATGCACATAAATATCTAGTTTTCTCATTCACATGCACATGTTGTACACAAAACAGTAGTAAGCTCCAAACTATCTCTGACTTGAAAGCATATCAATTGGTTTGTGGCATCTGTTTAAAGATTTGGAGGATTAGCTGTAATTATAAAATCAAAATTAGAATATTAACTAGTTTGCAAGAAGCATTAAAGTACAAGATGGGGGCAGGGGTGAGGTGGGTATGTATTTCCCCTATGTCCAAAAGGACCATAATAAAACCCCACACTGAACTCTTATTCTTTCTTTTGAATTTTACAAGACTGCTAAATAAATGTCAGACAAGATTGATCCAAGGGAAGAAGGAAATGGGCTCTGAGAAACACTAGCACTGAAATAGAGTTACCTGGTTTTTAAGTAAGTGGTCTTTTTTGAGCTTCTACCTCAGGATTTCGCTCTAGAATTTGTGACTGAGGACTATATTGTCCCCTCAGAGTAGAAAACTCAGACTAGAGTTTTAGAAATGATACAGAATATTTTGTTTCACGTATGTCTGTAGGGTCTGGTGTTACAAACCATTCTTGGTCAGGCTGTGCAGGGTGGTTCTGCACGCAGCAGAAGGTGTCTGTGCCCCTTTCCTGCACCATCTCCAGCAGCTCTGCTGTCAGACCCAGGAGCAGGACATTAAAGCCTTTCCAATTCCTGAATGGCTCCCCCTCCCCAGGAGAGACCATTCCTGGGTTTTATCTACTGGGGCATATCTCTACAAAAGTGCCAAATTATGCTATGAGGTAATTCAGGGGTAGTAAAGCTAGAGCAAGCAGAGCTTTCATCCTCTCCGGGATCCCTTGAGATCCATAGCTATGTGTTTACAGATAGAATATTCAGGAGTTTTCTCCAAGTATTTTCCATAATTGTAAGGCCCAGGTTAAGCTGCAGGAGAAAGCCTGACATACATATGTAGTGTTGATGCCCATGTTAGGTGTTGCTTGGTTTCAAAGGCATCTCCAGGAGCTGATTTAAAACGTTTACATCAGTGTGCTGCTCAAATCACCAAAACCTAGCGGTAAGGAGCTAATTATAGATGCTGTGAGCAGACCCAGTGGTAGTCATTTCATAGAACTGAATGATGTCATGCCACAGAATAGCTTTGCAATCAGTTTGACAGGTGTTTCACAAAAAGAAATGCAGGTGGGGGATCTGCATGTGTGTTTGTCACAGACATTTTTTGGTTTTTACCATCTCCACTTCTTCATGCAAATGAGCTATTTATTACCTAACTGTTACAATGCCAGGTATAAACATTAACCAAGGAAGTGATGAATTTATGCAGAGATTGACAGCTGTTTGCTAAATGTTCACAGTGATTACATATACAGAGGCCTTAGCTGTCTCATGACTTGTCTTATGGAGAGAAGCATCATCTTCAGAGCACTGCAAACTTCCTTCAGTGCCATCACTCCCTTCCCACAACCTCTGCCTTTGTTAACATTTAAATGTCTATTTGTGTCAGGGAGAAAAGACCTTGTTGCTGAATCAGTATTGAGATTGCTGTGGAAATTTTTCCCTTGACAGTGTCAGAAATGTTATTCAGAGTCACTCAGATAGCTACAGCATTTTTAATGGAATACAGCCCACCCTTTTCCCCATTTAATATGTTCAACAGACAGGTGTCAACCCAACTGCTGGGAAATTCCTAAGTATTTATATCCTTTAACTCTCAAATTATATGAACAAGTAATAGGAAATGTCATGCACTGGGTATATGAGCAATGTCCCCATTAATCAATCATCCAAAATAAACTGGATTATTTTGTCTGTGCTATACTGTGCACTGAAAGATCAAGTTTTATTCTTATTTGCTCTGCTCCATGTGGAGCTTCAAGGGCAGGATCTCTTCCAAGCTCACTCCTCTTCCACACACGTTTTGGCCAGGCACAAGAGGGACTCCCAAATGTAGAATACTACCAAGATGCAATTGCCAGCTTTCTGGTGCCAGCATTTGACTCCCACTCAGACATCATTTTTAACTGAGTATAGAAGCTGTGAGGTGGCAGAGATCCATGCCTGAAAAATGAGATCTTAAGTTGCTCTAAAGCAGTGATGAGACCCAGGGTGTTTTAGAGACAACTGAGATTTTGAAAATGAAGTCCAAACAAAACAAATTATTTTTTAATACCTAGTTTCAAGAAAGAATGGTTGATTCAAAGCTTAGGTTGGTGACTGGTGTCCTACACATCAGTTCAAAGAATGAAACTGGAATTTGTGAGTTACACTGGAGGTCCTGTCTGCCTCAATTCCTGATGATCTTTCATCACTTTTGACAGCAGGCTACTACTTTTAATGGATATGTCACAGAGCATCCTGTGAGACAGGAAATCACAGGGAATCCCAGAAAACTGATGTTATGAACATTCCTGGAACAACTCACTGAATATAGAAAGAAACTCTCAGCAAAGAACATGTGGTGCCAGACAGGTTTCACTCACTTCCAGTGTGGTACAGATTCTCACTGGGTAGACACAATCTTTGCAGACAAGTACCCTGAGGCAAATTTGTCTGCAACACATTTAGTGAGCACTGTAGGGTAATACACACATGATCTGCTCAGCACCTCTCAGGTCCAAACCCCTGGTGTCCAACAATTTACAGGGTGGTTTGCCCTCCTCTCTGAACACAATGTGGATTCTACAGCTGTGTTTCCATCAAAATACATTGAAATGTCATTAGTCAGCACACACCTACTGAAAAGTCTGTTTGAAAGACAAGAGTCTCAAACTACTTGAGCATACCTGTGTAACCTACTGAAAACAAAAGAGGTGCCTTATGGATTGCAGAAAAGACAGATGTCCCTGAATCCATAGTGCTGTCAGTCTGTATAAATAAATGAAAATCATTTCAAAAAATTATAAAGCTCCTTGGCATAACAAATCATTCATAAACAATTTGGATAGCTTTGTTGCTTAGTCTTTGTATGCTTTGGCCTATACTTTTGACTACCTGGCTGCACAACTGAGAAGAAATGAATACAACACAGCCCTTTTGCACCACTCTAGAAGTGTTGAGAAACATTTAACAGGAATATACCCTGTGCAGGTACACTGTCAACTTATGAACAGCTATGGAGAGTGAGGTATGTAACTCAGAATAAGACTGAGATTTTTTGAAGATATATTTGCTTTTCCCTTTGTTACTAGGGATTTTGGAGCTGGTGTTGTTGTTGAAGGATTTCATACCTTCCTTCCTTAAATTACACATATATGGCCTTGACTCATTTCAGTCCAGGACATTTTTTTACACCTTTACCAGTGTCAAAGGGCCTTCCTATGGATGTAAATGTGATTTGCTACCACAAAAATATCCAATTTCTAGGCGCAATAACAATTTTTATCTGTCCTACAAAATCCACAAGCCTTACTGCATCACAGACATGCCCCAGAGAGGCAAAGCAGAGACAGGATCTGAGTGTGTTTTTAACACCCACTGAGATGAATCAATTAAAATACATTGTGTATTATTGTAATATTATTGCAGTCTCTCTTTAACATAAAGTTAAGCTTGCTTGTAAACTTTAATTGTGTATGTGTTACTTCAGTAATTTTTACAGTATTAATTCATCTTCAATAACCTGACTTAAGAATATTGGTTTAGCAATAATAGGATTAACTTTACAGTATCTATATTTGAAAAGAATTGAAATCCTCCTGAAATTTCTCCTGAAATCCCTGTGCTCATTCAATTTAAACATAGAAATTCATACACTGAAATTTCATAATAGTGACAGGACTATCCTGATGTTTGACAAGTAAAGTTTCAGCCAGGGACACTGATGATTTCTCAATGTAAAATAATACAGATACAGGAACCATGACTGCCCCATATAACAAATCAGGTTGGAAGGGACCTCTGGAGCCAGCTGGTCTAACTCACTGTTCACAGCAGAGCCACCCTCAACATTCAGTCCAGCTCCAGAGTTAGATCAGGTGGCTCAGGACCTTGTCTGCTCCAGCACTGACTATCTCCAAGGAGGGGGAAGCCTCTCTAGGTACCTGATGCAGAGTTTGACTCCCATTCTAAAGAGCTTTTCTCTCTTGTCAGACACCAGATGTCCACTGAACAACTGACAAAGGGAGTAACTCGCTCTGCTTCTGTTGGATTGGCAAGACAGGCTGGCTCATGGTGCATTACAACAATGCCAGATCCACAGCAAGGGAAGGGTCAGGACCACACAGGAAGAAGCAGAGGGCAGGAAACTGTGAGGTAGAGCATCACCTGACAGATGGGCTCAGCCAAGGAACCTGCCTGCACCTTCCCAAGCTCTGTACACCCACGCCACTGACAGAACTTGGTTCATTCTTTCCCAACCACTTGCTGGGCAGCCTTGTTCTTACTTTGCCATCTCCCCTCCCATGGCTGAAGCCTTTGTTCACATGCTCTTAAACAAAGAGGGATAAAAAAATGCTCTTTTTTCAGTTTTTAGCATTAGTACAACTGCAGTCTGCTGTCCTGCTGGCATTAGATGGTAAGAAGGTATTTTAAATGAATCATCAGTTGTAATAGCCATTTTTCTTAAACTGTGGCTGACATCATTTAATTGTAGGTCCTACTACAAAATAACAGATGAATAAACATATAATTTCTGCAACTTAGTAATTAGACAGGCCCTTCTAACAAGGGCTTCTTTTTCCTTTTATATTCTGGAACTCAAATTGCATCCACCATTTCCCTACAAATGTCTCCACTGACTGGCTCACAGAAATCTGTGTCCTCATATGTTCCTGTCTAGGAAGTTCTTCTGAGCTTTCACAGCTGCTGAGAAAAAATGTCTCGGGAAGTCATGTCCTCTACTTGAAATTCCCCCTTTTAAAAAACCTTCTGCCCCATTCAATTTCGTAATATCCCACTTAGATTTTAAATGGTCATGAAGAGGCACATTATTCAGCATAACTTTATCTGGAACTCATCATCATTTGATCAATGGCTTGAAAGAATTTTTAGTGACTGGAGAGTCAACAAGCCAAATTTATATCTGAGGTAAGCACAAGCAGCTTCAAATAAGTCATGAGAAGTCTGAGGCAGACCTTCACAAAGAAAATAAAACATTCTATTTGCAGCCCTGTGCTTCATCCTCATTGATCTTCTCCCCTTCTTTTTGCAGGCTGAATATAAACCAGGGTTTGAAACATTTTTAGTACAATCATGATTCTTCCCTGGCTACAAGGAGGACAAATGGCAAAGTGCTTTGAAGCAGATATGCTCTTGGAAGATTTTCAACCCCTCTGCAGACCTAAAAGATTTTACCCATACCTAACACACAGAAGCCAGCTTGTTCCTGACCATGGAAGGGTAGTCAAGAAGGCAATATAAAAATAAACCAGCAGTCCTTCACCTCACGTCCACCTTGCATCTAAAAAAAAAAAAAAAAAAAAAAAAAGACAGGCTCTGAAATTTTCACATGCTTCTTTTCTCTGTAACCTGATATTTTCACCTGTCTTTCTCAAAAAACTCTGCTCTCTGTTGTTGACAATTGAGCTAATCTCAGACTGACAATTTCCTGACCAGTGCATACAACAAAATAACACTCTATTCAGAGTTAATAGTCTTTTATCCTAAGAATGTTATTACTGTTAGGCCAAAATATTGATGTTCTGGGTGTTATCCACTTAAAAGTTTGTATGAATGAGAGCTTATAAATGCAGGTCACTGTGGTGCTTATGCCCTTCTTTCCCACAGCAACAACAAATAGTAATTAACTTGGTTTTCTTTCCCCTTTTAGAACTCAAGTTTATTTTTCATGTCCATTATGGGTTTGTCTGTCTTTTCCTTTTTCATATTAGGCTGTTTTTATCTATTAAGTACATTTTAATGACCCCATGGAATTGAAATCTCTTTCACAATCCATTTGAATAGCAATGGAATTTCACTGGCATACTACTGCAACACCCAAATTGCACTTTATAATTAAATAAACAGCATGTTATCAAATCCACAATGTTTAGGATACCTGTAAATGTCAGGAAGTGTTAAAAGTTGGCAGAAAGAAGAAAATGGATTATGAGAAATGCTAAAGACTCCAATGGTCTCTGAAAATTTCCTTTCTTTTGCATAGGTTGAAAAGAAAGTATTTTTAAATAAATAAACACAAATAAACTGGTCCTCATTACCACAGGTTATACATTCTCTTTCTACATTCAGACTTTTAAATTATTTTCTTGATTGTGAGCTCCCTTTAGCATGCTGTCAAGACAGTAACTTCATAGTTAATGGTTTATATTGAGCCAGATGACTTTCACATATCACAACTATAAAGTATTTTATGAATACTGTACTTTTTTATCATATCCTTGGTATTCCTAAGAAAAGATTTCATTATTAGAAAAACAGGATGTCTAAAATTTATTTAAGGCTGGTAATTACTATATCCCACATAATTCGAAGTACTCAAGCAGTTAAAAAGAAGGATATGAATTGTCAAAGGCCTCATAGGTTTTATGCTGCTCTCATAATAAACGCAAATACATTTTGCTTCTGATTCATCATCAGCCACAAACAAAACATGAACACACAAAGCCATTCTCCAGATAGTATAAATTAGCTTAGCAACTGAAGTGTGAGTTGAGCAATGATGATCTACACCATCTGTGCTTACAGCCCATTACCAGTTCCTCTCAATAGAAGTGCACCAGCCTACAGACAAGTGACTAACAGTGAGTAAGAGCAAAAAGTAAGTGAGGTGGGTGTTTATTGTGACAACTATCTTAATTTCTGGAATGTGCTGGTGATTTTTTTAATGTGTCAGCTTTTTTGGTGCTTTTATTTAAATATTCTCTCTTTGGAAATATTGGAAAGTGAGAAATGTTACAAGTTAAATTTTTCAGTTGCTGTAGATTTGTCTGAACTTGCTGTTTCTTGAGAACAGTGTTTCATTACTCTGTTTCCTGACGGCAATACAATATTATGCTCCTTTTCTGGAAATAATATTTATTATGATCTCCAATTTCTAATGCTTTCTTGAAACTTTATCTTGCTGTTTCATAGAGAAGTGACTTGACCATCAAAATAGTAACTTCATTTTTTTTTAAGATGACTACAATTTTAGCAAAACCCCCTCAGCTTCATAAAGACCACCCCTAGAACCAGAAATTGTTGTTACTTATTCCTTTGTCTTTTCACATTGTCTTATGTTATATATCTCACCTATAGCCTCTGTGTGTGTGTGTTTCCCTTCACTGCAAGCTAAGCCAACAAGCTTTTGTCCAAGTGCTTAATTTTAATAACTGCCTGTGCAGGTAAGTAAAATAAAAGTTACTATTTGTTCTCTGAGATGCAAGAGAGGAGAGGGAAAAGAATGAATTCATTGTTAGATTTGGAATTTAAAAGAACTTGGTTCAGTTCTCTGATCTGTTACCATCTTGCTGTACTACCTTGGACGAGTTACTTCATTTGAGTAACTCAGTCTTACATCCATAAAACATGGTTACATGACGCTCCTCTGTCCCAAAAAAGACTTACAAAATCAAGAGTATCTCTCTAAAGGTTGTAGAGATAATAATAATGTACATTTCTATGGAGCAATAGAAACAGGGTTTATAAAGTAAAGAGTTACAGGGAAGCAAACAGCTGATGCTTTCCTTCCTTTTTTCTCTGTACTTTCTGCTGCTCCAGTTCTTGCAATTCTTCTTTTCTCTTTCATTGCTCCAAATCATCCACTGTTGTCCTACAGTGAACAAGAATATTGCTTCATCTTGTCTTATATTCCAGCCCAAAGCCCATTGTCTGCATTGAACCTAGACCCCTCCACTAGCATACCACCCCCAGCTTTTTGGATGGGCTGTGAATCTGGCAGTCCTAGAGAAGCTACGGGGAGCAGAGCTATGAAAACTACCTGCAGTGACTACCTGCAGGCTAGGGAGGCTATTCTCATTTAACCATTTTCCAGAAGGGTAGAGCTTCCAAGGTCCAATGCACACATGGAAGGGAGGAATCACTGTTTGCCCCTGAGCATTGCTTACTCACCACCCCACATCTGTGATGCCTGCATTTTCCAACGCTGCTCAAATCCCTCCTTTCTGGACTGAGCTCTGTGATCTCCCACTCATCTACAACCACAAACTTTTCTCTCTTCTGCTCTTTCCCCACTCTCAGTCCTACATCTTCTATAGCTACTGGTTTCCAAATCCTCACGTTCCCATTGCTGTTCTCCCACAAACCTGACTGCTGTACCCTGCCCTCTATGCCAACAAAGGAGATGGTATCTGAAAATGCTACAAATGTTTCAATGGGAGTATCTCAGCAGCACTTCTACTTTTAAATACCCTGAAGAACAGTCCATAGCAGTTATGTCTGGTACAGAAGTCTGCTCTGAAAGCAGATTAGGCCCAACCTCCCACTGCCCCTGAAGCTGTCCATGAAAAAGTCATCACCTCGCTTCCCATCTGGTGACTTGGGTTTCCCTTAATCCGTTTCAGCCAGAACAAACCAGTGCAGCTGACTTCTACTATTAAAACTGCTTAAGCTGCTCTGGTTGACTTTGGCCAAAGCAATTTTGGGAGGGATTGAGTGAGCAGCTTTCCAGTAAGGAGGGGAGGTGGTAGCCTTTGGCAGGAGACAGCCATGACGGTGCCTGGGAGCTGTCTGGGAATGGTAACCTCTTCAACAGCTCCACTTCAGTCTACAGAGGAAGTGAGCACCCACAAGGGGATTTTACAGCATGGTAAATTCTGTGCTTATAGTTCAATTCTCACTTATTTCACAAGAGGTTTCCCTGGTAAACCACTCCTTTCCACTACGCAGAAACTGCGATGACGTTACTCAGGCTGTCATTTATCTTTCCCCTGTTTAATCTCTGCTAACTGATTAACCAAATGAAGTGCCACAAAATCCATTAGCTGGAAAAGGAACAAAAAGCTGTGCTAGCTTTTAGTAATAAAGAAAGAGAAACCTTCGTAAATAAGGTGCATGAGCTCCAGCTCTTGAAAGTACCCAGCTACTGCCCCTCCCTGGCCCCCAGGAACAGGGGCAGTGAGGGGTGACACACTCACAGCCGCTCCTGCCAGAAGTGAGGGTAGGACATGGGGGGTGTCAAAGTTCAAGGGCTGTTGCTTACCCTGTTGGATAGACACCACAATGTCTTTTGCCCTTGTTTTACCCCACAGAGACACTTCTGATCTTCTTATCTCACAAGCCTCATAATGAGACACAAGAAATGAGTGCTAACTTTAACTCTTTCAGTTCCATTTCCTCAAAAACAATCAGTAAACTTAGGCCAAAAAAATCCATTGCCAGAAGTGTAGCAAAATATATTTCAGAGAATTGACAGACTTTAAAAAGTGAGGAGGGGAGGTCAGCAGCCAGGGACACCAGCAAAGCCAGGCACTCTCCCAGATGGTTCAGGTGTTTGCCAGACTAAGGCCTGACTCTCTCCTGGTTTGCACCTGCACCTCAGATCATTTCCAGGAGCTTTGCTGCGCAAGTGGTAGGGAGCAATGAAAGGCTCTCAGAGCGGGAATAAAAAAAGAATTAAGCTGATGTTAAGACTCTGACATAAAAAGGAGTTTCTGCTCCAACACAAGTGGCCACAGCCAGCTGAGGTATGTCAGGTGTCCACTGTAAACAGGAGACAAAGGATGCAGGTCCTACTCTCAATTAAGACAGGTCTGATGCTGCTGTGTTTGAGTCTTCCTGACTCCTTCTGTTTGTGTCTTCAGGTTGGCAATGAACCTGTCCAGCTTCACCCTGCAATGTTCTCTCACATCAGACTTTTGCTCAAGCTCAGCTGAAAAAAAAATTATTCTTAGTAATAATTTCAACATGCAGGAATTAATTTTGATGATACCACTGGTTTTGTCACACATTTTATTATGTTAGGAAAAGGAAATATCCTGACTCCATATTGAAAAAACTTTATTTGCTGTTCTAGTATAGACTTTTCTGCATATATCTTTTTTTTTTTCAGCTAAAAAGAAAAATATTTAAAAAAGATCACAAGTACTTCTTACTGTCACAGTTTGACAGTCAGGAAACTTTTGCAGTCTCACAATTTAAACAAAACCCAAATCTGTTACATAATGTGTTACTGAGCAGAGATGACAAAAGGGAAGAGAGAATTAAAATGTCTTTCCTCCTCACCACGCACCTCTCTCTGCTGCTTCCCACTTCTCTTTGTGAGGATAACCATGCCGGAACTATTTGTTCCTGCAATTTTCTGGAGTGAAAGAGCTGGGGCACTGGCCGTCACCTCCAGTTTCTCTGGCACGCTCTCTGATCCCCTTTGTCAAAATGGGTCAGTTCTAGCTCCATTAACCAGCAGTTAATTGAGCAGATTTTTAATGTTGTGGGCACCTTTGGGGTTTGGGAAAGGCATTTTTGGGGCCACTGCTTTATTGAGACAGAAGGGCAAAATTGCTTTTCAGCTACTGGAAAAGGGACACGGGCAAAATAGTGAACATGCCAATGTTAATTGCTTTACCATAATTTCTTCACTGCTTTTGATCTTTTGTCTCTCTCATGGAGCTTGGGCTTCTCTTTCCCCTGCATACTCTGCACTCCCTCACACAGGACGAGACTGCTCAGTGCCAACAAGGCTTTCTCATGAGACAGCTCTCAATTCCTAAATATGAGGGCTTTCATTAAGGTGGTTCTTGGTCAATATTGACAGAACAGAGCCTGTCCCCCCCAATACAATTTATTCTGAGTTGCCTGCTTCCTGAAACACCAACCACCCAAACCACTTTACTGTGGGTAATAGCCATGTGCTTTTCCAAAGGCACTTTGGTTGAAGAGACAGCCACCAAGAATGTAAGGAACCATGCAGATAACCATATTTCTCATGCTGTCTTCCAAGGGTTTCTGGCACAGCAATTCATAAGTCATCAGAGGTGATGGACTGGAGTTTGAATTTTGGTGTGCAAGTTGTCCTGCATGCCCAGCAGTGCCAGCAGGTTCCCCATAGTAATGATGCCTCTAAGGGAGAAAGAGAAGTGCAGAATATTCTGTCATTCCTGGAAGAGGGATGCATAGTACAGGACCCATTCAGCCCCTGAAGGATGTACCTCACCCGTTCAGATTGGTATTAGCTGTAACAGATACATGTCAGGCAAAAATAACATATACTTCTGTGTATCTGCATAGTTTTTCACTGGGTAGTTTCAGATTTTTAAATTTATTTAGCAAGGTTATTTAAAGGGCAAAGGCCCCCAGTGTTCCACATGGCCCACAGGGTTGGAACTGGATCACTTTAAGTTCCCTTCCCTCAAACACTCTGTGCTTGTACGATCCCGTAACACTCCTGTGGTACAGGAGGATGTGACACCTTCACACCCAGGTGGTTCTGGGTGGTTCTGCATCGCACCGCACAGCGGCACACTGCAAAAGCGAAGGCCAGGACGGTATTTGCGGATGCCCCTCAGCTGGTGCAGGGCAGACGGGACGGGAGGNCGACCGCCGGGCCCCGCAGGGATCCTCTCTGGCCGCTCCTCCTCTTTCTCCTTCACCCTCTCCCCCCACCTTCACCCCCCGGCTGAGTTCATTCACTGGGATTGGTTTCAAATGACGCCATCGCTTTATATTTACACCAATGACCTCATCCCAGCAGCTTGAAGTTTACTGACCAGCAAAACTCTTTTCTCTCGCTCTCGTTCTTCTCCTTGTGCCTGCTCTTTCCCGGGTGTTTGCCGTCGTTTTGGTCGTTCTGGGATTCTAAGGCTTAATAAAAACCCCAAAACAAAAAAACCCAAACAAACAAAAAGACCAACACAAAAAAAATCCCCAATCCCCCAAACTTTTTTCTCTCCTCCCGAGCTTTTCGGGGTGTGTGTCCCCCTCATCACTGTCCCCTTTTAATTTTTTCAAGCCATCTTGGGAGGGAGGGGGAAGGAGAGGGAAAAGAGAGCTCCAAAGCTCTAAATATTTCCTTTTTCTGTTCCTCTCCCCTCCCACCTTCACGCTTCCCACTCTTAGGAAAAAAAAAAAAAGCAGAATATATTTTTTTCTTTTTTAATTTTTTAAAATTCCTGGGGCTCCGTTGTTGTGTTTTGGGAGGGGTTTTGGTTTGGGGTTTTTTTTTCCCCCCCTTATTGAAGAAGAAGGAAAAAGAGGAGCTTTCCCAGCGGCTGGAAAGAGACAAAGTTGTTTCGGGCGGCAGCGGCGAGGCCGGTGGGCAGCAGCTTTTATCCTTGCCGAGGGCACAGGCTGACAGACTGACAGCAGTGACACAGTAAGTGCCGCGACAGCGCAGGGGACCCCGGCCCGGGCCACCCCGTGGAACCCAAGCCGGGAGGGGGCGAGGGGCGCGGGTGGGCCGGGCCGGGCCGGGCCGGGCGGGTTGTTTCAGGGGAGGGAGCACTGAAGGCCTGGCCCGTGCGGTAGAGAATGGAAAGTGGCGAAGTTTGCAGCCGTCCTGCGGCCCCAGGGGTGCCCCGGCCACCCCCGTGTGTCACAGAGCTCAGCTTCNTGCCCCGCGGGGGGCTCGGCGCTGCCCGGGAGCCGCGGCGTGCGCGGCCGCCCCGCTAAACTTAGCCCGGAGCACCGGCCCCGAGCGGGCTGCGCAAAATGGTCGGGGATGCTTTAAAGCGCCGGAGGGCTCCCGAAGAAACGCTTGAAGTTCTGCCTTTGACTTGGAAAACGTTTAAATTGAGGCGGCTGACAAAATGGAGGGCTGCCGCGGCGTCCAGGAGGGAGGCAAATTGCAAATTGTTAACCTGGCATCGCGCTCGCCCGAGCTCCCGGCCCGGGGCTGGCCCGGGACACGGCCTGACACATCCCCGCTGCCGGCTTTGTCCCCCCGCGGCCCGGGATGCGGGGCTGAGCGCGCATCACCAGGTGTATGGGATGTGCCTATTGCCGAGCCTGACCAATGGCAGGGTTTTTCAGCGGCCAAAAAACATTTCCTTACATGTCAGATGAGAAGCTCGGAAGTTTTTAGCTGTTATTTTCTTTTTTAAAGATTTATTCTTATTTTTATTTTTTTTTTTAGAAAAGGAAACCCAGGGGAATTTTCCTTCTTTTACCCTCGTTTTGACTGGCTGAAATATAAAATCGATTTCTTTGGTTTTCCTTCAAATGAAGGGTGTAGTGATAGCGAGCTGTATTGTCTGACCTATGACTAACTTTTTTTGTTCAAACATTCAGTGTATACCCAGCAGAATAAATAGATCTGTGCTAGTTTTGAAACCTAAAAGCAGACTGAACTGTTTCTCTTTGCAAGGATGTGTTGGGGTTCTTAAAAGAGAAAACCCCAACCAAAACCCCAGAATGATTTTGTAATCTTTGCTCTGAGATTTATGCTATTCCTGGCAGTGTGTGGTTTGGTAGATACAGAGTTTACAAAGTCATAACTGGCCAAACAACAGTTGGTTTGAGACTCTTGTGTTTTGAGGGGAGGTGGAAAATTAGTAAGTCTTAGTTTCTTTTTATGGTGTTCATCCCACTGCCCACTGGAGATTGAAGCATTCATCACAGTTGTTTATGTTGGTTGTCTGGGAGTTTCTGCTTGAATGTGGAGTGAAGTATGCAGCAGGGAGATGTACATGTATTTTTAGCTTTCATTTTTAATGACAAAAGATACAAAGGATAGTGATATTCACAAGTAAATCTTGCATTTACTGAATATGCTTATGAATAGTTTGAGGATGGAATCTGTAAGAAATATCTGAGTTGTAGTAAGTTCCACTTGTGCTTGTTTAATACAATAGTGCATTAGTAAATCTTGATACACAGTTTAAAAGTCCCTTTTTAAATGAACAAATACATAAAAGCAGCAGAGAATGTGTCAGTTCCTGTGCTACAGATGATAGCTCCAAAATGCTGTTTGGTTTAATACATATGGAAAGGTCCAGAAAAACAAACCAAGCATTTAAAAATGCAATATGTATAAAGATACCTGAGTGCATTCCTGTTCCAGTAGCTCTGCTTTTGTTAGCTACCCAAGCAGATGTAATGGAACAAAATCACACCAGAAAAACTTCTGTAGAAGATAGTGAGTTCAGTTATCTTTGTTTCTGTAAAAATGCACGCTCTTCTTCCAGCAGAGACAGCTGGCTGGGCTGGGGTGTTTGCTTTTAGCTTGGCCTGACCATAGAGACGGTATCGGCAGAAGCTGTGCAGGAATGTGTTAAATGGATTTCTCTGGGAGCTCTGTCTCCCAAGCCAGCCCCGGCGGGGTGCCAGCCCTCAGCCCGTGGGAGGAGCTGTGGTTGGATCTGCCATGTGCCTGTGCACCTTCCTTGGCAAATCCACTCTGCCCTGCGAGCCCTGTGCTGCTGCTCGCAGGGGAGTGAAGTCATCCGGAGTCACTGGAAACTGAATGGGCCAGTCGCTCTTCTGCCTATCAGATAAGCGATTCACGCAGGCCTTCCGAAGCCCTCGGGGGCTAAATTCAGACTCTGTTCTCGGCCTTGGTAAGAAATGCCAAATAGCCAAGTTAGATGTTGATTTCTGGTACTTGCATTTATCTTCAAGTGAGCTCTGCTCTGACGGGTTGGGCAGTAAGAGGTGTGTGCAAGGTGAGGGCTTTGCTCCATCACCTGGGTTTTGAAAGTTCAATGCCATAATCCTCACACCAATCCAACAATATTCACTGTTTTCAAAATACAATTTTGGTAAGAAATACAGTAAGTACAGCTAAAGCATTTTTCCCCTCAAGAAAAAGGAGGCAGCAGGATGATAGCTTTCACTTTGTTGGCTGAATTTTCTAGGACTTTTTTTTCTTTTTCTTTTCTGTAGAAGCAGTCAGGAAAGCATCATAGATATTCTTCAAGTGCTGACAGTCCTTAATAGCCAGATGGCATAGAGTAGTTACTGTCAAAGGATGAGGTGTGGAAGGATTGACACATCCCTTCCTTTTTCATTTCCATGGTTTTTTTCAACCTTGGAAAGAAACATGGGTTTGGTCAGTGACTCCACTGAATCTGCCCCTATGGATTTGTTGTTATGATAGTGACTAAACACTTCTTGCAATCCTGTAGTATTTTCTGCATGGTTGTGTAATGCTACATCCTTGATTATTTAAGAATTTTTAAGAAGCTGGTTTTCTTGGTAATAGGAAGGTTATTAATAGGAATGTACATTCTCTTTCCTTACAGTTCCTTAGGGATTGCTTCCAGAATGAGCACTATGACATGGAGGATTTCTGTAGAATATTTTAAATACTGATAAGTACATATCAGTATCACTAATATTTCTGTGGTTTATTTGTATCCCACTCATAAAGAAAGGGTAGGGTATCATCCTTTAGGGCTGCCAGTTGGAGGCATAGCCTCTACTTTCTGCACAGATCAAAAGCCACAGGTGATGGCTGGCCTGGTGGTGTGTGTCAGCATGTTGTTGTGGACTAAAGCTATTAACTGACTGAAGACCTGGGGTCATTTGCATGAAGCTGAAGTGAGGACTAAGTTCAGGCTGCTTCATAGTTGTTACTTGGGGGAGCCTATCCCCAGGAATCTATCACTATTTCAGTAGTATCCTCACTCCAATAAAGCCAATGGAGATCAAACTGCCTCTGGAGCAAGGGAGAAGGCTGGGATGCCCTGTGCTCCTGCAGTGTTCCTGCTGTCTGAGGACAGGCATGGCAACAGGGTAGCTCATATCACCACTCCTCTGCTCCACCGTGTCTGATCTTTGCAGTGGTGTCGTCTCATCAGGCCCAAATAGCAAATCTTTATTATAGTTACTCTGTAAGTAACATGTGAAGGAAGCAAAAAAAAATAGATATTAATGGTCAAATTTGGCACCTTAACTTCTAGATTTGCCTAGTTTTAAGCTGAGCAGTTCTTGGTTTGCCTGTGGTGGGGCCTGCTGGCAGGTACCATGATCTCAGTGGAGATGGTGTTGGGCACCAGTGAGTTACTGCTCAGGGCTCAGAGCAGACCTGTGTGTAGGGTAAGAGCGAAGAGGGGCGTGAGTTCCGGGCCCTGTGTTTCCTCCTGCTGCGCTGTGTGGTCTGCTGCTGAGCCAAGAGTGTCCTACTCGGAGCTGGCTCTGGGAAGGCTGGCAGCCTTCCACGTTGTGTCCCTATGAAATGCTCCAGCAGCTGAAAAAAAAATAACCTACCAAAATTAATAATTGGGCAAGCTAGGAAAGAGGGGGAAGAGTGTTGTTTCAGTGATGGGAGGTTTCTGGTGGGGCCGCGGGGATTCAGGGGGGACATTCCCAAGCTCCCATGGTGCTGCTTTTCTGTGCTTACACTGTCCCAAGCTGGAAGGTATGAAAGGAACTCCTGAAACAAGGTTCTTCTTGGAGGGGAATGTAGTTATCTCTGCTCTTTCCTGGTTACAATATGATACTTATGTTGCCAGTGACTTACACAGCTACAGCTTCTCTCTACCTGTGTTCTTGGAACTAATTTTTCCCTGTGCCCTATGAGTTTTCACACTGTTCCTCGTAAACTAGGATCAGTTCCTTGCAGAGACCTCCAAAGGTACATTTGCACTCTGCTTTGCTTTCAAGCTGAAGATATAAACTTCTGTCATTTGTTTAGCAAATAAAGATACAAAAGTAGAGCTGTGCAGAAGCTTTCATTAATTGAGAATAAATGTCATTTTTTCTCCATAAGATCTTTTTGCACACTAGCCAGAGTGACCGTCTGCTAAAATACTAAGAAAAAAATTCTTCATAAAATCATAGTGGAACTGTGTTCCATTACATTAGTTTGGCAGAAAATGGACACATTTGCTAATATTGAGACTGAAATAGCTTTATCCATTTTCACTCTGCTTCACTTGATTTTTCCTTTACTAAAATGATCTATGAATTGAGCTTGTTGACTAAGGGATAGATCAGTGGCAGTACAGGTACTCTCTTTTTACATATCCCTGCTTGCTTGTCTAACGTTTTTACATTACTGAAAACAATGTGGGAGGCAAAAAGATGGGTCTGATTCTGTAATGTAGCAACACTGGAATGAGGACTTTACAGAGAGCATAAACTGAGGAGGACAACAGGGACTAATTGTATGAAATTCCTTTTATGCACACGTTCTTGAGTTTGAATAACCAGTATGTATTCAGCCTGCTGGATTAGAAGGCTTTGGCTCTGCATGTGTAGCATAGATGTTGCTCTCAAAATAGGAAAGGAACTCTCCCTCCTCCCACACTATTCTGGATAAAATTGATTCAGTGCTGCATTTTGCTCCTACTGAACCCCTAGTAAAGCATGCTTAGGCTTTATAGTTCTGTTTAGGCTGAATAGTTCATAGTGTTAGATATAAATGCCACACTTTTAATAGCCCACCAGTTCTTTTTCTTCTTGATTTTTAGCTGTAAGAATCATTTACCCCAGACTTTGCAGACTCAAATCCCTTGCCAGAACTTGGGTTTTTACCTGCAAGGTGATCCTTGCAGGGACGTGCCTTTCTCCATAGTGCATATTTCACTAAGGTTGTGCAGTCCCTCAAGCAGGACAGGCACCCATCTTCTAAACACCATCTTACGAATAAATACATGCAAAGACTCTGAACTACACTTCACAGGGCTTCTCTTAGCCATCCTGCTACTGAAACAAGCCTTAATGTCAGAGGTGGGTTGAAATCACCTGAAAAACAGGCATGGGATTATTTTCTGCTCATTCTGTTACTGCAACCTGGAATATGCATAGCACCTGTCACCTATCCAGTTCCCACAGGTGTTTTGTTACAAGTGCTTAGGTGTTGGGGTTTCATACCTCCCTACTTGAAAATTCATGCTTGGGACACAGTGTTTTCTCTTGCTTTCCAGCTTTGCTCTCCCTGACTTCTCTGGAAAACGGAGGGAAGAAACTTTGTGTTGAGTGTTGTTCTTCTAATGCCATCAATACTCAGAAGTGCCTTTTCAAACTAAGAGAATTTAGGTAGAGGCCTCTTACTAAGAACAGTTGGGGGGCAAGGAGAATAAGCTTCAGCTTGGTTTCCACAAAGATTCATAAATGTTTGCCAGTTTTTAAGCAAGAGGAAAAACTATTGCAGCAAAGGAGTACAGCAGTAATCTTAATGCATTGGTTTGACATGTTGTTGGGTTTTAATAAGTTTCAAAATATGCAATAGACTGAATCCAGATCAGCAGAAGGCAAATGTGTCACCACTTTAGGAGGGTTCCCTCCACCTGTCAGAAGACTTTGTGTTTAAGGCAGGAGTGCTCCAAACTGAGGATAGGCTGTGAAACACTCTCTTCCCATGGTCTGCTTGGAGTTCTGCACTGATGGTAAGTCTCTTCTCCTGGCGAAAGGATCCTGAACCTTTTCCCTTTTCTCCCAGGCTACTCCCACATCATTTCAGTTTCCTGAAAGCTCTCCAGCTTTTACACAGTGGGTGTTGGGAGGCCTTCCTGAAGAAGGGTCATCTGCAGCCACAGGTCAGAATATTCATAGTCCTGTGTCTCTGGAAGACTAGGGCAGCTGAAGGCAGATGGGCACTGTCCTTATGAGAGTGGTAAATTTCATGTTCTCCTGGCTAGTAGGAGACTTACAATGAAATCTAATAAAGCCAGGAGAGCTGCTTGTACTTGTACTATCTGCTGCTACCTTGTTTGTTTCTCAAAATCTCACTTTTTTGTTTTGGTTTTTGTTGCATATAACTCTTCAGCTGAGTAGATCTGATTTTCGTCATCATTGGAGTGATGTCTCTTGTCCAGCCACTGAAAATCCGTCTTCTCACGGCTGACACAGTGTGGGCATGCTGTTAGCCTCTCAGTCCTCTGTTCTGCTTGTTAGATAATTAATAATATTAGAGACAGAATTCTACACACTTCTGATAACCATAGGTACAGATCCATGTGTGGTTACCATCCAGGTGACAAAGCCTGTTTCCTCAGTGTGGCTCACTTCACTGTCTGCTGGACTTCCAGGCAGACCTATTTGAAGATGCTTGAAAAATTTGCCTATCCAGCCCAGACATGATTGTATGAGTCGTCCGTTTGTTGCCTGTTTCCTGTTTAAATATTACTGAAAGAAATTTATCTCCTTCCAAAAAAAAAAAAAAAAAGAATAAGAAAGGACAGAAGTACAAGTTCAAATCACCAAGATACTGGTCAGGACAGCAAAAGAAGGTGGTGAAATACTGATTAACTATTACTGTCATTGCACGTTTTCCCAATATGCTGTTTCCATGAAGAGAGAAACATCTTTCCACCCCCTCAAATTTACAGGATTTGAATATTTTTCTGCAACTGAGGCTTGCTTGTCAGCTCTCCTGCAGGCATGAGCTGTTGTGGAATGAGGAAATGTATGGTGTGTTTGTCCCTGTTGCCTCATGTATGGTTAAACCTATGGAAAGCTGTGGAGGAAGAACAGGCACGCTGCTCCTCTGACAGCCTTCTGCAAATACAAGCTATTAATGACCATTGCCTTTCATGGGCAAAATCAGTCCTGGAAATTGCTTTGTGCCCTTTATTTTATGGTGTAACAAGCAAGCACATTAGCTATTTTTATTCAAACCCTCAGACATAAGCCAGTATGGCAAAGTGGCTATGAAATATCTGCATAGCTAAGTGAAAATACAGCTGCTGTTTAACACTAAATCTTTTACTTACATAATATTGAGGGTTCAACCAGTGATCATCTAATCTATTTAATTGAGTTATGGTGAGTATTTTGAAGATTTAGCATTAAAATAGGCAATGTGTTCTTTTCAGTCACTGACTTTATCTACTGTTTAAGACAGCAACAAGGAGGTAATGCAGTAGGGGAGGTGGGTAAATGGGAAGAGGGGTGGCTTGATGGTAAAGGTTCAGATCTTGGCCTTTCAGAAGGCTTTGGGACTATCTCTTTGAATGTGCTGCTTAGTGGCAGGCATAGAAAAAAGCTGGGTACAGTCACACTGTTAGCAAATGCTGGCTTAGAGAGATGAGTTGTTTGGGGAATTTTTAAAGGCTGCCAAGCCCTTTGGTGGTGGTTTTCCCACTTTTTTTTTCATTTTATTTTCCTTCCCCCTTTCCCCTGAAGAGGCTGCCTACTTTGACAGAAAAATAGCTTTTATGGCATGATGAATAATTTTTTAAAATGTAAGATGGTGTTGATGATTTAAGTATTTCAGTATTTCAAAGCCAAGAATTTATGTCATGAATTAACTTGGGAGGAATATTGGGCATATAAATTTTTCTGCATGTACATACTCAGCATATATATATTGACAGCTCAGTATTGACATGTGATGTCCAGTTCAATTTTGGTTAAAAAAACAAAAACAAAACCAAAAAAACCCTTTCAGTATAAGGTCAACGTTAGAGAGCCTAAGGCAAAAAGAAAAGCATATCACTTATATGCTTTTTCCCTGACCTAGAACCTGCCTGATACTGGAGTAGAGATCTAGTAGAAGCATTTTTATATATCGTTGCCTAACTGAATTATTAAGTGCATTTACAAAAACCTTGTTATATCCGCCAAAGTAAGGCATTTCTATTGAGTGCTTAGTGTGTGGCTCTGCTTGTGGTACTACTTTTCTATACAGTCATACTTTGTTTACTTGCTATTTATTACTTATTTACCTATTTTTGTAATTTATGTAGCAAAATGAGAATATGCAAGCCTAACTTCCTCCTTGAAATGTCTCTCCCTTTCAAATGTCAGTTGTTAGATGTGCAAGTATGGCTGGAGTAGTCTATCCATTGGCAGAAAATAGCATTACTCTTTCTTTGAGGTGAAGTGGGATGGGTGTTAAGTAGATCATATGCTTTGGGACAAGATGTAGATAAAGAAATTGAACCATCAATGTGTAACCACACCCTCCAGCTTCTCCAGCAGCAGTAAAATGGGCTTCCTTGAATTCTGAATTCTGTACATTTTGTTCTGATTTATGTTTAAATGGTTAACTTGAAACGTAGTTCTATTTTCTGATATCTGTGGACAAAGCTGTAGTCATTCTGCTTTTACTCAAAATGCAGTTAAATCACACTACAGTGGAAAAATACTCAGGCTTATTACTTTCTCAAGCTGAAGTTTCAAACAGTTTATCTAGTTTCAAAAGCTGTGTGTTGTAAAGGTCAACTTCTGTCATAGTGAAAATACTAGAAAAGGAGGATGTGTGTAAGGAACAGAACTGAAGAAAGAGAAAGGACAGGGTACAATAGAAAGAGGAGGTATTGATCAGATGTTGAGAAAATATACTTATGTGGGTTAAATAAAGGAATAAGAAAAGAAGAAGGTAGGGTCAACAGAGATTAAGAAGGAGGAAAAATTCTGTTCTAGTTGCACATGAAAATGGCATTTTATTTAAATCACAGAAGTTGTAGTTCTAATGTCTATTCTGTCTGACAACAGAACAGGATCCTTCCACTTTAGTTGGTAATGCTAGGCTTGTAGGAGCAGATAACAGAAGAGTTATTTTCTGCATGTATGAGGAGAAGTCTTTTTGACAGGCTGTCTAAATAAAGTCTAATGACAAGTTATAGGAAGTACAGGGAAAAGTGTAATTTCTAATAGATTCATAGTAGTAAATACTATTTGTGCATCTAGAAAATATCTTCTGAAGATTGTTCAACAGTTTTTTTTGATTTATAATTCATGTAACTGAAGATACACCTTAAAAATGTTAGGTGAGAATATATGGTGGCTTTCGAGAAGATAACATTGTGTAGGTTTGTGTAGTCTTTATCACTAGGGATTTATAAAGATTTAAGAATTAGTTGATTTCAAAACTTTTCATTATAGACCATATCTTCATGTTGAGAATTTTTAAGGTTCAGAGGCTTAAGCTTCAAATAACATGCTCCTGAGCCCACATAGAGACATGTCTTCCAGTGCAACTGAGAGGATGGGAAGAAGTGTGGAAAATGATCTGTCTGAATACTTCTATTGTGAGTTGCTATTTTTCTTCATACTGTTAGTAATTTATTGTTGGCTCTTTCAAGATCTAGTATACATGGAGTTGTTCTAGTCTGAAGAAAAACTTATATTAAAGAAAAAAGTGGGTAAATTTTGTGTTTGCTTCTAGAATATGTTAGTACAAAATGCTGATATTCTCTAAATACATCATAGGTACAAATGTGCCAGCTCTCCCAGGCCCTGTCTGTTTGTCTTCTAACTTTTTGGGGTTATGCTAAGTGCTGCCATTGGTGGGAATGCTTTGTAAGTACAAGTAGTCAGTGCCCCAAGGAGCCTTAACCTAAATACACAAAGCAGAAGAACAGCAGCTAAAGACTATTGACAAAGTGTCTTTTTCCAGCTGTGCACGTAGAAAAGGTTACCACGTCTGACTGCTTGACCCAGTCCCTCTGCCTGTTGCTGCTGCCCTAAGCCTGCTGCTTAGGGTAGTTTGTATGACTGTTCATACTTCACTCGAGGCCAAGTCAGGGAATAAATTCAGAAGTAGCCTATTTTCTTTGTGTTTGGTTTGAAGCAGACCAGATATCCATCATACTGTTTGCTCCATAGGTGGTTGTTTGCTCCATGCCAGACCTTGAATTACCTGCCTTCTTAAAATCTTAGAAATAAAATACTTTGTAGACTATGTTTTCCTTTCTTCTGTGTTCTGCCCAACTGGGTATTACCCTTGTTGTCCAAAAGAAGAGGGTTCAGTCACAGTAAAATTGGAATTGGAGAACATTAGCCTGGATCTGCTGAAAGTAGTGGAGCTCTCTCTCACATGAGGGTAAGACAGAGTGTGTTTCTGTGGCAGGTAACACTGAAGCCTTGCAGGTACTGAGATTCTTTCGTGTCTTCCCAGCCACTGTCTTTTCAAACTCACTCTTTTAATGGCTGTCAGGATCCCACAGTGAGCCAGAGCTGGGAACCAGAAATGCCTGAAGATTGTTTGTCTGTGGTTTACTGCTGCATTTGTTTATTCTGCTTGGTTGTACAGTCAGTTGTGACTGATGTAGCTCTTTGAGTCAGCTTGCTGGATTAATGTGTGAGCTGGCATGAGGGATTCAGGTGCTCACTGGGAGCCCTGACTTAGCTTGTTTTAAGCTGCCATGGAATGTACCCCCTCAAGCTTGTCTTCTGCACAGGCAGCAAGGAGTATATTCATGACATGGATTTACCAACTGGAAACCAAGGCTGGAGCCATTGATTCAGGCTATTAAGCTGATTGCTCTTTGTTTGCCACTGTGCCTTAAAGCTGGCTTGGCCTCCCAGGGCTCCAGGAGCCTTGTGCTCCATTGGAAACTCTTGTCTGCCACCTGACAACTTTAGAGCCTGGGTTCTGCCAAGATGCTTTTGCTCTAAAACAGGGCCAGGACATAGACATATATATATATGTATGTGTGTTTTCATATATACACCCACATACAAACCATGTACATGCACATGTGTGTATATACCCATATGCTCTCTCCAGAACAGCTTATATCTTATAAAGCTATCACCCAGTGTGACTTTCTTTTTGGGTTTTTTTAATGGCTTATATGATAAGAAAAGAAATTAATTAGCTAGCAGAACAAAATAGCCTTGCAGATGATAAGGCTTCTTAGGTTCTTTCTAGGGATAATAAATTGAGAAAATCTAGATACGTAGTCTTCGTGTTGTAGTAGGTAATTTTAGTGGTAAATTTTGTACATTTGGTAGGTTACAGTGTATCAGTCTAATCAGAAATCTCAAGGGTGTTCATTACTTGATCTTTCAAAGGAAAGTGAAATAAAAACCTCCTCCTGCTGGAAACTTGAAAGCATTTCTTTTATACCATACTTATTTGGTAAAATGAAAAGTCTCTTTTCTGCCTTTAGAATGGATAGCTAGTAATGGCTATTCATTTTTTACCCTGTTTTTTTTTTTTTTCCTTCTCATATTAACTGGTGCAAGTGTGTTCAGAGTTGTCATTTTTCTCACTTGTTAATAGCTTGTGTCATCTCTGCCTGTTGCTCTGGGGGAAGTGTTGATTAAACCTACAACTCCATTTAGCACTCCCATTCCTTTCAAAGTGATGGTGTCTGATTTCTTTTTAATCCTAATGCTGTATTTTCATATCATTTCAATTTCAAGCATTTGGAGGGTTTGGATGTTGCTTACATTTACTCTAAGTAATAGCATGGTGATACCAAGACCATGCTCTTGGAGTCCTGCCTGGATTAAAAGTGTTCTGCAGGTTTAGCTGGAGCTCTGCAGAGCTCCTGGTGCTGTATGGCACTGCTGTAATGGGGTGGCATCCACACTGGAAGAGATGGTTGCAGAAGACCTTATCTTGTGCAGATGGGAATCCAGAACATCCTGCTGGTCACCCTGCCATCCCTACAGCACACTGGGACTGGTCATGTTGGTGGTGACATTTTGTCAGCTGAAGGCTTTCCTCATTTGGGGAAGAGACTTTTTTCCCCCTGTGAGACCATGCAGACTGCATTTTCCTGACTTGTGCCAAATTTTCATGTGGGTTTGTGCCAACCAGTCAACTCAAGCAGCCTGTCTGTCATGTCAGCACAGCTCTGCCCTTCAGGCAGGTACAAATCTAAAGTGGTTAATTCCCAATGGCTTCATCCAATGTTGTTACTATCAACAGACACTTCAATCTGGGAGGGTTTCCTGTCTACGAGTCCTCTGAGGGCTTTTTCTCATCTCCTCAGGTAGGGAATGGACATATATGGTTGTAAATATTACATTTATCTTAAATTTAGATTTTTTTTTAAACTTTTTGCTATCGATTTTTTGCAAAGTGGGCTGTCTAGAAAGTCAAAGTTCCTTCAAGCAATGGAGTTGAAATGCTCAACAACACATGAGCAAGTTTAGTGGTGGATTTGGGTCTGAGAGAGAAGGGTGGTTCTGTGCCCTCCCTTATTTCTTGCCATTCTCCTTTATGCCTGTCACAAGGTCTGCCGGAGGCTCTGTGTGACTACTTTTAACTAACTTGTACTGAAGTTCAGCAATCTTTCTGTCTGTCTTTTTCTTCTCTTCTGTCATGTATAGCATCTCTACCTATTTAAACACTTTGTAGCTATGCTGGAATAGGTTGCTTTAGTACATTACACATTTCTGTTTTCTGTTCAACCCTTAAATACTTAATCCCCTCATAAATGTTGAGAATATGCTCGTTTACTCTTAATAAATTTTTTCCCTCTTCTTCTGCTATGTCAGTCCTGACTTAATCCATCTTGAACTTAACTTTTGTCAGCACCCTGTGCAGGACAGGCCCTTGCAAAGAAACCTATTTTTGCTTTCTCATTATTATCCAGTTACTAATATCAAATTTAATTGTACTCTTCAATTTTTGTGCATCAGCTCTTAGGATTTTTCTTATATCTGATACTTTTTGTCTTTCTAAAGTTTTTTTGTTCTTTTTTCCCCTTTTTTTTCCTATCTGCTGTCACTTATACTGCTTGCTGTTTCTTTACTGAGGCTTTGATTCACATTTTTCTGGGATATGATCATTTGGCCTGTGTAACCTCACGAAAATGTTACCATTTCAACATAATGACTCTTTTCTTTCATGGCTTCCTGTTCCCTTTCATTGTGAAGTGGTATGTATACCTTCCCCAACTTCCAGACTCAGCTGGGAGCTAAACACACAGCTTTTCATTTCCTTTCCCTTCTTGAATTGAGGATCTTTTGGACTGACCAGCAGTGCCTTAACCACCATTTCTGCAGCACAGCAGCATGGCAGGGTTTTGGTGGGAGCTCTTCCAGGAGTGTGGTGAGCTGGTTCTGTCACAGGCACTGTCCTTCAGCAGTGAGCTGATGCAAACAGTGACCTGCCTTTCCAACATATTGTAAGATCCTTCTAGTGAGGAGAAGGGAAAAGCTTATTTTCCTATTGCCAGGTAAAGAACAAACACTGAACAAAAAATGTCCCTTGGTGTGACCTGCACTGGTTTAGTGGCTAAATTGAAATGTAGATTCTCTATCAAATGAAGTTCCTCTTGAGCTTGGCATGGTATTCCCCTTATTTCCTTTTCTGAACAGAACTGGCTGGACTGTTCCCCCTTTTCCACAGTAACTGTGTGATTGCTTGTTTAGTTTGTGGGAATTGCAAGAGCTCTGATGTTTTTCTGAATTAAAGATGCCAGATTCGTAGTGATTTCTTCCTCCTTCCTGTTGTTCCTCCCCTCCTCCCCTGACAGATTCTCTTGGGAGTTCTTAGTTTGTTCGTATTTTCCCCTAGGAGAAGACTTTTCCTCATCAGTCCTCATGGCAACGTATGGTTTGGTTCCTTGTGTACAGAGAGCTTCAGTGCCATTTTCCAGTGGAAGTAAGGAAGGCTGGCCTACAGCAGAGTGCAGTCTCTGCTTCTGTGTCAGCTGTGTTCATTTCACTTGGGGAGCACAATTCCCTGAATTCCTCATGGGGAGGTTTCCATTTTGAGATACACTCTGTCTGGAATGACACGGCATCTCTGCAGCCACAAAAATTGTTATGAAACACTGAACGCAGAGACCTTGCTATCAAAATCCTTGTTTCTTCATCTTGTTTTGATCACTGTTGTGAAATGGAATGATTATGAAGTTTTATTCCAAAAGTAGAGAACATATATTGGAGCTTGCATCTTTTTTTCTGCAAAATAGGGCTGTCTTGAGACCCAATTATTCAAGAACAAGTTGTAATGAAAATATCCTAAAATCCTCAGCCTTAGCTTGGTTGTATCAAATACTTGGTAAAACTCCAAAGTGGTAAATAACTTGGTTATTTTCTTTGTGGAGTACTAATCTTGTTTGGTTTGGCATGTAAAAGCAAAGACACAGCTTATTTTTACTTAGTGTACACTTTTTTTAGAGTATCCCTTCCATGCAGTATTAAAGAGATTTATTGCAGAACCCAGGAGGGCGGTCACAGACCATGGACTGCTGTGTTTGGTGGTCCCAGAAGCAAAGTGTTCACCTAGGCAGTTCTGGGCATCACAAATAGTCTTAGTACTGATGCCAAAGCCCTTGTAAACAATTCAGCAAAGAGTGGTTTGGAGGGAGTGTGACACAGGTGGCAGTCTTATGTTGCATTATATGGCCTAAGAAGAAAATAAAGATGTATCTAGTTAAAGAGCAGGTCTGAAAAATTACATTTGCTGCAGTGTGCAGGTGTGAGCAGCACAGTTAAGGCAAAAAGAATCACTACTGTGCTACTAGAGAAAAGATCGTGTGTCTAGGTAAGCATTTCTCATCCTTTTGTGTGGTTTGAATTGTTTCAGGATGAAGTAGAAAAATGAGAAGAACTCTAACTTCTGCACTGAAGTGTGGGGGGAAATCCATCACATAAGATGGTGTAAGAGAAGAGAAATGAAAAAGGGGAGCCTGTTGGCTGTAGCAGGTAGTGGAATTCCTTCAGGAGGGTACTGGAAATTTTTTAAACATGCACTGACTTGATTTACAGGTAAAACCATTACCTAGTGCTACATTTTTCTAGACTGGCCATCAGTTAATCATGTTTTCTTTCTGTCACTGCTTTTATTGCAACATGTGGTGGTTAAAATCCAGGAGAAACTGTAATGACATCTTAAGTTGCCTGTCTTTTCAGTTACTTCTGTTAAAAGCAAGTATTTATTTTTGTTGATGATGCCAACAGTTGACGTGCACAAGATGACATTTTCAAAGTAAGTCTTTAACAAATAAACCAATTTTTTTTCTGTAACTTCTGGCATAAATACCTGTCTTTCTGCTTTTTCTCTTGAGACTGTATTACAAGCAGTACTGGTTTTCTTAATGTGTGATTAGGTTTGTTGTAGAGGTTTTAACAGAGCTAAATTTTGAGACACCAGTCTAAGATGAGATGAGCTGTCAAGGTGATTGGTTTACACCTGATGGTTCCTGACAATCCCTAAAACATTTCATGTAAACTTGTTTCTTCTCTCTCAGGACAAATCCCTTGACCACTATTGTTGCTGTGTCATCTTGGGAACTTAGTGCACGTGATGTGTGTTCAATGGAGATTTATTTTCAGGGTGTTGGTTTTCTTAGAAAACTCAAAGCTACAACAAATGACCAAGTCTTCTGATTGAACTTTCATATCTAACTGTATCTTTTCAGGTTCTAATATGTAATGCTGGGTGTTCTTTGAACTGTTTGTGTATGATGCCACAGATTTGTTTATCTGTTAGTGAGGACATCAACCTCAAACAATTTCGCTGTATTTATAGTTTTATAGCAGATTAAATAACTCATTTGGATTCAAAAATTAAAATCAAATCATAGTTGATCATGGTGACAATATAAATAGGGTAACAAAATTACCAGACCTTCCAGGAGGCTTAATCTCTAATTCTTTATGGTTTAGTTGAAATCTGTGAACAATAAAAGGTGGCCTAGCATTGCTCTTCTTCATAATTATTTAACTTCAAGGTTTTCTTAATTGTTGTGAGACAACCAGAAGATGCCTATCTCAGCAAACCTGATGGCACTGTTACCTCCAGGCTGCTCTCTCTGTGAAGTTCCAAATGCTTCTGCCATGGTGGATGCATCACCCTTAGTGCTTGGGGCATCAGTAGTCTAGAGGTGGATTTTGCAATTTTGTCTGTGTCTGAAACTGCTGGTAATCTAATTGCTGAGTTCAGACAGGGAACTTGTTCCTTAGAAAAGCTTTCTTGGGGATAGACCTGAATGCATTTGAATGTCTGAGAATGCAGGGGTTGGGTGGAGTCCCATGGGAATTGCCTTTAGCCTTGCTGGATGGATATACAGCCTGTGAAAGGCCTCAGGAGGATAAGCCCATGCCTTAAAAATACAAAAAGAAGGCATCCATATTTAAAGTCTTAGTCTGGTCCTCTGTGATCCCTTATCCTTAAAAAGAAACATGAGTTCTAAATCAGTAAATCTTTCACTTGATGTCAGTTTTTCACCAAAAGAGTTTTGGATATGACTATGATTTTTTCAAGCTAGACATCTTAAAAGATACTTACCTAGACTGTTCATTGCCCTGTCTGGAGCCACTGCTTTAAGTTGTAGGTGTTACATGCAGTAGTGGGTGCCAAGTGTAGTGGAGCAGGCCATTTTACTGCACATCTCTATCTTTGTTGAGTTGGGATAGGGTGAGTGTTTTTTCAGATGTTCTCGGAGCTAGTGAACTTTGACTATTTATTCCTTTTGGAAGAAAGATCTCAAATGCTTTTAAGTAGCTCATGCAGAGAAGGATCATACTTTTTCTGTAGTTACAAGCTCAAGTGCTGATAGCAAAGGTATTTTCCTTGGGCAGGCAGGGAGAGAAGCTTATGTTCCTGGGTAAATCTGTTCTACTTAAATTTCTATCTGAAGTAGGGCAGTTTCCCTTGGGGAGTCCTTTGCTTGCTTGTGAGGGGCTAAAGGCACAGCAAGAGACAGTTTCTTCCCTAATGCTTCCTTCAGACCAGTCTACCTGAATCAGAGCTTTGCTGGCTCTAAAATTGTCATTAAGCTTCCTAAGAATACTTTTATTAACTGTAATTGTCTGTACAGTTTGACAAGATTAGCAAAGCATGGAGAACACTTGCTACTGTTAGTTTTTTCTTTTAATGACAAAGTTCTTTGGATTTGGCACAGTCTGTCTGCTACAGACTTCTGAAGTACAAACAGTGAGGGCTTGGCAAGCAGTACAGCACTGGCAGGAGGATGTTTGGGCCAAGGACTCGTAGCCAAGCTCTTACCTTTTTGCATAAGATTTTCTTTAATGGGAATGCAAAGGAGATGGGATTGAGGTTAAATAATTACTCCTTGATTGAGTGAACAGCCCCAAGGAAGGTGCTCATGTAATAAGCGTCCCTATTGAGCTGTGTAAGAACAAGGACGCTGTGCTGAGCCTGTGAGCAATCATCACGCTGGGGCTGGCTCATACCTGACTCTACAGACCTGTGCTGAAGGGCACTATTAACTTGAATTTTACCTCAAACACACCAAAAATCCATGTCAGTCCAGCATATGGGACTGTACTTCAGACTGTCCAGCAAGACTTTGGACCTTCATGCCTAGGCATTATCCATTTGTATCAGTGGAATGGGAATCCTGTGTAGCCAAGTTCCTTTTTCCCATCCAAGCAGTGCATACTTTGTTTAAAGCCAATGGTGTACCACCTCCTAGGGAATACTGTACATTTTATAGAGTAATATCTGGTAGCTGGGTTCATCTTTTTGGAGCGCTAGGGTATTTTTCCTCTCCTTCAGTTATTCCAGCATACACTTCTCACTGAACTCCATACACAGCCCTTGCCGTCTGCAGCAATCTGTTTGTGGTGATGGCAAATTTATTTTCCATTCCTTACACTCTTTGTGTATCTGAGCAGGAGTAATAACACAAGCTTAGAGATCTCTGCTTTGTGCAGTGTTTGGTATTGCAGTGGCAGCAGTTGCTGAACAGATCATGCTGGATGTGGCACTCTGGGACAGTGCAGCTGGAGATGCTCAGCCTACTCCATCTGCCCTACATTGGGGATTGCCATGGAGGAAAGGTTTATCTTGGCTATGGAAAGCTCTGTAGCTGTGCCATGAGGTGAGCTTGCACAAATAAACCCTCCTTTTTATCAAGGCTGGTTTGAGCACCACACTGCTGGTTTGGCTAAGAGGTGGCTCATGAGTCTTAGATTTAAGTTTCTCCCCTGCATGCTGTTTCTGCACTGAAGCATGCATGGAATATCAGAATAATTTAGTTGCCAAAACCATTTAAAAAACCCCTAAGACCTGCAGCCTCTTGCTTTTTCACTAAAATTCATGGATATGGCCTTAAGCATACCTTTGATGCCAGGTGGTCTCCCTGCCAAACCTAAAGCTGCTTCTCAGTAAGGTCTTACGTGGTTATGCTTTCAGTAGAGTGCCAGAAAGCTAAATCTTGGCAAGACTGTGCTTTAAGCTGATGAAGAGAACAAGTTTAGGAAGAATGTTTTAGTCCTGGGCAGACATTGTAGGCACAGGTAAACTAGATATGTTTTCTCCTAGATCTAAGTCATAGGTTTTATTTATTTTGCCTCTTCCAAGGTAGTCTAATCTAGATTAAAACATAGATGTTCTAAAGAATTATTTGGATTTGTGCTTGGTTTTTTCTATCTCTCAGGTTGTAGATTACTTGCCTTTGGAAGCACATGCCCCATGCATTCCTGCTCTGACTTGAGCCCAGTGGTGCTGCTGCAGAGGAAGAAGCCTGAAGAGGGTGGGAGGAGCAGTTCTCCTCCCCCCTTCCTGGTGACCTCCACTGATGTGCGTGTGCTCAGCTCTCTTCCTGCACATTTTGACCCGTGCTGGGATCCTATCAGAGAGGGCACTTGCACTCAGGGATGAAGGCTTTGCTGGAAAAGATTTCTAGCCTTAGTCTGCTTTTGGTGTTTGTTGGTAGGAGTTGGCTCCTTTTACTCTGTGGTTCAAAGCACCAGGGTTAATCTTTTCATGCCACTGGGTGTTCCTGGGCAGAACCAAACTGCACACACCATTCTGGGGCAAACCAGTTCCAGCTAACGTTTCTTTGGAATTCAAATAAAGTTAAAAAAATGAGCAAAATTACCCCAGGCAACAAACACATCAACTATATCTATCTCTGTCATGACTTGATAAAGGTAAATGTGCTTAATCTCACCTGCTGTCTTTGTCAAATATGCTTAATCTGACCTGCTCTCTTTGTCACTGCTACCTAAGTCAGCTTGGAACTCCAGGAAAAGCAAATTAGATTTACTCTAAAGGACCTCAGTTACTGTTTCCTCATTGCATTGAAGGATGAAACATCTAGTTCTAGAATTTTGATTAATGCACTACGTTTTAAGTTGTATTTGGAAACAGTCAAAGTAATTTTCCTATGGTGTTTTTGTGGGAGCTTTTGTTTGTTTGGGTGGGTGGATTTTTGTTTGTTTCATTTTTCAGAAAATACAAACTTTTTCCAAACAAGCTGCAAGAAGGGTTTGTAAGGAGAAGAATTTTTTCAGTTTCAACTGACTTACTTGGAGAAGACAGGAAAGGCTTCAGGAACACAAACTTCACTTAAATCTTACAAAAAGCCCAGTGAATATAAAGCTAGGTCAAGTGTCAGTTAACAGCAATAAACAACTTTATAATCCAGGGAAAAGTTTGTTTATGGGAAAAATCTACCAAAAATCTAGCAACTTCATGATGACTCCAGGATTTTCTTGTCCTGGTATTAACTCCAAAAATTTGTGTGGAGGGAGTGTCCATTCTTTGAGGCTATCTCTTAGGTTTCTTTCTGTCTTTTATCACATATTTCCAGTGGTGTGTTTTCAGCCAGACAGTTTCCATAAGGAATATGATTCAGTGCATAATTTATTACATGCTTCGGGATGTGCTTTGGACTTCTTTTCCTGTTTGGGGAGAGGGACAGGCTGGATGTGGAGAAGCCTTGGCTGTTGTTTCTGTGTCACGGTTTGGTTCTGTTTCACGTCAGTGCATGTGAGGAAGGGCTTGTGCTTTCTGGAGTTCGTGCCCTCCCTCTCCTTATCTCTTTGTATTAACCTCTCTCATAAAAATATCACCTCTCCCTGCAGGGCTTGCCTTTCCTGTATCCTTGGGCACTTGCAGATGCAGCAGGAACAGTGGGGATCTGTTGGATACGCAGTTCTTGTGGACCACATCTGTTTGTTTTCCTTCATAAAGTACCTGGACTTTACTGTGGTGCTGGGAATGACTGTGGGATGATGTGGCTTTTCCTGAGACAGAGTGGGATGCTTTTCTGAGCACGTTAAGGGTTCATGCAACAGCATTGTTCCATGAATATATAATACAGGTTTGAACATACTGACATGATACTTTAAAACCCATTAAAAAACCCCAAACAAAAATGTCTGAATAAGTTGTGACACACGACCTCATGAATAAAAGAGGGGAGCCTGGGCTAGCATTACATCTCCCACAACACCAAGAGAAATGCTTTAGCAGCATAAAAATGGCCGCTCTTTTTCCTCTTTTCTGTCTGCTCCAGCTTAGTGTTTATAGGTAAAGTCTCTGCAGTGGGAAACAGACTGTGTGGATCTTCACTGCAATCAAAGTTTAGTATCAATATTTGGTGGCACAAACTTGAGTCAAATAGTGACAATAGGGATTGTTAAGAGCAAACTTGCAGATAGCCATTTTTAAACAGTGACCTGGTTTGTGGTTTTTTATTACCTACCATTGTATTTCTAGAGGGCTTCCCTTTACTCTCATCTAAGAATTTTTGTGCCCTCATCTTAAAAGGATATTTACACAAAAGCCTGATTGTGCCAACCTGGGAGAATGTTCCCTGTCCAACCTGGCCTTGGACACTTCCAAGGATGGGGCAGCCACAGCTTCTCTGGGCAAGCTGTGCCAGGGCCTCATCACCTTTACAGGGAAGAATTTCTATTTCTTCTTAATATCTAATCTAAACCTATTCTCTTTCAGTTTGAAGCTATTCTCTCTTGTCTTATCACTACACGCCCTTGTAAAAAGCCCTTCCCTGACTTTCTTGTAGGCCCCCTTTAATTATTGAAGTTATTGGGCTGAATTAGGTAAAAACAGCTGTTTCCCACACCTTTTAGCAAGTGGTTCTTGTCTGGATGTTGTGAGGAAGGTGAGGCCTGAATACAGACACATATTCTTAAACTTGGAGTTAGTAAAGTTAGAGAAAATTTAAAAAATAGAAGAAGAAGAGAAAAAAAAAAGCCCCAAAGTGCAGTATTTGACAGGAAGCCAGTGTAACTGCCTTGAAACTGGAGTGGCATGCCTGAGTCAGTGAAGTATGAGCTAAGAACCTGGCAGAAGCCTTTTGCACAAAGGAAGGTTGAGAGAGTCTCTCAGGAAGCCTGTGCGCTGCTAAATGTGGCATGTTTGAACATGAGACTGACATCATGGTGAGTTCATAGTAGTGAAAGAACAAAGTATCAGCCACAAATTAGACTGACCTAATTTTTAAGGTACTTATAAAAACTTAATAGCACAGTATCTTGCTTGTGCAAGCTGTTTATTTCTATCCCGAACTCCAACTACTTCATTTAAACTACAAGTTAACCCTCCAAACTGTTAAAGGAGTTGTTCAGGAAGGTGGGGAGGGATGTTTGAGGGGTGCTGCAGACTTCCTTCCTTGGCTCTTTCTCTACTCTGACCTCAGTTTTCACATAAAGGAAGTGATTATGGACCACCCATCATACACCTTCATCCTTCAGGATCAGTTTCTGGAGGTAAAAACCTCAGGACTGCTACCAAATCCCAACTCGTTTCTATTGGCTGCTCATATGCAGACTGGAAGTCTGTCTGAAAATTGCCAGAACACGTGCCAATGGTATCAGCAGGAATTTATGTAGAATGAGTAAGTTATTATAAAACTAATAAGTATTATTTATTGATGTATCCATGATTGTTGACAAGGAACTGATGCTTCTTCCATTGCTGAATACTTAAGAAATACAAGGGTCTTGCCGTTTGCAGATGATAAACTTCTTTCCAAGTATTTTAGTTGGCTTTGCATGCCCTGAAGTTGATCCATTCTGTTGATGTATTGCTTCAGTTATTGCAAAAATATATTAAGCTCTCCAAGCTTGGGATTACTTTGACAACAGTCAGTGCCTTTCTGGTTGCTTTTTAAAGGACTGTGTAAAACAGGACACCTCTACAAATTGTGAAGAAATATAATATCTTTTTAATAGATTTGTAAAGATCTGTGCATACATGTAAGCACACATCAAATGGGATAATACTGGTGCATTTTAAGGGAGTATGTTTTGTTTCTCTTTGATATACAAAATTCTGTTATAAACCAAGAGGGGTTGCTATAAAACATTTCTTGTTAACGCTGGTCCTTAAGTGAGATGCCTATCAGATATAATAACAACATAATTTACTCACTTGGCTTGGTATTGTGAGTTTTTTCCCTTCATATTAAAAGAGTCCTGGTCCTTTTTGGTTCTTGCCCACTGTGTAAAATGGTGGTCGTGATTTGTCAGTTGTTCTTAAGGAGAATTGCTCTATTTTGTGGTTAGATCACTTTTCATCCTCTACATCAAGCAGGAGCACCTGAAGGGAACCTACAAGAGATGTTACAAGGGCATGGAGTGATAGGACAAGGGGGAATGGCTTCAAGGTGACAGAGGGCAGGGTGTGTTTAGGTATTAGGAAGAAATTGTTCCCTGTGAAGGTGGTGAGGCCCTGGCACAGGGTGCCCAGAGAAGCTGTGGCTGCCCCATCCCTGGAAGTGCCCAAGGCCAGGTTGGACAGAGCTTGGGGCAGCCTGGGATAGTGGAAGTTGTCTCTGCCCATAGCAGGAGCGCTGAAGTGAAATGGTCTTTAAGGTCCCTTCCAACACAAACCATTCTGAGACTCTGTGATTCTACTCCAGTGGTGATGTTTGTAGTGATGCAAGAGGTACAGCTGGGGAACAGAAGTCATCCTCTGCCCTCCTTCTCCCACTGTACAGTTGTATGTGGCTTCTCTTTTCAGCCATGTGCTTACCATGTTAGAAATGTGGCTTTGGCACCTCTGCAGGTCTGGTATAACATGATTCAAATTCAGAGAAACATTTGGGATCCTTGGGGACAGACACACCAGCACACATGACTGAGATCATAGCTCAGTGAGGTACCACGACTCCTGCTTCTCTTCCTGACTGAGGCCCTGTTGGTACCCTCTTGTCAATTAAATTAATATTTGAAAGCAATTTTAATAAGCAAACCATCATAATTACCTTTGTGGCTACAAATTAGGTATGAAAACATGTTCTGTTCAGAGTGTGAGCTGTCAGTAGTCTTACACCATGGTGAGAGATTTGAGTCACAGTAATCTGGATCTAGGGGTTTGTTAATTTTTCTGTGCCTCATCTGCAAGTCAGCTGTCACTCCATATCATAGCCTGAACCACTCACTACTCTGAACAGCCCAGAATGGGAGGCCTCTTAGCAGGATTACTGCAACTGTTTTATTTCTGGGAATGTATAACAACTTGATTTATTTCCGCCTGTTAATTGTGAGCCATTGCTGTGTACAACATATTCCTCAACATTTCCTTTTCTACTCCCACTTCAAGATAGCTGTGATGCACCATGTTTGTGGACTTGCTGTTTTCCCCTATCTATTCTGTTTCCTTGACACCTAAATGTCATTTAAGGAGAAACCAAATTAAATTTAACTGCTGTAATGAGTAGCACAGAGCTTACATATATGTAATGTCAATGTTTTATTTGGCCCAGCCTCCCTCCTGAAGATGCTTCTGCATGCCTTTATCACAATGTAGCACACACTGGTGGCAATATTAATTTTGTTTAGAGCATGCAGAGGGCTTTTAAAATGAGTTTGATAACAGACTTAATTAACACTTTTATTAGGTATTTTTTAAGTTTCTAGATATTTCCCTGTACAGCTGACAGGACATGCAACGCAGTGCAGCACTGTATTTTCAAACACAAGCAGGAAGAAACAAAGTATTAATGTTGACAGTTAAAAAAAAATTCCTTCCAAACTTTCTCATGCCCTGATGTGAAGGGGTTGAAATGTTCATGTTGCCTTCCGGGAGAACTGGTGTCATTTCCTCAAATGGGTGAAAGACCAGAACATTTTAACCCACGTTTTACCATACCACGCAAGCAGTTTACAAGTCTCTGTTCTTAAAGGAGATTGACTCACTTTAGTCATTCAGTCTAATTTAAGAGAAAAGTCAATAAAAAAGTCTGCTGCAAGAAATTCAACCCTGCCTTGCCCAGAAGCTATTCTGATTAATTTCCTTAATAGAATTCCCATCATTACCCTCTGTCTTTAATCCATCCTAGTCCTTGTTCAGTGGTTTCAGATCCACCTTCTGTTTTTATCATAGAGTGACCACGCAGCAGATCAGAGTTGCCCTTTTTTAAATCTAGTTTTTGGCTCCTTATTTCCAGGGCCATATTATTTGGATGTTTCCCCTTCAAAGGCTCTTATTAGGCAGAATGCCTTATGTTTAAAATTGTACCACTATCTGAAGACTCTGAGGTTTCATGGTAAGGCTTTTAAAGAAGTAGCATGGACTATTACAACAGCTCTGTTTGATGTTTATTTAGAGCTGCTCTTCAGAGTACTCCTCTTCCTTATCTGTTTCTCAGCAGAAAGATGACCATGGAAAATACAGGAGTCACCATTTGTGTTAGTCTACAGAGCTGCAGAACAGGCAATTCAGAATGTGCAGATGTGTAGGAGATGGAAACTTGTGTCATGAAAGACGCTGCTGTAAAGCACCCGTGTCATACAAACAGCAAAGATACGCTGGAATTGCAACAGCTTGGGGATTTATGAATTGGTTCAACACCTGAAGTTTTTCATTGTGTTACTTTGTTTTCTTTGTGCCTTTGAAAGCTGCCATACAGTTGCTGGTAGAGGGTGGCAGGTGTGGACAATTGGTCACAATTACATGATCAATCTTTGCCATTTGGTGTAGCCAAAGTAGCACTCGTGATGTGTTTTGTGGGAATATACAACTGTCCTTCAGTTTCATTTGGTTTGTGAATTCATGTGGTGTTTGCTGTGGCTTTAGACTGGATCTCTTCAGACCTGGATTACATCGATAAGTGAAATAATTTTCTAACTTACTGTAAACTTTTTTTTTTTTTTTACCAGATATACTTCATACAAGATTAGATTTTTAGGAAAAAGAGGAAGGTGGTGAGGTCCTTAGAGGGATACTGTCGCATTTGACTATTCAGTCTCTCCCTGGTTCTCTCTTGCTTGGTTCTCCTCACTCTCTGCTGTGGGAGGAATGCTCTGCGTGACCCCACTGGTTGGGTTTGTTTAGCTGCAGTTTAGGGAAGGCCCTGAGCAAGAGAGAGAAAGAAAAGTCTTCAATTTTTAATTCTGGAAAATAGAAAAAGGTATTTAAATAAGGCCTGGAGGACTTCTTATTTGCCAGAAGTATAAAGACAAGTTTATATCCTTCTGTAACTCACCCTAATTGAAAGGATGTATATTTCTTTTTCTAAAGTCAGCAGAAAAATCCTGGCCTCAATGATGAAAGACTTTTTTTAAAACTTTCTCCTAAGCACAAATAGCTGAAGTTTCCACTTGAAACTTGGGTGGCTCATTCATATTTCACTTAATGGTAATATAGTATCTTCTCTCTCTCTCTTCCCCTCCTTACCACCAAGACTAAAAGGGAGGGGGGGGGATATAAAATGTTTCTGAAAATTACAGGAAACGTCTGTTCCTTAAACAGCTTTGCCAGGGAATTTCCAAATGTGCTTAATGGTCATGGCTGAAGTTGCAGCAGCTCAGTCTTCAATCACGAGAGGATCCTGTTCTTAAAATGTGACACCTCCTTCCTGTAAATGGTGTTGAAATTAAGTATGTGCTTTGTTTCTCATCTGCTCTTCAGCAAAATTAATCATTCCCTGTGGTGAAATCAGGGCTCCTGGGGGCTGCTTTAAACACTTAATTTACATATATTTTTGAAGGGGGTGAAACTGTAGTGTCCTAAGGTGAGAGCAGGTTTATTTGTAAGAACATCAGAGAGGTGTGGCTGGCAGAAGGAGTCATGGCATGGCATGGATGGCACAGAGAGGCAGGTACTGGTGAATGTGAAGGCTGCCTGACAGCTTTCTGAGGGACTTCAGGAGCTGCACATGAAGCACTAAGGAACAAAAGGGGAGATTATTTTATTTCCTTGGACTATCACAGGGTGGTTCCAGATCATAGGGCCCTGTCTCTAGGCAGAGCCTAACCAGTGCTGAGCGTTAGTTTAGTGTTAATTTCTGGGATGAGATTAGAAAAGGGGATAGCAACAAGCATGATCAGTTTTCTCTTTTTCTCTATTGCCTACTGCAAGGCTTTTGCCACTGGATTATGGGAAGGAGCAAGGGAGGTCTGCAGAGCCTCTTCCTGAGGCTTAGAAAGGAATGAGGATCTGGAGCAGGCAGAGGGGAGGGAGGGAAAGGACCCAGCCCAATCTTCAACAGATCTTCTTTTCCTTGTGGGATGCTGTGGGTTTTCAGGCTGTTCACCATAACATGCCCAGCCCTTTGCTGGGGTGGCTCTTCCCAGTTCTCATATCCTTTATTCCGTGCTTCAGAGCCACTCCTGGATCTCACACCAAGGCACTGCCTGCCAATAATTTATTGTCACGGTTTATATCACAGTGATTAAGGGAAGCTGTTATCTCTTGGGTTTAGCTGCCCAGGAAACAGTATGGGACTGACATTAATGTGCTTATTTTTGCTTCCTTGTGTAAAAGTTGTAATTTAATTTGTTCCTGTTGGAACAGCAGGTGCTTTGGGTAGAAGCTGTATGGGTATGACTGTGTGTAATGATTGGTGACACTAGTGTTACCAGGTTCCAGTGCTGGCTTTTTTAGAGTGTGGGGAAGTGGGCTTAATTACACAAATGTCCTGTTTCATTGGTCTCTGTCCATGCAAAATACAGCTGCATTCACACTAGCTTGTGAAAGTCTTTCACATTAATAGGTACTGATCAAGAGATTGTGAATTTGTTTATACTGTGCAAATGCATCGCCTGTAATGCTGAGTTGTACATTGGTTTTACAGGAGTGAGATGTTGGAAGGTTCTCATTGGTTGGTTTTTGTTTGTTGGGGATTTTTAAAGCATTTCCAACTTTATTTTTTAAATTTCAATTTAAAGACAGATTTGCTGTGGGGTTTTTTTACTCTTTTCTTTTAGAAAATCAGTATAGCGTAACTTTCTATTTTGGACCCATTCCATGTAAATGAATGTCAGCATCATAAATAACTTCTCACCTAGGTTTTCATGTATTTGAGGGAGTTATATAGCAAATGACTGCACTGAAAGTGTAAAATCCATTTCCTGGTTTGGGGGTGTTTGTCTTGTTCTTTTTGGTGTTTATTAATCTTGTAATAAGGATTTTATTACTATTATTGTTAATATTACTATTTTCCTATGTTTAGGTAATTCCTTCTGCTGACCTTTTTATGTGGACCACCTTCTGTCTTGTTCAACCCACATAAACTGTGACTTAAATGTAGGTGAGTAACAGCTTTTGACATGAAATAATAATGAATTCATAAAACCTCATACTCCAGAATTTTCAGTTGCTTTGACTTGGAGGTCACAGAGAGAGAAATATCTTTTAAAAATCCATTGACACTTTTCCTGTCTAGTGTCCCTGGCAACAGGAACCTGAAAAGGTGATGTATTATAGAATATGTTTGAAGTGGATTAAGTAACCTTTTATTCTGGTTGCCACAGACCTATATGCTGTGAACCTGCAGTGAAAAAGTATTTTGAAATGGAAAGAGCTTCTCTCTGATATGGGTGGAGAGGGAGTCCCCAGATTAAGTCTGAGTCTCTTTGAGTAGAGTGATGCAATTTATCAACAGCATGTTCTAATGCTTCCCATGAGGCCACGTTCTGCCAGTCAGGTTTCCCTGAGGTCACACTTAATAAATGTTTATTGTTTCACTGGGAATGTCAAAGAGATTGGCTTCTTGGTAAAAGAAAAAAAAAGCAAGTGATGATAACCTGGCTGATTGCTTAGAGATGGTGATGGTGCACGGATTATATTTGCAAAAACATTGCAGATCTTTGAGAGCTATACTGAGTAGGTCAGGAAAACATGGTGGTTTGGTGTGCTTTTTGGTTTTATTTTGAAATAATAGAATATGTATTTCAATATGACCATTTGTATCACAGGAAATAACTGTTATCTAAATAGAAGGCCCATTCCTATTGCTTAGCCCATCTGTCTCAGAGTGCCAGTGGTAAAAATGTTGCTGAGCAGTAGGTGTAGAAGTAGAGTGAGCTTAAAGATCTTAACTGGATGTTTTTTATGCAGTGTATTTGTGGGAGGTTGATTTCCTTTCTGATTCAATATATGTCTGTTTTAAGATTGGTGAGCACAATGAAGCAGGGAGACTTTTCTTTAGAACTAGTAATCAAAGTTGAGTAATTAATCAGGTAGGATGAAGGAGAGTACACAGAAAATCCACCTTCATCTATTTTTTTTCCAATGCATTACACTTGCCTTTCTCATGGCTGTATAGTGTGTAATCTAAAATGCATGTGGCTGGTGTTTCTACAAGGAAGAGAAAATGAACACTATGCCTTTTGAATGTTTATATAGATCAAAGTACAGATGTGTTAAAAGTAGGAGAGGAGGGGGCACCCATAGGTAAGCAAAGGAAAACAGGGTGAATTTTTTTAAACTGCTTCTTTTTTATGAACATGGTACATTAGTGACATTAAAAAAAAATTAAAATCTATGTGTTTCTATTTAAGTGACTTTCTATGCTGCTGTCCAGTCTTGCATCAAAGTGGAGAGTGCTCAGAGGGTGGTGGAAAGTGTCTGTTCTTCAACCTCCCTGCCAGGAAGCATGAGGAAATGATGTGTTTATGAGATAGTGACACTTATTTGAATCATCCAAAAAGCCCAAGATACCCTCATTCCCCTGAGCTGAGGGAATGACATGAGCCCTTGTTAACAGAGCTCTTTGAATTGACAAGCATTTTGTTATCTCACTCCTGTGTGTTCTGCGCAATGCCAGGTAATATATATGCTTCTCTAACTTCAGCTAATTTCTTTTCCCCAGACTTTGCACTTTAGAACAGAGCTGTTGATCTCTGTAATTTACTGCTTTGCTTGCTGGATTCAAAAGAACAGCTATTCCTCACTTTCAATTAAAAAAATTATTTCCCTTGTGGTCCATAGACACTCTGTGTTTCTGGCTACTGAGTAGCATCTTCAGCAAGGCACCTCTCTCAGCTGTCACCTAGTCTGTCCTAGCACTGGGAAAAGGAACCATCCAGAACACAATTTATTTCCATCTTTTTGAGGCTGGTGAGGGAATGCTGTGCCTGTCATAGGTGATGTCAGAGAGGAAAAGGTTCTTGCAGGAGTAGGAATTCACCCTCAGGTCCCTGGATCCAGAGTTCCTCTCTTTTTTGTCCAGTGCCATGCATGGCTGTGGTAATGGGGACTGGTGCTGATGGTATTGGCAGCAGCTATTGAACCACTGGCCACTCCCAGTAACCCAGAAGCCAAACACCCTTTTGTAACAGCCAGCAGTAGCTTGTGTGGCAGTTTGGGATGTTCTACATTTGCATTTTAACTCAGCTTTTAGATTTTTCTTTTACAATGGTGCCCACCCTAGGAACCATGAAAAGGATCCACGGGCTTGATGTTTTTCTCATATGTACATGTGTTTGCCTGTAAAAAGTAGAAAAATACATGGTTTAGAAACCCCAGCTCATTCAGGTGTCTCAGGTGAGTTAATAAAGGCTGCCCATCAGGACCTTGTTCAGGGGTGTCAAGTGATTTTTTTGGTGTTTTGCATGACGTGTGTGGGGGCACTGCTGTAGGCTCCTGACGGGGCAGGTATTAGTGACGTAGCCACACATTTATGGCAGCAAGGTTCAGCCTCAAGGTTATCTTCTTCTGTGAGGCAGAAGTCTTTCAGAGATTGTAGCAAGGCTTTGAGAAGCTCTTTGCCAGTTTCTTAACTGGGGTGGAATTAGAGACTCTTGTTCTGAGTGTTTTTAAAATGTATTCCTAACACATCTGCCTCTCATCCCTGGTAGTATTTGAAAGATTTGTAGATGTGGAGCTTAGGGACATGGCTTAGTGGTGGACTTGGCAGTGTTATTTTAACAGTTGGACTCTTGGAGGTCTTTTCCAACTTAAATAATTCTGTGATCCTATATGAGCCAAAACCTGGGAACTTAAACAATCATCCTGTTGTGATGGAAAAGAATTGCTTGGAGTCAAAGTGACAGCAGTAGGAATTAGGAGTGCATACAAAATGTGAGTTACTATGTCTGAAAAACCAAACACAACCACATAACCAAAAATGTGGCACTTGCTTATTTCACTGTGTCTGAGCCAGTTGGGATGGGGACAGGAATCCCTGAGGCAAGAGATCCTGTAGTTCTGTGGCAGCATTAAACATACATGTAAACATTAACAATCCACTGTTGTTTGTGTGCAAGATAGTGGGGGGATTGCTGTTTTGATTCTTTAAAAATAAGGAAAAGCTGTAAAGGTACTGGGCTAGTATGGAACAGATCTTTTTCATTTCACAGTGAGCTAAATATTTAATTTTCTTGTTTAAATGTGTTGCAGTCCCTCTAGGAGGAAGCAGACATGCAGTGTTCCCAGTGCATACATGAATGACTCTCTGGGGGATTCTCATGGCTTGATTACAGATCACTTTTCATTATCCTGATTTCAGCATGGAACACCCTGTGACTAGGGTGGCTTCCTAGCTTTAAGGCCAGCAGCATAATGGCCTGTTTGGGGCAATGCATCATATGACATCATTTTACTGTAATACCATTGAGATCTAAGTCACAAGTAGAAAGAGAACAGTCAAGAAATTGAATCTTATCTTTTTACATATGCATTAGTAATTAAACAGATGTTCCAATCCCTCACAGAAGCTGAATGATAAGAGCAGTCATGAGGAAGGGGATGAGTGCTTAAGTGTTTACCTAAAGCAAGAGGCTGCCAGTTCTTCTTGTTTTGATTTGTCCCAGGGAAGAGTCCCAAACTCTGACAGTTCCAGAAACAGACAGAATTAAAAGAAAAATCTGTACTTCGTAAAAATGTTGTTTCTCCCCTGCACCATTGAGATGTTCCTCTCAAAACAGGACCTCAATTGCAGTAACTTGAGGTGACATTACTGTTGAGTTTCTTGCTTTCAAGCCATGGGCAGAATCCTTTCAAGATACTTGGTCTGTTAAGGTGATAGGGCTGTTTAAAAGGATTCCTGACTGAAGCCCACTTGCTATATGTTCTTTACATGCTCTTTACCCTGTCACCAGATATGACTGGATTGAGTTCTTCATAAGAGTCTTCTGAAACAAACTTCTGTTTCATGAAACAGAAGGCTGACACAGCAAACAGTAAGCTTTTAGAAGATAAGAAGCATACCCAAACTGAAAGTTGCAAATTAAAGATTAAGTATTTCTAACAGAACATCCGTTTTAGAGTTCTGAACTTTCTCAGCTGCTTTATTTTCCTGTTATTACTCGGACTTTAAGTCAGCAAATCCATCAAAACAAACTGTCTAGCTCACGAACAAACTGTCTAGCTTACAAAGGAGCTGGAGCCAATTCCCACTAGGGCCAGTGGAAAAGTTTTCATTGAGTTCAGTGGATTTGGTATCTGGCAACCTTTGATCTGAATAAAAAAGAATCAAAATTTGTAACAGGACATGTTAAGAGAAATTTTAAAAATTGTTATTTTTCGGGGTGAGGGGGTGGTAATTGACATAATTATCAAGATTCCTTCCTTCCCCCCCTTGAAAAATATCATTTTGATAATCAATTGTCTTTTGATATCTTCCTGAGACTGTGTATAATGACGGCTCTTTGAGCAGGAGCACACCTGCCAACTGGGTTCTTTAAAACATTTAATGAAAACTTGGTATAGTATTTTTCCAGTATTTTTACTGTAGTTTAGAGCAATATGCATTTCACTGCTATGTGCTTCCATTTTTCTGGGTAAGCTTAACAGCACTGTCACAACAGCACTAAATCAGGACAAAAGGAAAATCACATTTTGTCAACCTAATGTCTATGTGGAAGCTGGTGTTTTTCTTGTATTGCCACATGAAACTCATGGAACAACGTCCAGCTTCCTCTTTTGGGTTGTCAAGGTGAAGTTTTTACTTTTTGTAGAATTTATTTTGCTTAGAATTGTGTAAATGTAGATTTGTACAATATATCTAAAGAGTAAAACATCTTCAAACCTGGGGTTTGCCACTGCCAAATGCAACTGGCCTGTTGGTACAACAGGACTTCTAATATAAATCTATCGATAGTTTGAATTCATTACTTCTCTTGCAATTAAGGTAAAAAACAAACATTTCAAACAGCAGCAGCAAGTCAACAGTATAAAATCTAAGTTCAAATGTGAGCTAAGTCCCTGAAGGATGCAGTCCTGTGGGGGCTCCTTTCTGAGGAGTATTCTAGGATGACTTGTGCCATCAACACCAACATATTTTGGGAGACTCTGAGGAGCCTAAGGGTGACTGTGAGGCAATGGTAAAGAGGGGGGGCTAAAGGTGTGGGGGTTTTACTGCTCTGCTGCTGCCACTCTTTCGCTGATGTTGTTCAGATGCTGTCAGGATCTAATTTTTGAGAAGTACAGAAATTGTTTCAGAGATTATTTAGCATGAGTGCTGGGCATTACACACCTCACATAAGCATCACAGTTCCAGGAAGAACAGAAGAGTGCTCACTGCCTTTCCTTCCAGTAGTGTGACACCTCATCCATCTCTGGTGATTAATTCAAATAAAATGCTTGTGTCCTGATGTGGCATCTTGTCCTGGTTTCTGTTCAAGCATTCCCTTCAGAGAGATGGATTGATGTAAGTTTGGTCCTTTCTCTGGTGCAGTTTCAGTTCCCCAACTTGCGGTGCTGCTTTGTGAAATATTTTCCAAGTCGTTAAACTTTTAAAATGTTTAATGTTTAAAATGTTGAAGTGTTCTAAAAACAAATTTTACTTCTTACTAAGTGGTGCAGTGCTGAAATGCATTTAAATAGTTTTGCTATTGAAAGGAATACCATGATTTAGGGCAGTATCTCTTAATTATGTTCTAACAAAGTCTTGTGAAGAGGCAGAGCTAGTGGCAACAAAAGTCTGCAATTAAGGCAGGATCTGTTGCCTGAAATACAAGATAATTGTCCAGGCAGGATCGTTGGAATGGATTCAGAGGCTGTAGTTGCCAATGCTCTCTCTAGGTGTCTGGCACATCCAGCAGAGAGGAGAACTCCTCAGGAATGTGTTTATTGCATGTATGGCCCACTGTACAGCTAGGACTCAGAGCTGAATGTTTTGTTCTGCAAAGTTTCATGGCCTCATCTGGTTTGTGTTCTTTGTTTTTTCATCTTCCCCTTCTTACAGGCACTCAGTCTGGTGTAAAGCTGATGGGTGGGAGCAAAGGTAAAGAATGATGTAATGCAGCAGCAGCCAGAAAGCATCTTTTGTGTGAATTGTGAAATGGCTACTCCGTAGTCATCTCCCCGTGAATCAGACTCGAGGGGCTGCTTTGTGGAGCCAACCCTTTGTACATCAACTGGAAGCAGGAGGAGACATTCAGTCCAAGAGCTCTTTCTGAAAATGGAATTAACTTTTCTTTTGCCAGTCACTACCAGCATGACCTCATACACTTCTAGCACAATGGTGTGGCTAAGCCTTTGAGTACACAGCCATTACATCATCGCAGCAAATTAGAGAGGGAGGTGGGGACAGAGGCCTTGCTGTTGTCATGGCCGATGAGATGATCAAGACCCAGCTCATGGTTGCTGAGAAGTTGGTGGCTTTGCTGGAGAGTGGGACAGAGAAGTTGCTGCTGATTGACAGCCGCCCCTTTGTGGAATACAACACCTCCCACATCCTGGATGCCATCAACATCAACTGCTCCAAGCTCATGAAGCGCCGGCTGCAGCAGGACAAAGTTTTGATCACAGAGCTCATTCAGCATTCAGCAAAACACAAGGTAGGGGTCATTTTCCTCTTATTCCTTGTATTTGTTTAAAGGAGTGGCTGGAAAGCAACTTGTAATAATTTTTCCTTAGGTATTTTATTAAATTAAAAAAACCCAAACAACCCAAACCCAACAAGATTAAAGGACTGAGTTTAGCTGAGATGTTACCTGATCGAAGAGGGTATTGATTACTACTGACTTTGTCATTGGGATTCTTTGTAAAATCAGTGACAGAGATAAGGGAAGGGATTTAGAAATTACTCAGAAAGAATGTTCTCAGGGTTCTTGTGTGTCCTGCAAATCACAGTCTCTCAAATGTATGTAATTAAGGCAGGAAACATTCTCTCCTAAACTTTGAAGGATTCTCGGGGGTCTGTGGTGGTGGGGCTTTCTTAGCAAGTGTTCATTTGGTTTGCAAAGAAATTGCCTCTCTGTCAGTCCTGGCTCCTCCTGTTTAAAGGGCTTTTCACGGGGGCAGTTTGATGAATTTTGGTGTTTGTTTTGTGGTTTGTTTATTTGGGAGGAAGGGTGTGATTTTCTCCAAATACTGTTATCAGTGAAAAGAAAATAACTATGCTATTTAAAATTAATGTGTATGTCTCTGTGTGTGGAGGGGTTATTTGGAGTTTTTTATCCATTGATATTTGTTTCACGTGTTTTGGGTACAAAAATAATCTACTATATTCTTGCTTTGACATGCAAAAAGTGAAGTCTTTTATTTTTATTATCTAAAGTGTATTTTATATATAAAGCTGTGCAGGTAACCAAAATGTGTGTGGCTTAGGGGCAGTTTAAAGTCTCTTTACTCTTTATGTACAAAACCCTCAGAAGCAGGAAGTGAGGCAGAACCACCTTCTAAAAGGCTCAGCTTTTAAACAAATCCACCAGCCTAGCTGAAGGTAGAGCAATTCCCAAGTGACATAAATTATCAAATGAGAGAAATTTGTGGATTTGGCTTCAACTTGCAGCAAATAATCAATTTACAAACTCTCCAGGGAATTAAATCTGGGGAGGCTTATGAAGTATAAAATAAAAACTGTTTAGTGAACAGGTGGATAAGAAATCTTTATATCTGAACTGCTGTTATAACAAATATGTGAGAACCCTGATGGAGGTGATAATGTGGTGCTTTTAATCATCTTCCTTCCTGTTTTACTCTGAGTTCCTTGTGTTTCAGATTGAAATCGATTGCAAGCAGGAAGTGGTGGTGTATGACCAAAGCTCTAAAGATGTGACCTCCCTCTCATCTGACTGCTTTCTTACTGTGCTCCTGGGCAAACTGGAGAAGAATTTCAGCTCTGTGTATCTGCTTTCAGGTAAGATGTCACAAAAGAAACTCCTTTCAGGTGACATGTACCAAAAGAAACCACTGAAACACTGAATAAAGAGAAGAAAGAAAATTTTGTTGGTATGGCAGACCTGTAGAGTTTTGCAAGTGCTGGTATAAACTTCAGTTATAGCAGAGACTTTTCTGTAGATCTTTTTTGCACATAGGGACACTCATAATACAAGCAGTGCTTAGAAATTTCGTCTACAGGGGATATATTACACTATTACTCTGTAAATGGAGCAGTGCAAAGGTTTTTTAGATGCATATATCTTCTACTGTAGGGTCAAAAAATAGTAAAAGAAATGGACTTCCCTGGTTTTTTAAGTATTGTACATGGTAGGAAGAAAATCCCTTACTGAATTGGTAATTACTAAAATAAGAACAAAGGAAATGATCTCCCAGAGTTACAGAGATTAGTTTGTGTGACATTTGAAACTTCAGCTCCTTAAGTGGTAGCACTTTACTTAGGTCTTCTCCTTCACCCTCCTTTTTTGTTTTTGTTTATTTTAAATCCCAGGTCAAAGCACCCATAGAAATTCAATTCCTTATGATACAGGATTTGCTGGTCTCAGCGTGTGCTTGTGTCCTTATTTCTGTCATGGAGCAGTAGACAGTGTTCACAAGAAGGAGCAAGGAGAGGAGTGAAGTAGATCCAAGGCTGAAAGAAGAGAGGGAATGATGAATTTAAATAGGAAATCCATTGCAGTGACTGGATCAGTGGTCTAATGAAATGTACATCAATGTCTGAGAACTGCTGAAATACAAGGACTGAATAATGGGGAGAGAAAGGAAATAACTCCAGAGAGATGCTTCCTCTTAGCAACAGGGTTTCACTACAGTTTGTAGTGATTTCAGATGACAGTGAGAGGTTGTGGTACTGAGAGAATTTTCTCAACTTGTTTTCAAAGTGATTACAGAGAAAGTGAATAATTTCTGTGCTTGGACATGAATTTGGTGCTCGTGTGAGCTTTACTTACAGCAAGCCAAGTGGTTTTCCTTTGCTAGGGTTGGTGATTTTGTTTACTTTCCTGTCTAGGTAAGAATTACACCTGTGGGTGGTGGACTACAGTATTAGATTAAGTAACTCTTCTTATATATGAGCCACCAAGAATTGTGTGGTGTGTAGGCACAGTAAATGCTTAATGCAAAAGTGCTGAAATAAGTGGTTAATACTCTCTTAAACTGAAAATTGTTATTTGAAAATAAGCCAGTCTAGAAACTGTTCATATCTCCTCAGAAATCCTTTTATTGTTCTAATTCCCAACTCTGCTCAGCTATCCTGAGGGGTTTTATTAACCTGAAGCAGATTGCAGCTCCAGGCAGGAATCAGACTATCCTCAATTTAATTTCCATGATAGAAACAGCTCTCCTACAACTGAGAATCAGACCTCATGGCAGGGAGGTGCTGGGGAGGGGCCAAGCACAGGGAAGTATCATCAACTTCCCTTCCTCTACACTGTTCCTCACTCGTGTGAGACATGGCTTGGATCTTCTCTCTCATCTGCTGGACCCTCTGAAAAAGTGCTCAGAGTTTCCACTCTCAGACTTGCCTGTGGCTCTCACAGGGATGGACAGGACCAGGAAGGAAATGTTCCCAGCTCCCCAGTGCATCATCTGGGCAATCACCAGTTGCACGTATCATAATGATACTGGGAGAAATGGTTTTGTTTTCTTTTCACTTCCAGCATGTGGTTGTTGTCTGTTCAAGATGAAAATGTAACCTAAAGCACAAGCAAGATGGTAGTGCACATGAGCTGAGGTGAACCTAGCCACACACAGATGGTAAGGGTTAGCTGGGGAATCTAATGTGTCAAAATCCTCCTTATAAATTCAGGGCTTTTATTTGAGCATGTCAAATGGCAAAGATCAGGTTTGAGAATTTCCTCTTGTATTTGTTTACATAGCTAGGATGGGGATATTTATGAATGCAGAAATAACTGATGGCTTTAAAACCAGTAGAGGAGGAGGATAAGAAAAGAAGGGAAATATAAAGAAATTATTTAATACTGATCTATTACAGTTAAGTACTCATTTCATATGCTTATTCTTTTTACTTCTGTTAAAAATCTGGGTACTCAGTGCATAGACAAGAAACCTTTTAGAATGTGGGGTGAAGGAGAGTTGGATAGATTCAGTCTTACAGAAAGCTCCTTGGAGTTTATTGATTTGAGGCTGTAGGAAAGTAGATAAAATATGTTGTCTCAGCAAGCTGATGACGAATTCTCATAAATGTTTATGGCCTATAATGAGGGCAGGGGTCAGTGTACTGTGTAAAAAGAAAAACCTTTGGACTTGAGTCTTCCCTGTGCCACTAAATCTGGTTTATTTAAAATAGTGACCTTAAATAAACATTTTGGGGTAGGAAAATATTTTTTGTTGGGCTAGAATAAGGAGAAATTAATGAATATCTGAAATTCCTGCCTCTGTTCTTGTTGAAACCCCCATTACTGAGCACTCAGTGAGGTGGTTTTTTATTTAGGTTGTGCATAAAGGTGTGCTCTGCTCTGAAGGTTGTTTTTCATTGAAGTAACTAGTGTAAAGACCTCAAAGGAACCCCTAACAATTAGTTTAAGATCTTGATATAACTTCATAAAAATATTTATAATCTGGTGAGGGAATGTTTTCAGGAATTAAATATTCCATTTGGCTCTTAATTTTTAGCAGTGCACAAAATACTGAAATATGGACACCAAGGTCTTCATTCTGTTCCCATCGTGGCATCTTCTCCTTGAGTTTACTAAGATTTAAACACAGGGATGTCACTTGATTCCTGCTCATATGTTGAAAATTGAATTTACTTGCAGTGGAGTCCTTTTCCTAGTTAATGGTGTTACAAGGAGAGACTAGTGATTTTTGCTTGAATGATCATTATTAAGGCAGTAAACATCAAGATTAAATTCTGGATTAAATTCTATTCCACTATGTGAATGGAAACATTCATATTCTACTTTCCTTAAACACTTGTTCTCCCCTGCTTTTAATCTGGCTTAGTTCTGCTCATGCAAGCACAGATATCTTCATGACAGTTACCTTTCAAATGTTTCCTGTGAAGAAAGTGAAGCACACCTTTTTATTTTGTGTTGATTTTAATGTGGTTGGTTTTTTTTGGTTTTTTTTTTTTGAACACTTTATCTAAATGGAAGGCTTTCTGAAAAAACAGGGAAAAAACCCCAAAACTTTTCTGTATATACAAACTGTCATTAAAAACTGTGATAGCCTAACACTGAAATATTGTATGACTCCCTCTCAAAACACTGGTTGGTGGGGAATTGCCTTCTAATTTCTTGCTACCCTTTTGGCTATGAAAAATATCAGTAGTAATGTGATGGTGGATTCTCCCTTCACTAGAGCTCTCTGACAAACTGCAGAGCACAAAGGAGTAATAAGGAGAAATAAATAAATTTTTGGGGTTTTATTCAGTGACAAATGTTGGGGTCATGCGCAGTGGACAGTGAAGGGTGTCCTAGGCAAAATGAGTTCAGGGAGATTGGACAAAGGTCCTGGAAACAAAGCAATGAGTAATTACACAGAGAATGTGAAAAAAGGCATATTATTGCTGAAACTTCCCAATTCCTTGTCTCCCCTTGACCTGTCCCTCACCTGACAAGGTGTCTGTACCAAATGGAAGAATTGCATGGAAGATCTCAGGAAAAGGAAGCAAGTCAGGAACTCTTCTTCTGTCTTCTCTATCCTGCCATTTGTTTTAGAAATGTTTGAAATTGAAAGCCTATTTAAAGAAATCTTTAGTATAAAAATACTGAAGTATCTCTAGGGTACATTCACCATTGTCTTGTCTCACCTGCCTAAGGAAAAGCTAGATAAGAAAAGCCCAGTGCTTTCTCCCTGCTTTATCTCCAGAAGGAGCATTCCTTGTGGCAGGGGAGCAGGAAATCTGAAGAAAATTCTCTTGTTAGGTGGAGCTGGTCATTTCCATGTGCTGAAGGGACCAGGGCTGAGAGACAGGGCTTTAGTCCCTGTTTCTGCAGTCCCTTACATCAAGTAAGGGGGTGCCATGTGGTTCAGTGTGGTCTGAAAGAAGGCATCAGGTTTGATAAAGTCCTGGCAAACATCCTGAAACCTTTTAACATTTGGATTTGGAGCTTTACAACTTTCAGTTATGGTTTACTGATGTTCTCAATGTTTCCCATGTAGAAGTCTTTGCAGAGTACCCCAGCACAGCAAAATTATGTTGTCATGAATTAAAATAATCAAGTTATAAGCGAACCGAAATTAGTGAGAATGAGCTGTTAAATATCCTGCCAGTGTTTGGAGGAGGAGAGATTGTTGCACAATGATGCCAGGTTTCCTGATATTCTGACTGGTAGATTCCATTAGAAGGAAGCCTCTACTGAGAGAGGTAAAAATTTTGCTGAGGGAATGCAGAATTCCCCAAGTGGTCCCATAACCCATGGAGTACAGCCAGTGTTGGTGGGGAGGAGATGAGAGTGAGAGGGGGGCTTAGCTCTGAATCACCCCCTTGAAAAGTCTCCCTCTCCATCAATTTTTAAGAGAGCTTAGAAAAGCTAGTACCCTTGGCTACAGCCAGGCCTCTGTGAATATCCTCCCACTCTCTGTACTTAAAATGCAATTTTCAGTGTTCATTTAGTGCCATAATTGTTTTAAGCACTTGAAGAATGGGAGTAGGGTTTATTACTTTCATATGTGCATCTATCTGCTGTCTTTTGAGAGAGAGCAAGGTTTGACTAGAGTAGAGATCACATAACATTTCTCAAACCCAAGAATAACTTGTTAAGTTTGCTTTTGTTTTGGATACCTCTGGATGCTTGTGAAATTTAATTGGCTGAAATTATGGTGAAGGTTTTTTGGGGTTTTTTTTTCCCTTAAAGGCAGAAAGGGCGAGTGTGGGTGTCCACTCTGCTCCTTCTACTTGGAATATGGCACTTGGGTGGGATGGGAAGCTTGACCCCATTCTCACACATCTCCCCTTCCTTGTTTGCTTAACCTGCCTATTAACCTTGTCTTACCAAAGGCAGAAACCCTCCAGGGCAAAGAACTTCCCTTGCTACTGTGCTTGTAAAACACCTGGAATAACGGGGCCGCTTTCCGAGCGCCACCGGAACAAAAACACCCCTGGCTTTCCCAAAGTGTGAAATCTTGGATCCTGTGGAAGGGCTCCCCATGGCTCAGGAGGGGGCACAGGAATGGGATGGGAGCCCTCTGGACAGGGCTCTCCAGCCTGAGCTTATGTAATGGAAAATGGCACTCGTCCCTGCAGAGCGGGGCTGGAATGCGGGAATTGTAACGGCCTGCGGAGCTCTGCAGTCGTTTAAACACAGTGGAAACATTGCAGATTCATAAAACTTGTGAGTCACAAAGTTTACAGCTTTCCTTCCTTATGGCAAGGGAAAAAATCTATACTGCAGCTTTTAGATAAACACAGTCATGTTCGATGGGAATGTGACTGGGAAAGAGCACGAAGAGCCTCTGAGGCAAAGCAAACGTAAAATTCGGGGGTTGTATATTTGTCTTTGCTATAGTGCTGTTTGATTTATTTTGTTTTTAGCCTAGTTTTCAGTGCTGTTACCTTACTGGCCTGGCACTAATCAGTATTTACACTAACAAATTCTAAATTGCTATTTAGAAGAGGAAAAAAGCCCCAAAAGCTAACTATGAGTTACTCCACTGCATACCTTTGGTGAATACAGGCATTTGGTGAGGCTTACTTAGAATCATAGGGCCTAAATATCATGTTTTAGAGGTAATTGCAAATTTTCCTGCTTTTTTTATTCTTTACTTCCTTTAAAAGGGAAAATTGAATGAAAAAGGGAAAAAAAGGATAGCAATATTCCTTTTTAAAAAGGGATAGCAATATAATATATATTAGTTTGTGGTTATATAAAATTATGACTAATTAGTGCCCTTAATGAAGAAAGAAATTCTGGATTTAATAAATTGTGTGTTAAATTCATAAGCTTCAAAGTCTCCTTCTTGCAATGTTGTCCTAATACATGCATGTGGTCTTTGGTTTTCTAACTCATCACTTGGGTCTCCAACCTTTTCCACTCCCTGCTTTAAAATAATGGTTTTTGATGCTGAATTAACACTGATGTACTGGCAGACAATTAGGTCTTGGAAAAGGAAGGAAGTAGCTTCTAGTCTGTTTGCAAGAATTCATTGAAGAGAACCAATTTCTCCCTTTGGCTTTTTCAGAACTGTCAGAATCCAAAGCACGGGTGGGAAAGGAGCAGTACCTGATTTAAATGGCACTTCAGAAAAATGCCAAAGTTTGCTCTGTTACCAGTGTGCTTGTCTGTGGTCTTTTCCAGCAGAATCCATGTGAAAAAAAGGACACACCCACTGTCTCTTCCATCTCCATCAGGAGCATCAGACAGGATCTTTCTGTGCCTCATGGTGAGGCACATGGAGCTGCAGGGCCAGCTGGAGTGCAGGGATGTTGTATTAAACACTTTCTAGGCTTTTCTTAGCCTGAAGTTTTAGGGAAGCCAAGCTCTCAGGAGTTGCCCTGTTGTGTCTCTGCTGTCACCCACAAAAGATTTTCAAAAGCTCATTGGTCAGCTTCAATGAGGCTTGACAAAAGGAGTAATTAAATGAAAAAAATAATGGAAGTTCTTGTGAGCTGTATGAAATGAGCACTGGTACAGTGCAGAGCCTCAAATTAGTGTCTCTCCCTGAAAAGCTGAGCTGGGGGTGGATTTGCTGAGTTCAGGGAGCCCAGGCTGGAAGTTCACAAGGATCTGCTGTGAGATGGGCACTGGTGTTTGGGATTCCTTGGTTCTGCAGCCCCTCAGTTACTTGGATGAAAAATATACCTATGTAGCCTGCAAATGGAAAGCTGCTCCTCTGGTCTTTGGTCTCTGTTAGCTGGAGAAGGTGCCAGAGCCTTTCATCCTCTTTACCACCTCTTCTCCAGCTGAATCTCTTCTCCCCCCTGCCTTGGCCACACTGCCAGGCTCTGGGGCTCACAAGCAATTGCTGGGGTTCTCCATCAAGCTGTAGCTGGCCAGGCTCACTGCAAACATATGAAGGGATGTGAACACCTATTTTCTCACCTGTCTTTCATTCCAAGTTAGGTTTCACAGCTGCATTTACAAAGAAATAGTACAAAATCCTCATGGCACAAATGCACTGTCAGCTTGTTTCTACACTTGTAGCTGTTAGGATTTCTGTATGCATGGAGCTCTCACCTTTGTAGGAGTTGTCTCTGTATTTGGACAGTTACACAGAAGAAACAAGTCACACCTAATGGCAAAGTCCCCTGTTTTCATCCTTCCCTTTCCATGCAGAGCTGTGACAAAACTCAGAGTTGCACTTCAACTGTTGCTCTTCAGTTCACACCCAAACTTAACCCTCCTGTCTGAAGCACAGTCAGATCTCTGTTCCTTTATGTGTTTTGTCAGTATGCACATGTCTGATTAGCAAGTGCAGCTCTCTCTAGATGATTAAGGATAAAAATTCGGGTGCACAACTCTGCAGACACTTGAGGATGAAAAGGAACTACAGAATTGGCTGTTTCAACAGTAATTTTATAAGCAACTATAAAGAGAGATTAGGATTGCCTCCTGATTGATTGGGGTTTTTTTTCCTATATGTTAGAAATATGTGTAAGTTGAGAGAGAGGATGGATGTATGAGGGAGCATCTGTGGTCTGTGATGTGAATGAAGAATGGTGCTCACATTTTGAAAACTGATTTTTTAGTAACTGATGCTTCTGTTCATCTTTTTGCTCTTCCCTGGGCCAAATCAGTAATTAGTGTGTTCCCTGTGAATTTGTCTTGTCTAATTATGGTCACATGTCTGGTTTGACATCCCACTGAAGGAAACATAAAGACCAGGAGGAAGAGAAACCAGTGTAACATGGAATAAACATAAGAACCATCCACCTGTCCTGTTAGGGTGTCATTTAACTGGAAAAGGTTTATTAAATATTGGATAAAACCAATGAAAAATGATCTGCAAATGATCTTCACAACTTTGTACTAAGTGTTCAAATCAAGACCTTTGGGCTGAGCCAATCTTTCATTTGCAGACCTGCAAAGTGATTTGCAGAGCTCTGTCTCTGCAGCAGAGCAAGCTGGTAGCTCTGTTCCACAGAACACAGAGAAATGAGCTGCTAGAACTGCTTGTGCTTCTCAGGGGTCATTCCTGTGGATTAATTATGATTTGTGTTTAGTGGTAGTTAAACTAAGTAATCATAAGGATCTGGATGGATTCCACTCTCTCAGTGAAAGGAAGCTCTTCTCAAATCAACAATATTTCTCTATCACTCATTGCCTCCTGATCCCATATTCCTTCCCTGCCTCTTCCTGTTCCTAGCAAAGTTAATTGGGAGTTCTGTTTATATAGGATTTATGCAGTGAATCTATAAGGAGGAATAACTTTTCCCACAGGATTTTGCTGAAACTTTTTTTATCCATTTTGGGTTTGGCCCTGCCTTGTTTCCTGAGCTGGCTGAGAAGGGAGCTGACACTCCTGATACTGAGATTCCCTTGGAGACCCTACCTTTATGATCCCTGCTGTAGTTAGGGAAGCCTTGATCAAAGGGAAGTCTGTAGGAACCACTTTGCAGAACCATAGCAACAGGGCAATCAAGTGCTTTCCTGGATCTTGCCAGAGTTCTGCTAATGGATGTGGAGGCTTGTAAGCAAGAAATACTTTGCTGTAAGGACTGGGAGGTGTTGGGTTGTCTGCCACACACAAGGGCTGCAAAACCAGAGAGCTTTTGGCACCTTGACGTGGGTTTGTAGAGACATCCTGTAGAATGTCAAGAGAGCTGTTTCAGCTCAGCTTACCACTAAGAATACAGAAAACCTGTGTGGTTCAGAGCTATTGAGGAGAGAGTATTTTGGAGTTATTTGTCAGTCATCTATTTCCAAGGCCCAGTGACATTTATCAAAGAATTCAATGAAACTCTATTAACCCAGTAGCTCTGTTAATGGTCTGTGGATTTTTGCTTTCCTCCCCCCCACAGTTTCAACATGCTCTTGCAATTGATTTATGATTCACATGAGGCTGGAGCAGTGGTGGGAGAAAGGGTGTTATTTAGAAACTAGCTCCAGAAGAAAAGTATATTTTCTCTAATTAAAACAAACTGCACAGTGCTGCCAATGGCCCTGTTCCAAGTGAGGTAGGTAATGAGATTTAAAGAAAAAAAATTGTCTTCTTGCAAAGGTCATCCCCAAATTAAGGATTTTGAAACAAAACCTGTTCCACTTTTCTTTTAAGGCTCAATTTTCTGTTCTACATTCCTACCTGCAGACTAAATTAATTTTCCAAGTGTTTAAGGTTTATTTTTTGAAAACTGCTTCATTTACAGCACAAGTGTACAGGTGGTCTGAGTGCTTAAAACACTTTCCTCATAAGAGGCTCCTCATGTGTAGTGGTAATAGAGTTCAGCTTTGGGGACTCTGGGGAGCCACCATCTGTGTTAGAAAACAGACATTTGAAATAAATCCCTTTTCTCTATACATCTTTAGGTGTGCTGAGGGTTTTTTTTAAATACATTTCCCTCTGTATTTTAAAAATATGTATATTTTGTAAGTTAGTGCAAATAAACAGTGATGAGTCCAGTTATCTTGAACTGGAAATGAGTCTCCTAATGCCATGAGAGCTCAGTGATCATACATGTGGATGCTGTTGTTCCAGACCCCTGATAGCTTGTGACACTTAAAGGAATTGGTACTTAAGGATGCATTTGTAAGTGGTTTACTTGGTTTGGGATTTGCTTGCTTGTGGGCTTTTAAAGCAACTTTTCTACACACACTGACCTAGAGAATGGGGTTTTTGTATGGGGAAGTGCCATAAATCAAAGCCAGATTCATTGAAAATCTGCTAACCTTTTGAAAACCTGGTCATGGAGGATGGCAGGGAAGACAGCTTAAGATTGAAACAAATCACTGTTTTTGTGCTTTCTCAAATCAGTTCAGTACAGACACTAACACTGGGTTAAAATATACTCAGAGGAAAGGAGGGTTCACTTGGTGCACATGTAAAGGCAGGCAGTAAAATGTCAGCTTTTAGAGATTTGAGAGTTTTGTGAGTGTAATTCATGCTGTAAAGGTACTGAAGCAACATGTTACTAGGAAAGCATGAGTAGGAAAGAAGAAACATGACTTTGAAAGGATGGATGCCTTAGAGGAAGCATCTAATCTGGAATCATTTCAATTGACCTTGATAGAGTAATGGAATAAAAATAAAATAAAAGAGTGCTCCTTATACTTGTATGAGTTCAATTTCCCCAAAATCTCAGGTGTTTTGCTCATTAGCTTCCTGTAAAATTTCTTGTCACAGGTTTCACACAGAAATGAGACCAATCCCTAGGTAGCTGGGAAGAAATCTTTTTTGCTGAGCTTTTCCCATGAGGTCTTTTGCAAAGATAGCATAGATGTGAAATCCTTGCTTGTTCAACTTCTTTGTAGGGACTTTTCTATTTCCAGCTATGTTGGTGAGAGGATCCACAAAGCAGCCAACAATGCTCCCAGCAAATAAAGGATAAGCAAACAAAAAACAAGGCAAATATTTGATTTCCTCTTCTTCAGCACCTTCTCAAATAACTGCTTAAATTCAATCTCAGTGGTATATACTGCCTGTAAATTCAAGGAATGCTTCTTGTAACAGAAAAGGAAGCATTAGGCCATACAGAAGAAAATTTAGCCAGTATGTGAGAGAATTGTTTTGCAAACTCTTCCTCTCATTGAATGGAATAAGCAAGATTTGTGCTTCTGACGTTGCCTTAGCTTGTCTAACAAAATAGTCAAGTTATCTATTTTGTTTATTTATTTATGTATTTATTCAGGACACTAAGCAGGAATTGCTGTTCATAAAATGTTTTCTCTAGAATCTGCTTGCTGGCTTTTTTTTTATTAGATAAAATGGGTTGTTACACACTATTGCCTTTATGTTTCTACATTTACTAATGATACAGATTTTAAAATCTAAATAATAGGCATAATTCAGGCAATGGTAATGCAAGCCCTGGCAAAACAGTACATTAGCTTATTCCTGAGTAATTTTAATTCACATCTTCAAAATGTAATCACAGTGAACTAGCATTTGGCAGATTCAGCACATCAGTGCTTCAATTCCTCAATGATAAAAAGGTCTCTGTTCTGAACAGGTTATAATTACTCTTCCTTCAGTTAAAGCCCTGCTCATCTGGGAGGAAAGAGCTGGGGATTTTCACTGTGGTTTGCAAGTTTTCTCTCTGCTTCAGCTCCCCACTTGAGATGGAGAAGCCTTGGCTTGGTGTGGTTTTGAAAGGTGGAACTCCTTCCAGTGTCTTGGATGAAATACATTATTTGTGGAGCAGCACACATAACAGTACTGCAGGATTTTAATTAGCACTGTAGGATTTAATTATTAATGTAGGGTTTTAAAAGTAAGCATTACTAAATGCATATTAATGCTTTCACCAAATGTAGTAAATGTTACTTTTTTTTAATGAGCTCTTAGTATAAACCTGATACAGGAGAAGGAAGTGTCTAAAAGCATATTGCTGGGGTGGAGACTAAAGGGTGTGCCTGCTCATGGTGTGGTGGGTGCTGTGCCTGTTTTTCTGAAGGATCATTTCCACATATTAAGAATGGGAAGAAACTTCTGAGAAGTGAAGGGAAAGAAAGAAATGTTCCAGGCAGAGTGGGAATACGGAAATATGGTTCCTTGGAAAGATTTGTATTTCTTCTCTTATTCAAAAATCAAGGATTACTGTGTTTCCCATTTTGTCTGGAGGACCACAAAGCTGACCTAAGGAAAAGGCTCCTGTACAGCTTCTCTGCCAAGGCTTTTCTGCTGCCCCTCAGTGCCTCCCCATCTCCCATGGTAAATGCTGCTCTCCCAGAACTGGCACGGGCAGCACCACATCAGTAAATTAAAAACCTGCTCTTCCTCTCACAGGTGGATTTGCTGAGTTCTCCAGCTCTTTCCCTGGTCTCTGTGAAGGAAAATCCACACTCATCCCTACCTGCATTTCCCAACCCTGCCTCCCTGTTTCCAACACTGGCCCAACTCGGATCCTGCCTCATCTCTACCTTGGGTGTCAGCGGGATGTCCTCAACAAGGTGAGAATTCTGGGAGCCATGGGGTGACTGGAATGGGGACCTGGTCTCCAGGGATCTCCATCATGGTGCATTGTTACAGCTACAAAACAGCAAAAGTGGGTGCAGGTGATGCACAAGCCATGGGAAGCTGTGGGAGAAGTGATCCACACACCACAGAATTAATCTGTGGGTCATGTAAAATGGAACTTGGGTGTCTTTCTCCTGCATCCTGGGGCAGATGAAATGCTGCATTCCTCAGGAGCCTCTCAGCCAACAGCAAACTGTCACATGTGCAATGACAGCAGGTCAGGTTCCTGTCCCAGCTCCCACTGGCTTGTTTTGGCAGGTCTTGGGGGTTGACACAATTATATTCATGGTTACAGCAGGACAAAGGAAGATTGTCTGGTTTTAGTATTTCCTTCAAGTGCTAGGAAAATCTAGCATTCAAACACCGTGAATTGTGTAATAAGGGATCACTGCAAATAAATCTTCGTGCACCTACTGAAGTCAGTGGGGTGGTTTAAAATGAGCTTTTATGGTGGTGCTGCTGCATTAAGAAACTTTTACTGTTTCTAAGTAATTTAAATGACTAAAAATTAGTAATTTCTCCTCCCAAAGAATAGCAAAAAAATTATATACTTTTAATAGTCAGCAACTTATAGGATGCTGGGTTAGGAGATGCCTAAGAGAGCTTGGCTCAAATTGCCATGGTCTCTATTCCTATGTATATCCACAGATATTTCCCTTCATGAGGAGCAGCTCACACTGCTTCCAACCTGCACCTTGGGTCTTCAAAGGGAATTTTTATTCCTTGTGCTGCATGTGTCTTCTTGCCTCTCATGTCCTCCCAGTCCTGTTCATTAGCTGAATTTCCAACAGCCTTCATCAGCTGGCATTAAATACATAGACCCTAGAATATTGCCCTAATTATCTGCAAGGATTATGTGTATGGGCTTTTATCCACATGCAAACCTTCAGCCAGGAGCTATCATAAGTAGTCCTGTAACTGGATAAAATTTATGTACTTTGGCCATTTTAATTTTCACTGCTTTCTTCTACTTTTGCTCCATCCCAGTCTGCCATTAATAAGCTAATTTTTGATATTTTACAATTATTTTAAGGGGATTTTTGACACACAAGCAATCATGTAGAAGGTGGATGTCAAAGCAGCTTGTTATTCTTCCTACCACAGAAGTAACTTATGGTCCCCAGACAAAAGGCAGCAGGAACTAAATAATTTAAAAAAAAAAAAAAAGCTCTTTCAGTTGGTAAGGTATTAGATGTTTTTATGCTGTTTGTGACAGTGTGGCTGCAGTTTTGTGTGTCAAAGGAAATCTTGCATCTGCAGATACTTTAAAATTAGTGCAAGAGCCCCAGGAGCTGGTCAGATTTGTACTTTTTCTCATGTGCTTGGGACTGAAAATCAAGGATTGCTGTGTTTCCCATGCTGTGTGGAGAAATGGAGAACCATACAAATGACACCACACCACTTATTGAGGGGTTCAGGAAGTTCTTACCACCCTGTGTCGTCCCTGACAGGCAGTGTTTTTCAAGTTCTTCCTTTGGTGACCTCTTAGATTTCTTACCCATTTTTAGGACAAATACAAATCTTTTGATTTCAGGCCTACTCATTTTTTGAACTTTTTCCTTTTCTTGGCTGCACTAAAGTAAACCTGAGTGCCAGTGGCTCATCTACCTCTCATCCACATCTTCGGATTCCATGTTTGCTTCTGGAAAATGCAAAATGGCTTCAATTTTAATTACTGGAAAATACTAAGAAGCTGTGGGAATAAATTACAATTTCTACCTCTTAGAAGGCACTTGATGTTTTCCCCAGTACCAGCATCTCTCAATTTCTTGGGTTTAATCAGCTTCTGGATTTACCTAGTTAGTGGTCACCACCCACTGGCACATTAGAAATATGAATAATGGATCTCTGCTGCTCTTCCTGCAATGTTTGGTTTCTGGGGAGCCTGGATCCTGCACAGGGGCATTGGGGAGGGCAAGGAGGGTGACTGACTACACTGATTGCCCAGAAACACATGGCAAGAAATCTGGGAAGTAAAGAACATTTGAAAGCAGACGGTCAGAAACAAACAAAAAAAAAAAACAGGGACAAAAGTAGCAAAATGCTGTTAGGACAGTCCAGGAGCTGGTAGGTGGCTACGTTTGCATGCTCTGGTTTAATGGCCTTGCTGGAGCTACTTGGGACAGGAAGCCAGCTTTCTGCTAAGATTAAAATAGCTCTTTTCTATTCAAATCCAGATTTAAAACAGAACAAAACATATTGCTGAAGAAGTCTAGTAAGATTCCCCCAAACTTAAGATGTAATTGTATACTGACCTTATTTTTTTCTTCAAGTCCTGAGTTCTCATGGTTCCTTCCATTCACTAGACATAGCAATTTCTCTGAAATTAAATCATCTCAAAAATATCTGCAAGCAGCTCCTAATCAGCACTACTGTTCAACCTGATGAATTAAAGATGTGAATTTTCATCAGGTTTTATCAAGATGAGCTTATCTTTTCAGAATCTTTATAAGCTTATCTCAGAGTGCCTGAGTAGGGAAATGCTTGTGTTGTTGCAGAACAATCTGTATTCATGACCTTTTCAGAATGCTAATGGTATTTACCATTAATACCTCTGCTGATAATGCTTTATTTAGGAAAGATGTGCAGCCACAAATGCTTGCTTTCTGCCCTTCAGCAAAACCAATGATTTATTCAGGAAAGTCTTGACAGAATTTTAATTTTTTTTTCAGATTTATTTCTAAATGCTTAATTCTAAAACAATTCGTATTTTTTGCAGAGTTGAAATGCTGAAAACCCCCTAAGAGTTCTAACAGAAAAATGTGCTTGTTTTGGGTCTCAGTGTGCTACATTGTGGTCATTCTCCTGTGATAGATTGGTGGCATTGCAAGACAGTATTTACTTTTACAGAAGATCTTCTTTGTTCTTTGTGAAAGGGAGGGATATTGCATTCTAACCCACACAGGAGTGGCAGTCCTTTCTGAAAGTGTGACAGAAAACAATCTGTAGTGTGGTTGTGGGCCTGAAGGAGCTTCCTACTCACACCTCGTGGTTTGTACCAGCATTTAAAATGTGAAACTTTCTGCCTCCCCACTTACATAACTATTCTTTTCTTCCAGACCTGGATTTTATTTCCTGGAACAAAATAACATTTTAAGGTGCTATTAATTTTCAGATTAAACAAGTCATAAAATGTAAATAAGCTTACAAAAGAGCATTTACCTTCTTTTCACAGAGTTGTTAGTATTAGGATTTCTGGATCTTCCTCCCATCGTAATTCACTTTTTCCTCTTGGGTGCCTCACAATGAAGGCACTGTTATGGTTATTACACTGGAGCATGTCACAGTGGGAATGATTGATTCTTCAGAACAGAAGGAAGCATAACTCCTTTCTTTAGCCTCAGTCTGAAAGACAAGCACTAATATTTTGGGGTGGTTTTCTTGGCTTGCAGATTTCTGACTTGGCGTCTGCAGCCTTCTTGTTCCATTTGAATAATCAATCCCACACCCAAAACCTGGCATAACTCTGCAGTGGTGATGCTTGGACTGTGCAGCCCATCAAGGAGTTTTAAAAGAAATAATGAGGTTTTCTTCCCAATTCATCACCCACCTTAGCTATGTTCTTAACAGACCTGACCCTGGCAGTCCATTTGTTATGAGACCTTCACCACCCTCCTCTTCATACCTGGGAATTCAGGACCCTGCTTGTGCTTTTGTCCCGGATATTCCAGTTCCTCCTCGCACACCTCCAAGCAGTGACAGCAGGGAGTGAGCTGGGCTCAGCATTTCAGCTCAGTGACCTAAAGCCAGTAATTGTTTCCCAGGATCTGCTGCTGAGGAGCTTTGGGGTCCTGGAAGGGAAAAGCTGTGAGGCCCAGGACAGTGAGGTGGGGATGTTGAGGATCAGGGCTCTCCCTGGCACAAGTAAGATACCAGGAGTCCAGTTAGTGCCCTGTGCCAGGAACCCCATTCCCACTGGGAAATTCCCAGTATTCCCATATTTCCTTACAGCACTCCTGCTTTGGGGTATGTCAGTGTGTGAGAGTGAAACCCAGGCAGGGAAGGTGCAGCAGCAGCTGCTGTGGAAGGGCTGCAGGGCTGGGGGGAATTTGGGGCTTTAGCTGGGGATGTGAAGGAAAGGAGAAGGGCAAACAGGGACATCCTGGAATTCACTGGTGAAAAGCTGAGCTATACTGGGAGTGTGACCCAGGAAATGAGCAAGGCAAGGAGCACTGAGGCTGAGAACTTACCTTGACACATACAGCCCTTTTCCTTTCTGCTTTATTTTTTTATTATTATTATTTTGACCATTGCTGCAAATGATATTTCTGATGATTTGCTTTACAAGGGGTTGTCCATCCCCTGTTCCCCTCGGATGGGTGTGCCCATGACATAATGCATGTCCATTGGTTCAATGTGCCCACACCTGCAGCCTCTGAAGGTGCTGATGTGAGGGACTTTGGATGAGACACTGGAGGAGCAGCTCATTTTGCTCCAGGCAACAAAAATCAGCTCCCTAACAGAAATTCATGTCAATTCCTTGCTTACAACCTTGATTGCCTGGACTTTGTGCACTCTCCTCTGCAAGTGACTGATGCAGATTCCCTTCTCCAGTGCAGCTCTTGGTCCTCCCTCAGCATTTATTTTATGCATGGCTCTCCCTATGTGTGTTCATCCCTTCTCCACACGCTGTGCCATGTGTGGGGTTCCTGTGCTCAGCATCACATGTTGGACTGCTCTGACTGAACACGACAGAGTCCTGGCTCTTCTGCTAAATAAGCATATCCCTTTTTCTCCTCACTAAAAGATCTCTGTGCTTGCAGAAGGAATTTGGGGAAGAATCAACCATTTGGCTTTGTGACTGTATTTTTCTACTGCTAGAGCTCCAGTTGAAATGAGCAGTGTAAGAATTCCTTCATGCTGCTGCTCCTATGGATTGACAAACTTTATTATATATCTGCTGTGAAAGCAAAAGGATTGAAACCAGATCTGGGTTTTTTTTTTTTTTTTTTAATGTTTATTTTGAGATAGCAGTTTCCATGGAAATCTGGCCAAAAGCTCCCCAGTGTTTATGTTCAGTGTAAGAAGTGTCCAAGCCTAGTATTGCTTGTCACTTACTATCAGATCCTCTCTGAACCATGGCAGTTTGATAAGCATTACTCTAACATGCTAAATTACTTTTCTGTATCAGGATGTTTCCTTGATGGAGACTGGATGGTTTGCAGTAGAGCCATCTCCACTTTTCCAGGACTCCTTCCTCATGTTTTTGCACTGAGATGCCCACTGCATCACAAACTACTTTGCACAACTCTAAATACTGTGCACGTGGTGAGATGCAGAAAAGAGACCTCTCTTTTATTTCAGTCATGAAAACTGACTTACTTAAAAGCCCAGTTGACTCTTAAATGTACACTGAGTGTCTTTGCTTGTTCCTGTGACATTTCTGTGACAGGCAAGAGGCCTAGAGAAAGCTGAAATTGTACATCACAGAGCAGGACTCCTGTAAAATGCCATTCAGTGCAGTGGAAATGGTTTAATTCAAGATCTTCTCTCTTTCCTTGAGGGTTTGAGAGAGTTTTGCACATTCCCTTAGAAACAAGAAACTCCTGGACTTGAGAGGTGACTGCAGGAGGCATCCATTTCATTTCCTATTTCCCACCAATATCTGTGATGGGGCAATTTCAGTCCTAGATATGTGATCTGGAAAACACATATTCAGGTCAGCAAGCTGCATGTGGGAAGTGTTTGTTGTCAGCTTGCATGCCGAGAATTTAAAGTAGCAAAAAGTTCATTCTCTTGGAAGTGATGGTTCAGAGTAGGAGAAGGTATTCTACATTACTTCGGTTCTTTGTTAACTTGGTTTTTATGGGATTTGCAGTCCATATGTTATTTGAACACACTGGATGTCTCATTAGAAGCTGTTAAAATGATTCAAAGCTGAGGAGTTGTCTTTTTCCTAGAAGAATGTCCCTTACACAGCTAGAGCAATTCCAACACAAACTTCAGCTTGTTCTTTAGCTTTGTAATGTGCCAAAGGCACCATTTGACTTCTCTAGGCTCAATCTTCCTCTCTTTCGTAGGAGCTGATGCAGCAGAATGACATTGGCTATGTCCTGAATGCCAGCAATACTTGTCCAAAGCCTGATTTTATTCCAGAATCCCATTTCCTCAGAGTACCTGTGAATGACAGCTTTTGTGAGAAAATTTTGCCTTGGTTGGATAAATCAGTCGATTTTATAGGTGAGTAGAAAGTTTTAATTCTCTCTCCCAGTGTTTGGGTTGCTCTGTGTGTCTGTGGTGCTGTTTTGGCTGGAGAAGCCCTGACTGCTTTTTGGGTGGTGTGAAAATACCCTCAGGATCTATGGACATGATCAGCATCCCTGCATGAGCACAGGAGGAAAAAGTGGGGAGATTCTGCCACTGCATGCCCAGCATTACAGAACAAAGACACTTCAGAGCTGCTTTCAGCAGCCTGGTACTTGCCTGATGAATGTCTGCAGAGAGTGCATGAGAAATTTGGACATGCACCTCCTGTCTTTACCTTTGAGAAGTGAACTAGCCAGAGCTGAACTGGCTAAATTGTTCCATCGTGAACGCTTGCTTTTCACTTGTATATAAAATTAGAAACAATCACCTTGCCCAGACATCTAAATAGGGCTGTTAATGTGCACATTAAAATGAGCTATGCTGTGACTGCAGGATGTTTCCTGTGTGTAGTCATGCTTTTTCTGTACTCAATGCTACTACACACTGCTAGAGCAAATAAGTGAGTTTTGTTTCAAGCTTCCATGAGATTTGCAATTAGCAGTTCACTTGAGAGATTTGAATAATTTTCAGTAACACTGCTTTCTTTGCAAACTTTTCATCCTGGGGTGATGCTGCTGAGTTTGACAGCTGCCAATTTCTTTTTGCCTTGTAGAAAAAGCAAAAGCATCCAATGGCCGTGTGTTGGTGCACTGCTTAGCTGGGATATCTCGCTCTGCCACAATTGCCATTGCATACATCATGAAAAGAATGGATATGTCCTTGGATGAAGCTTACAGGTAGGACAAATCTTCCCTTCCTGCTGACTCCTGTGCCTGTTGTCCTGCTTTTAGGGTGGATGATAAAAGGTTCTGTGACCAAGGGTAGAAGCAGACATTTTACCTGGTGGTTCACTAGCTGCCTTTGTTTTAAGCACAGCTTTCCTCCAGACACAAATGAATGGTATTGAATAGATATCACACAGCTGATATTAACTGCCCACTCCAGAATGGCCTTTGATCCAAGCAGGCAAATACATGGAATGTAAACTGCCCAGTCAATGTATGTGTCTTGTCCTGCTTCTGGCCAGGACAGGGTTAATTTCTGCAGCAGCCAGGAGAGGCAAGGCCAGGCCCTGGAGGTTATTCTGTGCCACCTCCTGTCACTGCTGGGAGCGGGCAAGGGGCCCTTCAGGGGCAGGGTCGGGCTCTGTGGGGTTCCCTCAGGGTGTGAATCATTTCCCTCTATCACTACTGTAGTTCTGCTGCTGTTCGTTTTCTTACCTCAGCACTGTTGCCAGTAAATTGTTCTTATCTCAGCCCACGATCTTTGCCTTTTGTGCCTCCAGTTCTCCTCTCCATCCTGCTGCAGAGGAGCAGGGCCTGCTTTAGGAGTGTTTTGTGCACACCACAGCTGTGTGCACACACACAGAGCTACAGCACACGTGTAGCAGCATCCTGTGAGCCCCAGGGACTGCAGAATGGTCAGGGCTGAGGAGAGAGCTGAGGGGGTTTAGAGCCACTCTTAGGACAAATGCTGGGCTGGGTTTGTCTCCTGCAGTTTGGTGTTTGGTAGTGCTCACAGAGAACTGCCTGCAAGTGAAATGCCCAGGAATGGAGAAAGCTGCTTTGTTGTTAAGTCAACCAAAAACTGTGGGAGAAAGTATTTTGAAGTATCACATCATTTGGCATTTGGAAATATTTGTGGAAACCCTCTTCCCTTTCCTCCTTTAGAGTTCCCATTTTTTTCTCTACTTGGATTGTGAACACTTTCCTACCTGCCAGGTGTCTTGGTTGCTGTTTACCATGACTTCTGTATTTAATTTAACCAACTGCTTTGTTGTGTTGTACAGAAAAATATGATTTTCTTTTTGATGAGCTCCCTGGCAGAGCTGGTGCAGGAGTTCTGTAGGAGTTATGCAGAACTGTAGGAAGTTATGGAGAACCAATTTGAGTAATTGCCCTGGAGCAGGGGGACAGGAGCCCCTTTGGAATTACCTGTGTATTAAAACCATCCCTAAACAGGGATGAGGACAGAGATGAACACTGGATATTGCCACGAGGGTGATTTCCACAGAAACTTCCCACATTTCCTTACTAGAGCCTGCTGGTCGTTTGGGGTTGTGCAGGAATTCCGACACGGAACAGGTTTGGTTAAGAAGCTACAAGCTGGGATTTTCAGATTCAGGTAACAGCCAGGAATTACAGTGGATGTGGACAGATACTGTGCAAGGTGTGAGCTCAGTGAAAAGACCTGCCTGGTCTCAGGCTGTAGCGGAGAACTAAACACTTCTGAAACGCACACACCTCAAGGAACTCCTTTAGGCAGCTTCTAAATTCCTCCATGAGATCTCTGCATTAAATTCTAGTTTGTATCTTAACCAAAGGCATGAACAGAGCATGGAGGATTAATCCCTCTAAGTCTTTTTCTCCTAGCAGTGAGCAACTGCTTTGAAATTTAGATTATATTTCATCATATGTCCTTTGATATGGCTCAGGGAGAATCATCTGCAGAACATTTCACTCATTAGTTTGGGATCTCTTGTTGGTCAAGCTTAAAAGAAAAACACTCTTTGAATTTGTGGAAGTCATTAGGTAAAATGTTTGTCTGACACTATTACAAAAAGAAAAAGGTGATACTATTACCTGAAGTCAAAGTCAAAGAAATAACTTTTAAAATCTTTTGTATAATGGACTATTTAATAGAAATAAACATAACAAACATTATACATGTTTTCCAATTGGAAAAAAATAGTGTGTATTTTGAGATGAAAAAGCTTGCAAAGCTTTAAAACATGTTAGGGGATCCAGCATGCTTTCCCTACTCTTTTCATTTTTAAAAATTCTAGTTTTAATTTTGGGACTGCCCAGTATGTTGGAGAGAGAGGAGAAAGTGGAGATGAGGAGAAAGTGGAAGGAACAGAGTGTTGGGGAGGCCAGCAGAACACAGGCAAGGACCTTGCTTTAAGTAACTAACCCAAGTACAACTAACTTTGACTGGAAAAAAAAATGAACAAGACTATGAATTCCTGGGAGCAATTTGCTAAAAAGCTTCACATCAAATGCTAAGAGGACAAGCTACAGAATTTCTCCTGAGGGGACTCTCTAGATTTCTCCATTGGCCAGTGTTACATTTCTTGGTGGAAGTTTCCACTGTCAGCTTGTGCAATCTGATATTCCAGGTCATAGTGTCAGCTTGACTACTCCTAATATTGTTTGTTCTCTAGCAAATTAAAAAAAATAGTAATAAAAAATGCAAGTTTTGGCATTTTGCATGTGCTAGCATGTACATTCACACACAAGTACACCTTTCCATTTTTCTCACACTGCTTTTAATGACTGCACATTCATCTTCTGTACACTTCCTCAGACAGGTTTTATTTTTAATAGTATTTAATTTTCCCAGTGACACATAATATGTGTGTTTGTACTAGATTTAGCTCCTCAAGGTTTCTTCCCTTGTTAATTCTCTTGTCATCTGGTTAATCATAGTTCCAGGAATGTTTCTTAAAAAAAAAACAACAAAAACACCTAGAACTGGAGGAGGAGGGATTTGGGCAACTTTGTTTTGCAGCCTGCTGAAAGCAAAGTACTTATTTATCTGTATTGCAAATCAGACGGGTAGGAAATACGTATTTATCTTTAACTTTGAAATGAATAATAGAAATCATGTGATACAAGTCTTTTGTACACTTAGAATCCTGATTCAGCAAAACATTTTCCCTCTCACTGCACTTGCAGTGCATGAGTGGATTGGCACACCTGTGCCAGCCAGGCTGCTTCCTACAGCACCCCAAAACAGGTGAGCTCTTCCAGGGATTTGGCAATCCTGTTTCCCTGTGCTGCTGAACACCTGCAGGGCTTGGGAGAGGGGTTTTGTTTTAATGCTGCATTTGCACCTTTCTGGTTTTGGTCATCCCATCAGTCCTCAGTAACAGCGTGGGTAGAAATCGCTGGCATTTGCTGGACAAGGTCAGGATGTTCCGGGGCTCTCTGTCCTGCCTGACAAGGACAAACAGGGTGGGCAGTGCAGCAGTGACACGAGAGAGGTGACAGGAATGTGTGATGTCACTGGAATGGTGGGAAGGTGTCCATGCTCTGCAGTGCATGGGAAGTGGTCTCTTGTGCTAAACTCCAGGAGTTCTTTACTCTGGTCAGAAACCAAGGTAGCAAAGATCGCAGTGATGGAAGTAAACATGGAAAATTATTCACTTGAGAATCACTTGTGGATATCATGAAGAGTTAAAATGTTTCCTTCCCCCCACACTTTTTAGCCACCTTTAAACTACAGAGACAATTGAGAGCATGCAGCAAGCATTATTTTGCTTTAAACTGTTTTTTTTAAACTCCATCCTCACATTACTTATGCTTGATTGAGCCATAGTGCAAGTTAAGAATAGGCTGCAGATGTTCACAACACTCAGGGCTAAGATAACCCTAAACTGAGCAGCAGGCTCTTGAAATAATTCTTGGTTCGTTTGTCCCCTCTTAACAGATTTGTGAAAGAAAAGAGGCCAACCATTTCTCCCAACTTCAACTTCCTGGGCCAGCTTTTGGACTTCGAGAAGAAGATCAAGAACCAGAGCGGTCAGCCCGGTCACATCAGCAAGCTGAAGCTGCTGCACTTGGAGAAGAGCAGCGAGCAGGTGCAGGTGCTGGAGGGGGCGCAGGGCAGCGTGTGCAGCAGCCAGGTCTGCGTCTCCAGCACCCAGCACTGCCTCTCCAGCAGCCAAGTCTGCGTCTCCAGCAGCCAGCACTGCCTCTCCAGCAGCCAAGTCTGCGTCTCCAGCAGCCAGCACTGCCTCTCCAGCAGCCAAGTCTGCGTCTCCAGCA
>VXBR01001841.1:362372-426517 GCA_013400215.1 Cisticola juncidis | reverse complement strand
AGCAGCCCGGAGCCGTGCGCCGCCGGCCCCGCCACGCCGACCGCGGCGACTCCCGGCGCAGCTGGCACGAGGAGAGCTCCTTCGAGAAGCAGTTCAAGCGCAGGAGCTGCCAGATGGAGTTCGGCGAGAGCATCCTGGCGGACAACAGGGCCAGAGAGGAACTGGGCAAAGTAGGCAGTCAGTCGAGTTTTTCAGGCAGCATGGAAATCATTGAAGTGTCCTGAGGGGCGGAGGCTCGTGTGACTGTGGCACAGCTGCTTCCCTTTCCAAGCCGCTCCCCAGGGCCCGAGAGGTCCCTGTAAATCTGAAACTTTGGGTGAAAAGGTGGAGGGAGGGAAGAAAGGGAGGCTTTGCTGTGAGCCAGGGAAAGGTTGGTACTGCAGGGAAGTGACCACGGCCTCTGCCTGAGGAGACCGAGCGTGCTGCTGGGCTTTTCCCCATCCGGGAGAAGGGCAGAACATTTCACAGACCTTTCCCTGCCAGAGGAAGCAATTCTATGCAATGGATTGCACATCCTTTCCGTGGCTTTTAACAAGGAAGCTCTCCTGGTGTCAAACCCTTTCTCTGGTTCTGCCGAACCACACTACCTGTCAGAACTAGTTTTGTTCTCCCCTCCCCATGCCCGATGTCTTCACCAGTGCACCTTAGCCCTGACACTGAGCCAACCTCTGGAGGGAGACCTTTTTCCTGTAAGGAAAGGAGACTGGGAGCGATTCCAAAGGCCATAGGGACCGGTTACAGCAAGGCTGGTCTGAACACAGTGTTCAGACAAATGTAAATACTGGTGTAACTATTGTTCTAATGGATAGGCTTTAGGTGATTCGCTAGAGAGCTGCTTCAGAGAAGAAAAAAAAAACCCAGTACCTCAAAAATACACAAAATAAACTGGGGCTTTATGGCTGCCACATGCTGGTAGTCAGTTCATAAGCAATGTGAACAAGTAATGACTGGCCACATTTGATTTTTTTTTAAAGCTGTCTACGCACAAGTGTTTCAGTTGGCTCAGCAGCAATTCTTAAAAGAAGATGAATGAACCATACTTGGGACTGTTTCCCTCAGTCTTTTGATACAGTATTTGTATTTTTGATATTAAGCTGGCTTCTGGGAGAGGGGTAGCTGCTTTGGCTTCTAAGCTGTAAAGGAGTGGTTGATAGGTAGAGCTACATGCAAGAGAAGTGGCTGGTACAAGTGGCCACAACACGCTTTTCTTGCCCATTAACAATTCAATTGCTAAAAAACAATTCAAATGTTTGGGGGGGTTTTAAGGTAAAAATGAGCTGGGATGGGCTTTTGTCCTTAACTGAGCAGTTCCAGGGTGGAACTGCAGACACTCAAGGCTGTACCATGTCCTCAGCACCCCTGGGCAGGCACCTCCAGCCCGAGGAGGTGTCACAGCCCTGGTTTCACAGGGGATGAGGCACAGTCCTTCCCGTTTTGGAGTGACCCAGCTGCTTCCTCTCCCACCTGGGCTGCTGCTCACCTTGGGCTACGTGTGCAGGTTGCCATGAGAGGTTTAGGTCAGCAAGGGGGGTGGTACCAGAGCCACTGTGTAAAGCTGCATCCTTCCTGCCCCCAGGGCTTCCCCAGCAGCCCTCAGAACACGTGTGTTGAGGGGAAACTATATTGTTTCGTCCCATTTCAGTGCAGGCAGCTGAAAAGTGTAGTAACAAATAATTAACCCTGGCCAACAGCTTTAAAAAAAAAATTGTCAGCAGCAAACTGAAGCCCTAATTCAAGTCAGCAGCTTGGGTTATGTGTGGGGTTTTTTTACTGTAAGTTTAGCTAGTTTGTGACTCAAATCTCAGGTTTTACTATATTGAAAAGTGCAGATTTTTGTCATTGTTTTGTTTTGCGGCTAGGATGTGACTTTAATTTCCTACAATGGACCGTTGAAAATAGCACTGAAAGCTACAGCATTGATTAACTTGATCCTAAAAAGTGCAAAAGGCACAGAGAGAGGAGGCACCAGGAGTCACTGAGCCCAGAGGTTCTTTGTGCTGCGTGTGCAAGAGGCTGGACGAAGGGCCTGGGCAAGGGAGAGGCTGACATCACCCTGGACACTGTGTCAGGTGCTGCCACTTGTCTCTGTTTACATCTCCAGTGGAAGTGATTACATCACAGCTATTTTCAGCTCTGTATTTGCCTGTGTAAACAGTTGGACAGGGCTCCTCTCAGCTACACTTCAGGAAACGCCCGTGGCTTTGATTTAAACCAGTTAATGGGAGTTAACAGGTATCAGTCCCTAGAGGCAGACAGGGACCTTCCTCTTTTGTGCTCCCTCAGACGTGCGTGTTCTCCCCTTCTTTGTATGTTTGGAGTTGGTTTGGTTGATGCCTTCTGAGGAACTGAAATCTTGTTGCTCCTCGTGGTTCCCAGTGTGTTCTGGATGAATCCAGGGTGTAGGCTCAGTACTTACAGGGGCAGGTTCCCACAAGAGGAAGCCTTAACCCCATGTCATGCACAGGGTGGTCCCCTGGCTCAGACCTGAGTCCTGTCCCTGAACAATACTGGAAATGGTTTGCAGAAGTTTGGAAAGCAAAGTGGAGGATGTGAGAGGGAAAAACGTGTACATGTTCAATATGAATATAATGTATGGCATTTGGTGTGTGGCATACTTGGCATGTTTGGTGTATGGCAGGCTGGTGAAATGGTTCAGAGATGTGAGTTTCTCATCTTGTTGTGTCATGAGCATTACCTGTATGTTATGATGAAATAAAATCAGAAATGGTACCTGTTTATACAGAAGGCTGAGGAAGGAGTTGTGGAGTGTTTTACCTGCAGCAGGACCCCAGCAGCCAGGAGAGCAGGGGCCTTGTCCTTCATGGAACACCCCCTTCCCTGCAGGTGTGTCCATGAATGACAGGGCTGGAGCAGCTTTAGACCACTTCTCACAAGCAGTGGCCTCTTTCCTGTCCCTGACTGTCCCTCTTCTCCTGCTCCATTGATGAGCAGTGGCACAGTCTGCATTAACACCTTCCAGGAGTGAGGAACCTGCTCCTCAGGCAGCAGGAGTGGTCTTGGTGAAGCAAGTATTTGAAATTGCTGAAGAATTACCCAGAATGAACCCCATGTTTTTTTCTTGCCTCCCTCCCATACTCTTATTTGAAGCATAATTTAATTACTTGTTTAAATACTTGTTTTGACTAATGCTGTCAGTCTTGAAGCATTCAGAGCTCGCTGAGATTGGAGCACACCCCCATTGCTGCTTCAGAGAATGGCTTACACAAATGTAGCACAGACTGGAACTGAAGAGGGCTGCCACAGTTGTATCCTTAGAGGGGAAAGCTGCCAGTTTATGTAACAGCATCTTCAAACTCACGTGCAGTAACAGAAACCTTTTCTTGTGAGAGTTTCAAAGCACAATCCCAGAAAGGGAAATGCAAAATCTTCAGCCTCTCTAAAAGAAACCGAACCATCAGTCAGAGCACAAGCACCAACCAGTGTGAGTTTCTGTGCTCACTTCCTACAAACAAGATGGAGCAGCTCTTAGGAAGAAACAAGAACCGTGCAAACTCAATGGCATCATCAGCTGCTTAGCTTACACAACAGGCTGACATGACAATTTTCAAAGATTTAGCTGCTCACCCCACTCTAAAGTCCACTTCTGATTGCAGTAGCTCTGTTTGTTCCTCAGGTTCTGTTTTTGAAGCGTTCACTTCAGCTTTCAGCACTCCTCCTGCCTGAATTGCAGAGCCTGCTCTGCCCCTGTTCCCTCCATCCCTGGCCCTGCCACTGGACAGCTCTGGGAAGAGACAGTCTAACTCCACCTCCAGTCAAAACCCCAGGGGAACTGAAATGTGCCTCATGCATGTCATCAACATTTAATCTTCATTTCACTGCCTGGCAGTACTGGGAAGAGGTCCCGAGGTCACTGGGCTCCTGATGTAACCATCACAGTGACATTCCCAGAATGAAGTGAACTGAAAACAGAGCAAACCTCCCCCAGCAGGGATCAGGTAGCCCTGCTTTTGAGGGGCTAGGGAGGATAAGGGAGAAGAAATGTGGTAATTAGGGGAACTACTGTCTCTGCTCACTGTATTCACCAGGTAAGTGCTCAGTATGCTGTGGCTCACAGCACAAATTACAAACTGACTCCTACCAGAAAGTGGGGGCATGAAAAGCCCCAAACAAGGGGGACAGCACTAGGCTCCTATTAAGACTGTTACTTTTTAAATCCAAAATCACTGCAATTCAACCACTTACCCAGCCAGACACCTTAATTAGCCAGCCATACACCTCACTAGTCTGTATATGTTATTAATCTGTGATAAAAGTAGTTATTTTAGCACTTTTAGACAGTGTGACATACACAACACCTATAACTACATTATAGACACAAACCCACAACTCAGAATTCAGGCAGAACAGTGTTCCTAATACATCAGCTTTGCCTGGCAACAGCATTTTCCCTTTGAACCCTGCCTGCAAAGAACTTCTTGGCCCTCAGGTCCAAATGGTTGCTCTGAGGCAAACTGAAGTGTTTCTGCAGTAAAGCTTCAGCTAATTCTGCACTTCCAAGTATATTATTAAGAGTCACCATAAATAGCAAAGGAAAAGGAGCTATTTCTTGCCTTCTGCAACACCCACCCCTCTGGGAAGGGGCTGCTTTCCTGGCATGTAAAATGCTGCCAAACACTTCTGGACCTCTGTCCTGCTGCAAGGGATTGCTCACTGAGGAGTGGATTTCAGCTGCCATTCCAGGGACTGTACAAAGCCAAAGTGTGACACTACAGGCAATGACGAGGCTGGGGCATCAGCCTTTTAAAAAACTCCCCCAAAACAGCAGCAAAACAAAAAGAAACACCATAAATTTGCCTCTCTTTATTCAGTATCACCTGTGCAGGTGAGAGTTCATCACCATTTTGCTTTCCCAATGCCAAGTCCCAAGCACTGCTGCTCACATCTTGTATTCAAACTGGACATCAATGCCAACCAGAACTGGGAATTGGGGGAACAAAAGCCAAGCAGCACTTTTTTTTTTCATTCTGGGGACGTTTCCTCTCAATCCCAGGGCAGCTGAAATCAACCACCTCCAGGGCACAGAGTGGGTGCAGAGAAAAGCTGAGATACGCCTGCACTGCCCAGACACCGCGGTGGGAAGTGGGAATGAAGAATGAGTAATAAGGCAATTGGAGAAACAACACACTTGGAAAAGAGCCACACCAAAGGTTTTAATGCTGGAGCTGTGGAACATGGAGCATGTAGGAAGCTGAACAGAGTAACCACCCATAAACCATGAACCACTGCCACAAGGCTGGCAATCAAAATACCCTCTGGCAGCTTGGGAACAGGAGGGATGTTACAGCAGTACCTTGGAAACTACTACTAGAATGTGTATTTCTACTCTCTTCTGTGTAAAAGCCTGGGGGAGGGGGAAAACACACTTTAAATATTTAAGTATATTTAAATATATTTAATTTAAAATACATATATTAAAAAAAAAACCATACAAACTTTTCTCTCCCCTTCAGCAGATCTTCACAGGAATCGCCCTGCAGGTAGGTTGGCACTTTAGCACCTTGTCAATGCATTCAGTGACAAAAACAACGGAAACAACAAAGCAAACCTGCTCTGCATAGGCAGCACAGAGACACAAGGAGCACCAGTGGCAGCACAACAGGGGAGCTGCAGCAGCAGAGTCAGGGGAAGGGCCAGAGCAGCTCAGGCCAAAGAGGAACCACAGCCCCAGGGACTCGTCCTGCTCCCCAGCTTTTCACAAGATCACGTATCAAGAAGCTGAGCTGTACCCCAGACCACACACCACCCCAGAAAGCAGAAAAGGGCAGCAGTGTCTGGTTTCAGGGGAGCACACCAGATTATTCCCTGCTCATAGCACTAAATTTGTGGTAGCAGTGACAGCTGCTACATCCGTGAAAGATACCTGAGGCCTCCTCCAAGAGCGTTTGGCTTGGAAGAGGAAATTCATAAGCAGAAAGGTGATTCCAGTCACATCTCCAAGCTCCTGTTGAACAGCGTGGGAGGGAAGCATCAGTCTCACCCTGAGCATCACTTGCATCTGAGCTGAAGCTGAAAGCAGCACGTGGAGCAAAGCCAACAAGGAGCAGCCAAGCAACAAACAGCAGCTCAAGAAGATGTGGCAGGACACATCCCCCCCTCAGCAAGAGGGCCAAAGACTCACAGTTCCTGAAGGCAGTGACAATGTTTTAAAAAAAACTGTAAACCGTTGTTGAAGGGCAGTTAGAGGGTGCATGCTTCTTACAGTACCCATGTGAGAGACTATTACCTATACAATGAAGGTGATGACATGTGAGCATTGGAAAAGGTTGGCATTCACATTTCAGCTTGAATTTCTTTCAAGTGGAGTTACTACACCTTCTACAACCTGCCTTTGCTGTTCAAGCAGCTCTGTCTTGCTGCTGTTCAAGCAGCTGTGAGGCCCAGCAGCACAGCCACAAGCTTAAAGACGAGTGTTCCTAGGAACAAACCTTTTCTCCCATTCTCAGGCCAGTGCCTTGGTGTTTTCTGGCAAATGAGGAAGGAACTGATTTGCAGTGCTTGCTCCTGCAGCCTTCAGTTTTGATTCCTTGGCCCTCATTAGCTCTGCAGGGAGCAATGCCTTCATCTGATACTGAATGGCCTGAGGCCAAATGCCTACAAGCCTCAGAGAAGTGTCTTACACCAGAGAGCATCTGCCTTGAGTATCAGGATCTTCCCACTGTCACAGGCTTCCAGTACACCAGGGTGTGGGACACTGATGATCCTGTCTGGCAGACAGCTGAATGTTGCACATTTCAAACATCCAGACAGCATCATCTGGACAAAGAGGACAAAAATGGCTGCAGCCACTATTTAAAGCAGCTCAGTATTCTGATGTGTCTGATGGTGGGAGGCAGAAGCACATTCCATGATTGACAATGAGGACCTACAAGGGCATGGCCATGACAAGCAGCTTTTCCTGGGTTAAGTCTCATGTAAGCTTTTAACAGTTCAAGTGTAAAACATGGCTGGCAGGAAGCTTGAACAAGGATGGAATTCTGATGTTTTATCCTGGGCAATACATAGCATATGCCTATGGATGTAAAACCTCTGGGGTGGGGGCAGCAGGCAAGGAGACCTGCTGCCTTTGCTAAAAACTCTCCTGCTGAGTTCCCTCCTCTCCCTGAAGCAGTCAGTCCCACTTCCCAGGGCATCATTCCAGGGGGCTTCATTTCTACAGGACTCTGCTTCTAGATAATGTCCAGCAGGCCCTGGGATCCAACCACCATCATGGTTCAGGTGCACATCTAAGTTGGCTACAGTCTGCATGACAAAAATTCATGCCACATGGCCTTTGGGAATGCAACAAGAGAACAGCCTGTTGCTTCTTGCCACCAGGCAAGAATTACTACAATCAAAAACCTACTGCAGTCTTACTTCTAAATGCTCAGAGACAACCTTTTGCTTAATAAATGCTCTGAAGTATTAAGACTTATTGAAGCAGGCTGCCTTTGGCAAGTGACCCCACCTTGTGCCATACTGGAAGCTGGGCTCACCATCCTCACTGCTGGAACTGCACTCCTGACACACAACAACCCTTGGGGTCCATGGGCTCTTCAGCCTTGGCTCGCCTGGGAGGAGGCAAGAACGTCCTGCTGCCTTTGGAGCAGGTGGCTGAGAAGGGCCCTGTGGTTTCAGTTCCTCAGTCCCTCAGCAGCGTCCACCAGCTCCCAGCACAAGGGCAGCTAAACCAACACCAAGAGCCAAAGGACTGCTCGTGTCTCTCCCTCCACCCTCACGCACTTGAAGAAGCAGCTGCACCCCAGTGGGAAAAAGCAGCACCAAAATAACTCGAGTGTCCCAATAAAAAAAAGACACCTTGTGTCTTTTTGTGAGCAGGCTGGCACTGGTGCCTGTCAGAGGGACACGAAATGCCACCAGCTAGGGCATGGGGACATTGTCAGGGCAAGGGGGAGAGGAACACTAAGGTTTCCTTTATATTAACAGATATACATATCTAAAACAGTTACTCCTTTACAGCCCCATAAATTAATGAGCCCACAGAAACAGGAGCCTCAAGGACATGCCAAAACCCTGCCGTGCAAACCATGGTAATTATGATAATGGCCAGATTTTAATAAGCCAGTTTGTGGCTCCCACACTTTCACCTATAAAACACACAGATTTCCAAGGCCAGGGGATCTCAGAAACACCTTCCAGCCATCTAATTGTCTAAACCCCAGTGGCACAAAAAAAATGTTAGAGGGTTCATCACACCCCATATCCCTTTGAATTTTTTTAGTATAAAAAATAAAATAAGTAAGATGAAAGGAAATTCCTCCTCTGTAAACCCCAACTAGTCACAGCAATGAAACCAATGTGTCTGCACAGGCAGTGTAGTGGCAAAGGAGGCAGCAGGGCAAGAGGAGGGAGATGAGGGAAGGGTCGATCATCTCCTTTGAGGAGCTCCTGGATTCCTGTGCGGCTCCGGCAGCCAACGCTGCTCTCCCTCCGGCGCCCTGGCAGAGCCCGGCAGCAGCGCTGCCCGTGCAAATCCCTGCCAGTGCAGCTGCTGGAAGCACATCCATGCCCAACGCAGAGCGTGGAAGGCGAGGAGGGGCAGCTGTGCAGCACTAGGACCTCAGCTCACGCTCGGGTTTCATGGAGAAGGGCTCCAGGCGCTCCCCCTCGGGCAGGAGGCTGTTGAGCCGCTCCATCAGCGGCACGGTCTGGTCGATGCCCATCTGGATGCGGCGCAGGATGGCGGACATCTCGTTCACCTTCTGGATCTGCTCCGCGTACTTGGCATACTTCTTCTGGCGCTCCTGCATCAGGCTGTACAGAGTCTCCACAGAGAGGTCCATCTGTAAAAACAACGGGCAGAGCAAGGCTCATGAGGCCACTGTTGTGCAGTCCTCTCAGACACACCGTCCTTCCCATAAGCAACCACCCTGGATGCTCCACTTACAGCAGGTGACAGGTACAGAGGAGCTCCTCGGAAGGTGCATAACCAGTTTGTCATAGAATGGGATGATTCATAGTTGTACACCAGGGAGGACATATGATGACCTCATGTCTCTACCCAAGTACCTAAATACCTGATCAGAAAAATCTTCATTTGCAGGACTGAAAGCCAACAGGTGCTGCCAGGGATTTCCCAATAAACCAACACACACATCCTCCAAGTTATCCAAACCCAGGGAACCCGTGGCCTCCACCTACACCTGAACTATATTTTCACTGGAGATCGTTCATCTGCAAGCATTAAACTCTACCACAGTTTCCAGGGCTAACTTTTCTCAGTTTAGCCAAGTTACTCTGCAGCTAAGCCACAGCTGTTATTACCATCGTCATCTGGAAAACTCCCACCTTGAGAGAACCACAATGGATTGCTAGTGTCCCTAATTTCCCTGAAATCCAAAAATAAGAGTGTTATAAGTGACCCCAGGAGAGACATTAAGTGAATTAGCCATGCAATTAAACACAGTCAGTACCCAAACATGGCTCGAGCATGATGACAATGACAGGAACTGCAGTGCTGTTCCTGCCATTGAGTGAGGGAGGCAGCCTTTATAATTCACAGCCCATTTTTCTGTTCAGCCAGACCTGCAATCTCCAGGCATTATTCAGCCAGTAGCTGCCAGTACCTTACACACAAGCCCAGTCAGATGGTTTAGGCTGTTTTACATATCCTAAGAAATGCACCACATGTTCCAAGAGCTGGGCAACAGGGTTGCTCCAAGCCCTCAAGTGCACACTCGAAGCTGGGTTACTTTGGCTCACTGTAACTGTGCTTAACAACCCCAGTGACTCCAGTGCACTGGCTCTTCCAGCTGGGATCCCTGTGGAAAGCAGTGCCCTGGCTTGGGACTCAGCACAAGCCCACAGTGGCTGGGAGTGAAGGGCAGGAGAGGACACACACTGAGCAGTTTTAGCCCACTGCCACCTCTTGCCACCGTGTTCCCAAACCTTTCCCATCTAATTGCTCCCAGAGGAAGGAGGTCACTGCTCACAATGAAGCAGCCTCAGGGAATTGATGCCAAGAACTCCTGGTCTACCAAGAGGCACAGGTTCAAACAACATCCCTCTCCTGAACTGTGTGACAGAGTTAACACATCTGGGGAGGACAGTGACTGTACCTGTCACAGGGAAAACACACATTCCTCAGTGCAGTGCTAAGAGAACACACAGTGCTGACCTGGCCTGATTTACACAGCACTGAGCAGGCAGGTGCAACCCTGACCCTGTGTCCAGTGCTGTGGGTCTGCAGGGGAGAGCCTGCAGCAAGGGAGGACAGGCTGAAAATGGTACAATACTGTCCCCGCTGAGGACAGAGGGCCCAACAGAGAGAACTCTGCCACCCCACTGGTGGCAGCAGGGTTTGACACTGGGGATAAACTGCTGGAGCTCCATGTGCTGACAAACATACCCTTAAAACCCCGGGAAGAGGTCAAGTCAAAAATAGTTGGGCAAGAAAATACTTTCTTGAGAAACCTAAGTTACAAACAGCATTGAAAACAAACACACAAGTTTCTGCTGAACTGTCACGGGGATTAGGGGGCATTTTTCCCTTCATCACCTCCATCAGAGCTGCATACGGTATCAATTGACCCTTTATTTTGCCTGCACTTTCTACTGCTCTCAGGCTGAATCCTGCCTCTTTGCCTCTATGCTTTCCTGTGAATTCCCTCCTCCATGGCTTCATCAAGGGACAAAATAAAAACCAGCAGAGCAGGAAACTCCAAATAGAGTGGAAACAATTTAAGCCTACACAGGGGTTTCTATTAAAACCCCAGCTTAATAATTTAGTAGCTTGGCACTAGCTCTGTAAAGAGGAGTGTGTAAAAAGCAGACCACCACCAACCAGCAGTGCCTAAATACATCCTACCTAATGAGAGACAGTGGCCTGGAGGGGCAGCCAGTGGAAAACCTGCCAAAAGCCAGCACGGCTCATTAAACACAGCAGCGTGGGGACCCAGGCAGAAACCTCCTCTGGTTTGAAGCTCTCCTCACTGGCAGGTTCTCCACATGGCCTCACAGCACTGTGCAAGAAGCAAAGCTGGCACCTACCAAGCTTTCAAGCAAAAAACCCCCAAGGCCCTCCTTTCTCTCCAATCTAATAATTTCCATCTGCTGACTCTTAGGCTCCTTGTGTAAGTATGAGTAACATTCACTTGCTGGGGGGGTAATGAGGGGAGAGGCTGATGCTGACCTGCAGTAGGAAGAAGAAAAGCAGAGTGGCCCCCAAGCACTTTGCTACCTTCACAACAGCCATAAGAAAAACTGCCTCACCAGAAAGAGAAAGGGTGGAAGTGAGTGTTTCCTACTGTTTCCTTACACCTACCATCCAAGTCTGCCTGCTGAGGGACACCACAGCAGCTGCACAACCTGAGACACAACAGGGAGAACTGGAGTGGAGCAATTGTGAAGAAAGGTCAATTTTTTCTCAGTCTGAACCTGGTCTTTTTAACTATCAAAAAAAAAAAGGCAACTACATGTTCATTCCTGCAGATAAATGCCAATATCTCTCTCAGCTTTCCTTAAAGCAGCTCTAAGCACACACTTACATCCTTCCTGCCTCCTCCCCCTCCAAGTGAGCTCCTCCAGTGCCAGACCTTGTGCTTTTCCCTCTCCTGGCATGCAGTCCCACTCCTCTGGCACTCGGATGGGACCTTCAGATTCTGAGGGTCAGCCCAATTTACCAACCACAGAGACTAACAACGGCCTGCAGGAATCCATAATGAGCAGGGAACATGCATAACACACCTCATCCCTATCTATTTAATTTCATACATCATATAGTAGCAATAAAAAGCATCTGGAAAAGGGGAGCTAAGGTGGAGTCTGGTTCCTCACCTACAGCCAAGGCAGTCCAAGACACCCTTGAGGGTCAATGAGTGGATTTGCCTTCTCTGAACATTTTCCATCGACTCCCATGTCTCTGACACAAAGCCCTGCCACGTTCTCATCTGGAAAACATTCAAGTCTCAGCCTTCTTGCCCATCCCAGGCTGTGAAGCTCTCTGGGAAGCCCAGCAAGACACTCCAGAGCCAGCAGTTCTTCACTGTCCTCCAACCATCTGAGGGGGTTTAATTGAGCCATTGTTTCTGCAGCACTTGCTTCAAGCTTCCAGGCCACCAGAGCTGCAGACAACTCCCCACTGCCCTGAACCATCAGACATGACAGATGTGAAGCAGCATTGTCACCAGCCCCTGACAGCCTCACCATCACCAATCTGTCCCTCCAACATCACCACTCAGGAAGCTCCCAACATCCCCAGCTTAGTGGTACAGAAAAGTTCCTGCAGAGTGAAAAGACTGGGCTTGAAGCCTGTTAAGAAGCAACAGGACAAAGCAGAGGGCACAGCCCAGCATGTGATGTCAGAGTCCTGATTTTCATCAAAGCAAGAGGTTCTGCCCCATCAGGAGTTAAGAAAAAAAGATGTGTTCTCAATGAAGGCTGGAGAGCTCCTAATGCATATGTTATTTCTTTCCAAAAATCATTCCTCCTGTCAAAGCAGCAAACCTGAGGCTGGACATGCCCAGAGTAGAAGACAGGCTCTTTCTCCCATTCCTGCATCAAAAAGGATGGAGGAGTTTCTTCAGTTTTTCTATCAGAAGCATAGAATCATAAAAACGGACAAGCCTAAAACTCACCCTCCAGCATGACACTTTTTTTTGTACAGCCAGTGACATTCAGAATTTGTGTCTGTTTCTTTTTCAAAGCTTGTGCCTCCTCTGTGGACTATCATCAGCAGGACACTAATTTATGCCTCAGCTTCACATTTAAACATGAAATGACATCTACTGGGCTTTTCTTTCATCAAATGAAAACAGATTAATAATTACTTCCAACAACACTTCAAGATGGATATTTCCTCACTTAAAAGGGCCCCAGCACAGCCCCTCCTACTACACCATTCACATTGTCAGCCCTGAGTCTCCTCTGCATTACACAGGCCCATTTGTAACACCACACTGATGAAACACAAAAACAACTGAGGATACTGTCAGACATCTTGCACACCATAAATTCTTGCATTCATTTAAAAATTCTTCTTGGCCCACACTGCCAAGCAGAATAAAGACATTAATTTAGCCCACAAAAAGACTGAGGTCAGCACTGGCCAATGCCCAACTCTTTTCAAGAGACCACACTGAAAACAAACCAGTGCCCATATATATACATATACACACACACATATATATATATACACTTCTTACCTGGCATGGTTTTACAGCACCCCTGTCATGGGCACATGAGTGTCCTAAGCTCTCAGAAACAGAGGTCACATCTCGTTAGTTCAGTGACTGAGAGACTGAAAACTGCAGCTAGACACATTTTCCCTGGTTGCAGAACATGCAAATGCAATCAGAAGTTCATTAAACTTGGAATCAAATTTCTAGAGAGGCACTGCTGACATTCATAACAAAACAAATACATCTCATTAGAGGATGTTTGGACATTCCCAGCTTCTCCAGTCCCTCCTAAAATGCCAGTAAGGCAAGGAGATGTTTTTGTTTCCTCCCACATTTAGTAAGAGCCTTCAAGAGCTCAGCCAGACACGCATTTGTCCTGTGTCCTTCTGTCCCAACAATTTCCTCTCAGCTCCCATTCCCTATGGCTGCCCCTCCAAAACACATAGCTCTAAAGCTGCCATCCTTATTCTAGAAAGTTCTTTTGCTAGAACAGCACTGTGAGCACAAGCAGCCTTTCCTTCACATTGTCAGGTGCTTGACTGGGGTTGAATGAACATCTCCCTGCAGCTGCACACAAACCCCATCACAAAGTGGCAGGCAGGAACATGACTGCATGGAATATTAGTCACCATGTGCTGGTGTGAAAATACTTCTCAATCAACACACTTAAAACTGAAGACAGCTCCTCTTTCTGTACTGCCTCAAAACAAATGTGCTCAATTGAATGGCTTTTTTTTTCTCTTCCCCTCTCTCTTTGATAGTGTCACGCAAAGTCAGCACAATAGATCATGATGACTTCCTGATGCTGGGAACATCTTCTGTTTCTCCCACTCACTGGTAAGTGATGAACTGGCTGGGCAGCTTCTGTGCCAGGGTACAGAACAGAGATGCCAGCCATGGATCCCACCCCTTTCTCTTCAGCTTCAGCCATGAGTGCAGCTCTCACAGAGCTATACTCTTCCTCTGCCCCACTGCCAGGTAAACAACTACAGCTTGTGTTTAGGCTTTCCTTAGCACATCTAAGATCGAATCCACTGCCAAAATATTCCTTTTGCTCCCTCTGTGATCTGTCATTGCTGTAAACAATTGCTAAGGGTTACTCTGTCTAAGCATTGCAGAGATCCTAGTCAAGTTAGAGACCAAAGAGTAACCATTTCAACTGGCTCTGGAACTGAATTATAGCAATATTAATAGGTACATCAAGGCCCTTACTCCTAAAGATCTAAATCAAACCCATGCTTAGTCCTACAGTAGATACATGATAACTTGTACCAACAAACTGCTGCACCTGTAGGATCAAGATTTAATTATTCTGGGAGGCCTTGGGACACACAAAAGCATTCAGAATTTCAAAGAATAAGAAGGTTTATTCTTGAAATAAGCTTGTCCACCTTTATGCCAGTGACTTTCCCTGCCTGTTGTGTTACTGGACAGGATGTGTTTGTCACTGCCACACAGTGTGGCCTCCTCAGCCCACACCTCCCTCCCAGCTCCAGCTGGAGCCCTCTCTGCCCAAGAGCCACCAGCACCCATCTGCCAACTGGCAGGGCCCCAAGGTTAAGTTATGGCTGCTGTCATTGACTGGTGCTAAAAAAAGAGTCCCAAAGCTATGACTGAAACAATACCTACCTCTGGCCCACACCTAATGCACCCACAGGCTTGCAAGTGTTTAAAAAAGGCAGGGCCCCACTTCACAGAGATGGGAGAGGACAGGCAGCAAAACCTGACAGGCAGCTCTGCAGTTTGGACACATCTCCTATCACAGTGCCATCCCACTGGCCTGTCTTTACTTATGTTTCCTTTAACACCACAGTCACCCATCATCTTTGTCTTTTGAAACAGCTCAACTCCTTTCACAGAAGCAAGTGAAACCCAGGGCACCGCAAAGCAGCGGTCACACCGTCCTCCTTCAAAGGAGCTGAATAATCACAAGCTCAGTTCGGCACCCAAGTCCTCAAAACAAACTGAGTCTTCCCAGCCTCTCTCCTCTTCAGTGGTTTGGTCTTGTGGCCCAGGAGCTGGCCTGACCACCAGCCTGACAGTCACAAACCAGCAGGATCACACAGTGAAAAGCACCATCTCTCCCCTGCACGCCATCCTGGGGTTTGAACTCAGCGTCTGCCGTGGCTGTATCAGACTTCGCAAGATTCCCAAGAAAGCAGAAAGGAAAAAATCCCAAAGAGATCCAATTTTACCAGTAAGCTTTCTAAACTGTCACCAAGAAAAAGTCACAGGAATTTCTAGCTCACTGTCTTTGATTAATGACTTTTTAGAGCTTTCATTTGCTGCCTTTGTAGAACATTCTACATCCATCTAAGAAGTCACCTCTAAAATTTATTATGGCTAAAAAATGTTAAGTTACATCCTGAGCATTAGAAATGCTTCCATACCTATTCTAAATAACCAAGTTTAAGAAAAATAAATACAAATACCTCACCCAAACAAGATTATTGCACCTGTGTGTGCAATGTTCTCACAAAACCTCTCTTTTGTGGAATACAATTCTACAGTCATTAATAACACAATCCTGAACTGTCTTCAATTAGTTGTTCCTGGAAAAGAAAAAATATGTATCTGTTACTGATCTATTGCCTAAATGATAACTTGCACAACTCTTAGTTCAGGCTATCTAATAATTCTGCTAGAAAACACAACATTCAATCTCCTCTCTTTCTGATTTTACGCTGCTGACACATTACATGCCCACAACACTCCTATACCCAGACAGAACTTGAATGTTACAGGACAACAGCAATTACAAATGTATTTACACTTAGGGGGTTATTTTATAATAAATTTCAGTGTTGTACTTTCAACATGTCAGAATGACTAGCTTTAAGCAAGTTGGTTTTCCCATCACAAGTAAGCTTTGATTTGAAAAGAGATGACCACTATCACTAATGAGATGTTTCTCAGAAAACACCACCATTCTCATTTCAGAGTGAAAATAGTCAGCATTGTTACATATGCAAGCCATCTGCTATTTATTCTCAGCTTCACAGATGGGACCTGATAGCTGTAGGTCTTCTTTTCCACATCCCACAGAAGTCTTTCAGAAGGGAATGATATTGCTGTGTTTAGTCAGAGTTAGACACACTAGAAGAAAATTATATTTAAGTAGAAAATGCTCTAAAATCTGTTCTCACAGAATGCAAAGGAGTTGGGGTTTAACTATTTCCTACTGGATGTGAAGTGTTAAAAGCATTATCTCAGACTCTCTCTTGTTCTCTGGGGAACTGCAGACAAAGCTGGGTTCACACACCCTGACACACTCACACTGCCAGTCCAACACATGTGGGTGGATCTGACCCCCCTCCATGTGCTCTGCACATGCCTTGGATACATGCAAGAAGGCTGGAGTGTTAGATGAGCATGGATATGAGCCCAGCAGTCAGGATCTGGGGAGTTCTGGACACCTGAGGGCCCTGATGAAGCTTTTGCTCTTTTTCTGTCAGCCACACTTCTCACACAAAAGTCCAAATCAGGTTGCAGGGAAACTCAAAGGCATGTCAGTTCTAACAAAGCCAGTCACTGATAATCTGAAAAACTCCTGAAATATCTATTTGTAGCTCTACATCAGCTCTTCCTTCCATGTTTGAAAAGCACATGAAATGAGCCAAGTACACCTCACTGATGTTAAGGGGAGGATCTACTCCTTCATTCCCAGATGAGAGACCTTCAAGGCTGACTCCACCATACTTCCACAGTGCTGAAGCTCAGACATCCCAGCAATTTGCTGGAGGTCACAACATCTGAACAGCAAATCCTTGGCTTCAGGAAAGCCTCAAGCAAATCTTGAGCACTGTAGATCGTTTACAGACCAAGCTCTTCTGAGGCTACAGACCATTGTTCAAAATGCAGTAACAAGAGTACAAACCATCAGAGATCAGTGATTCACATGAAAGTTGGCAGTAGTGCCAGCTCTGATCCACTCTGAGCATTCATTTTTATTGTATTCAGCTGCAGTGGCCTCAAGATTCACAGAAAACTGAGTGTTTCTTTCTTCTTATTTACATCTACTAATGAATCTCTAGAACAAATTGATCAAATGCAAAAAGGCTTTTGAAAATTTGTACTACAATCTGCTAGAAGAACTTGTAATTGAAAACTAAGTAGTTTGGTTTCTGCATAGCCCTAGGTCAGGCATAAGGAAGAATTAAATTCTATGGCCTTTACTAAGCAAAAGGAAAAGCTACGACCCAAAAATCCTCCCTGACCTTAAAAACCCTTATAAATTCTTTACCATATACTGCTGTTATGTTGATTTCTTTTACAACTGGTACCTGAGCCTCTTTTTCAGCTGAACTCATCTGATTTGGGATTTTGTCTTTCAGAAAACTTGCAGCAAGTCCCAGTAGCCACTTTTCAAATGCATCACTTGCTGTTCCAGTTTAAAAAAAAAAGTTTTAAAGTCTTATTTTTTGTCCAGTTCACTACAGTTTTACACAGTTCATACACATGATCATGGGGAACTCTGCTACACTATAGTTCAGCATTTTATCCAGGCTTCTAGAGGTAGATGACACAGCCAGTCAGAAGCAACACCCACATTAATTAATTAATAGTAAATCATATGTTTCATACCTCAGAGCAGTGTTGCAATAATGCCTACCAAATGTTCTCATGTAGAGGCATTCATGCCCCAGTGGCACAGAAACATTTAGGAAACCCTGCCCTTCACAAAAAGTGAGATGGGCAGATTACTTGCACTAAGGCTTTGTAATGCTTTCTGCAGATCACATCTGATTATAACCACAATGCTAATTATGTGGCTGCTAACACAAGGTCCACCCTGCTCCCTCAAGTCTACCAACTACCATCTTAAAGTCAACACTGCAACTTCAAATGTTTGCAAGTAAGGCTGGCTAACCTGTCTAAAACAAAGATTAAACCGCTGAAAAGCTTCTACCCAATATTCCTGGCACCTCCACACTCCAATTCTCACTAAAGGGCAGAGCTGACACCTTGAAAATTACAATTCAACACTGAAACAGGAGGTAACAGTTAAGAATGAAAGCTTGCAAATTGACTTTCCTATATCAACACAATCTTTCAGGGAGGGAACAGGGCACTTTTAATCTACATGAATGATTTAGAAAGAGAAATCATATCATTTTCTGTCTTCATTTGACTAAGCCAAACAAGCAAAGCTTTTCCAGTTTCCTCCCCAAGGTTCTCCACTCCCCACACATCCTTACAGCCCTTTTCTTGTGTTAGGTACTCTCCCTCCTTGAGCATTATGAGAGCTGCACAAGGTGTCAGGTAAGATCCCTCAGCTTTGTGCACAACAATCAGAATACTCCCATTTCTCCTGGAAGTACAAGCTGTGAAACACCCCAGGTTGAGGCTTCCTGTCTCAAATCCCTTTCATGCCCAAATCCACCATCAAGTCTGCTAGCTCTGTAATGAAATCTAGCACTTCTTATTCTTATTTGAAGTTCTACAGTGGTGGGGCAGGGGCTTGCTGGAAGATTTTTCCACCTGGGAAAACAAGGCTGGAATAAGAAAGCCAGTTTCCTAGTTCAAGCAAGCTGTGAGAAGGAACTGAATTATATTCCTTCTGGTACCTGATGATCATAAACTCCATGCACTAATCCAAATGAAAGTGTTACTAAAAGACTTTGCATGCCAGACTTGGGATCTTCAGTGAGAGTTTCTTAAGCACCTAAGCTCTATAATAATACCAGCCTTTCTGACTGCTAGATGTGTGTTCAAGCCTAATTTTCTTCCTTGAAAATTCAGTTGTGGAAAGAATTCCAGTTTAGATCTTTCCTCAAAAGGCCATAAGGCACAAGAGAAGGGAACATGCTGGAACTGATTACACACATATATTCTAGGAGCAAGGGACTGGTTTTTTTAATGACACCAGACAAAGCAATGCATGTCAGCAAAACAGACTTCAGACTATCACCAGTGCAAACAATCTTTCCTCTTCCTTTATAACTGCAAGATCCCTTCATGAAGTTTATGCACAACAGAGCAGTGGCCATCTGCCTCAGTCATACACTGCTAGACACCAATTCTCTATATTTAAATAAAAATTGTACCTTTTCAAGAGTATTTTCACATTTTGGTGCTGGCTGGTTTAGACACCACCCCACCACTTAAGTATTCAAGCTCCTTGCACAGCAGACTGGAGAAAAATGAGCAAGATCAACTAAAGGACACAAAGATTAACGTTTCCAGCTTAGTAATCCCGTGCATTTATTTCTGCATGATGGTGCCTGTTGAGATTCCAGTCTTTAAAAACAACACTTCATTGCCAATGAGAGGAGAAATAAAGAGCTGGATAGATTGTCACAGTCCTCATCCAACAACTTCCAAGATGCCAAAAACTAAATTTAAGGTATTGATTTCTTACAGGACAAAACATTCCCTAGTTTTTTTCTAAAGAGCAGTGTAGCATTAAATCACTTGAAAATACAAGTGGCATTTCAATTGAGGTTCTTCCCCCTTTTCAGAAATATTATAGCACAAGGAATTCTTTCCCTGGACTTGGGGCATTGGTACTTTAAGTCTGTGAACCAAAAGGCTCAATTTTGCTTGCAAATAACACAGCCTCATCTAGAACATCTTTAGATGTTGTGTTAAAAAAATTAAATACATCTCCATTTTCACTTTTGCCAGGCTTCTTTCAACAGGCTTTCTTCTGATTCCCTGAGCCCTCCCCTTTAATGGGCTGAAAGGTAACTTCATGGGCTGGTCCATACGGGCCTTAAAGCAAAGGCCTGAAGCTGAAGATGCATTTTGGACTTAGCAAGGCCATTCATCTTTCACTGGCCTGATTTAGTTTTGTCAGAAGGTGCACCACTCTCAGGGCATGTCTGCTGAAAACAGATTTCACAAACAGCCTTGAAAACTTGGGTGTGAAACCACCTACAGGGAAACCATAAATTAAAGAGAAATGGCAATAAACACCCCACTCAGCTGAGTCCTGAAACAAACCAAACCAAAGACCAGGCAAAAAACACCTCCCTGAAACTCCTTCATTTGAGTCCACTCCCTGAAGTGACACTGCTCAGCAGTGACTGGGGCATGGGATGAATCCCAGGCACTCCAGATCTTTCTGCCACGGAGGGATGGAGCTGGGAGAAGTGTCTGTGGTGTTTCACACAGTAGAAGCTCTGTGCTTACAGCAGATGTGCACCTTGAGTCTCACTGCAGCTGTGGCTGACACAGTCCCCATCCAGGGAATGTCCTGCCAAGGTTTCTGGCCCAGATCTCCTTCATTCCTGGTGATGGAACAGCTTCCTGCAGTTAGGGCAGCTTCTCCCTTTATCACCACCTTAGATTTCCAGCAGGGAACATCAGACTGCTACAAGCTGTCCCTACCACAGCCAGCCCAGCCACCCCTGTGCAGAGGGGTTTAAAGACATGGGCCATGCCCACAGCAAGCCCATCCTTCCTCAGGGTGAACAAAACCATGTCCAGGACTTCTGCACACCACATTCCCCAGCAGGTTTTAATGGGGAGTCAAAAAACCTCACAGGATGATGGGGTGTCTCTGACAAAAATCCACTTTATGTCACAGAAACAACATAGAGGTCAAAAGGCCACACAGCACTGGCAAAAAAGATAAACTGAAATCCTTAAATCCCCTAATTGTTGTGCACACACAGTGACATAAATGGCTGAATCACAATTTATGAGTCTTAAATGCATGAAATAACCTACAGCATGCTTGTTTATAGGAGTGATTTTCTTGTCAAATACATAAAACTTGGTGCTTATAGGAAATAATGACTGAACTTCTGCTCATGATTTTAAAAAGCTGAACTGGGAGACATGATGTTGTGCTTGTGTGGCTGCAAAAGTTATTTCTTTGCCAAATATTAAGGGATGTATTTCTGGACAACTTCATACTAGAGAAGCCCATTAGATTTACTTTTTTGCAGCTGCTAAAGTTTAAAAAAAAAAAAAAAAAAAAAAAAAGAGGAAACCAAAACAAGTCAAATCCATATACATGCTATTCTGGAATATTTGTTCAAAATAATGAGCTATTCCCATAGAAGAATTTATAGGTATGAAATGAGCCATACACTGATATTTGCTGCATGGCAAACAAATTACTGATATTAATGCCTGCCTGGACAAATATTATTTAACTATTGTGAATATAAAAGTAATGTTTATTATATTTGAAAATTCAGGGGGGGTTCTTCCAACTCTCCCCCAAAGATGCATGCCTGCTCAGGCTGAGACATTTAAAATTTTATCTTGTATTGTAAAAACTGCTTTTTTCAAAGCAATTTTTATTGGCAGGCTGGGATTCCTGTGGTAATAAAAGCTACAAATAACACTGCATTAACATTTGTTTTCAAGGCAAAGCATCACAGCCCTCCCACAAACCCATTTCCAAATACATTTTAAGCACAGTGTATCTAGGAACTACATTTGCCTTTAAGGTTACTTGGGATACTTCAAAAGCACAACCCCACTGACAATGCTGGAAGTCTAGTAAAAAATGCTGAAGATCTTTTCACTCAAAGCTTCTTTGGAAGGTGCTTAGAGGGGGTTCAGTTTCCCTTTTGCCTTCACAGAAGGAAGACAGGCCTCAATTTTCACATGTGACTAGCAATTTTTGGATTCTTACCTTCAGACATTTTGCAAGATGTGATTTTTGAGAAGCTTTGTACCTTATGCGCATAATAGTCCTTTTTTAAGTCACTGAAACTAGACTGTTTTGAAGGCACACAAAATCATGGGTCCCTCCTGAAATGTAGCTCTGTTCCCAAGCTTTTAGCTATTCTACTTGTTTCCCATTCCCTGGTATTCACCATCCCCTATCACATGACTCTTGAAATTCTCTCCCTGGCACCCAAAACACATACCCTCCACTGGTAAGGACTTAATGTAAAGTAGTCCTCACTGATTTGCTGCTTTCCCCCATTCATATCTTCAGAGCTGGTCAACATTTTCCTCCAAACTGATCTTGTCAGAAATTCTGTTTTGCAGATCACAAAACTGGGGCAGACACTTTTGGTGAAGAGAGCACACATGGCTCTATCACACTCACAGCAGCTGGAGTTCCTCAAAGCTTCAAATGAGTTACAGTGCAAATCTATAGTATTTTCCCTAAAAAGATGCAAGCACATCCTCCTTTTTTTTTCTTGACAGTGAAGACAAAACCTCTTGTCATAAGTAAATCACTCCCTCCCAAAACCAGAACTCATTGTGGTCTGAACAATTGCTGGAAAAAGGCACCTGAGTCAACCACCTTCAATCACATCTTCAATTCTCTCCCCTTCAAAGAATCTCTTGGATAAATGTATTGCTGCTCAAGACAGAACAGTCACACCACCTGGAAGCTGCTCAGGTTCTACATTTAGGAGCAGACATGGATGCAGCCAACACTGCCAAGAAATCCTGGCTGCACTGGGAAATGGGATGGAGAGCAAAGCTGGACTGTGCTGCTCTCTGAAGGCACAGAACAGATGGGTCTGCTCAGCCTGCAGCCACTGTTGTCATGCAAGCAGGGGTGTTTTTCTTTAGCTCATTCTCTTTCCTATTCAGAACCAGTGTAATTCAGACTGTGTGCTGATTTGCAAACCACCACAGTAAATTCTGAGTTATTGAGGACCAATTAATTTACAGCAGTGCCTCTGAGTTTTGACAGAATCCAGGAAACTTCTTTCCTGGTGACACAGACAATGAACAAAAGATATTTGCTCTGGGACATTTTGTCAAGGAAAGACTAAAAAAAATCCTGGCTGCAGGCAGTGAGTGTAGCAGGACTATTATACAGTTATTATTATATTATAAAGCAGGACTATTAGTACAGTTAGAGTCTGAGAAGTGAACATACCTCAGACAAATGGTAGGAAATCAGAGACTGAAGCTCACCAACATTTTGTAGAAAGTTAAAAACATCAGTCACTTGACAAGTCTATTATCAGAAGAAAAACATTCCAGTACTCACAGTGTTAAAGAAAGGGAAAGGGAACTGGCTACCAAAATGAGGATAAAAGAATTTACTGTCCCAGCTTGTGCACTTTCTACTTTTCACAATACACTTGATTTTCTCTTTCATTTTTATACTTTACTAAGGGTGAAAAGCTTTGTGTACACTACAAAACTAAATCACTGCTGACAAATCAGTGAAGCCAAAGGCGATTTCCTTTGTCTACACTTGTAAGGAGAGACATCCCCTGCTCTGGTTCAGCTGCACCCTGTGTTGTCAACAACTGTCAGCAGTGGTTCAATTTAGTGCATCAAGGAGAGCCCAAACAATTTGGAAAGAATGATTTAAGCCAAGTGGGTCCCACCCAGATCCTCCAGAACACACATGCAGAAGGGCCAAAGCAAGAAAAACATTTTAAAATTATTAGAAAAATGAACAGTAAAAACCCACCAGTTCTGGCAGAGGAAAGCATCTGAAGTTACTTAAAAGTTGTGACCAAAAAAAAACCAAACCACAGCTGATTTGTCAGTTCCCTGACTTCCAGCATTCCCCATTTCTCCATCACTTTGTCAGAGGAGGCTGTTATAAAGAAGCTAGTGAAAATATCAGTATCATCATTTAATTTATTTTAGATGAAAGACAATCACAAGCTTTATGAACTGGAAGAAAACCACCATAGCTAATTTGAAACATCTGCCACTTGCCTTATAGAAGGCAAACTCAATTCATGAAGATTGTACTGGTGGTGTCCACCATGACTTCAAATCATGTCTCTAGTCCCTCTCACACTTTAACAGCCAAAAGAATTACAATCTGCTTGGATTAATGCAGTACACTGTCATTAGGCTGGCTATTAAATCCCATTTCTGAGATTGTGTGATCTGAGTCACCAACATCTGCAAATATCTTTACATCTTGTGTAATAGCTGGCCTCAGATCTTGATACACCAAAGTAAAAAGGTCTTTTTAATGCTTCCCACATTATTTTGGACTTAGAACTTCATGATGACAGCAGCTTCTCAAAACAGCCCATGAATCAAATTTATTACCCACTTTGTCATGTGGGATTTTCTTAACTCCAAGCCAATAGAGCAACAACAAAGCAAGGTCAGTGTTTATACTGCCTGGATAAAGATTAACCACATGCTCAAAAACTTTTTTTTTGACACTGAAAAGGTACTTGGTGTCAAGGACTTTTGACATTTGCAGAATTCACCAGCTCTTCTACACATTTGGGAGAATCTGAGGAAACACCTCAAGCCACATTTCCCAGTCATGCCAGTCTGTCTTGATTAAAAAAAAAAATAAAATCTGGCAGCCATTCTACTGCTTCTGATATCAGCAGTTACACAGGAGAAAGACAATCCTATTGCAGGATGCTCATCCTAGGACTGAATTCAATCCCAAAGAGTATCACTCAATATTTAAATAGATCAGTGGTTTCCAAATGATGGTTTAGTGGTAAAAGCAGCAGCATGAAAGACCTTTTTATCATAGAGGTCAGAAATGAGATGGTATGTTTTGGGCTTCGAAAACAAATCTACCTCTATAAATCCATTGAAGTACTAACTTCTCCAGCCACAGATGTTAAGATAGCTGGTTCCTTCTTTAATTTAGACCCTAACCATGGGGCCTGATAAAATGTACGCTATACAGACCTAAATAAGGAATGCTACCATGAAAATCTCAGTAACCTTTTACTTTGAGAGCGGCAGGCAGCACTCGTCACTCCAGAGGAGGAGCAGTTTACGGCCAGGCCTCCTCGGGCACAGCCAGCAGACACAGCAGCTGGCAGGAGGCGCAGCGCGGAGCGGCGGCGCGCAGGGCACAGCCCCAGGGCCGCCCTGCCCCGCAGGGACCTCCTGCCCCGCAGGNCCTCCCGCCCCGCCCGGGCCGCTCCGCGGGCTGAGCCGGGCCCCGCCAGTGCTCGCCCCGGCCCTGCCCCGCCCCAGCCCCTCCCCGGCCCGCACCTCCTTGATGCGCTTCACCAGCGCGTTCTGGTCGAAGGCCACGGCCTCAGCGCACTGGTGCAGGTGGTCCTGGTAGCGCAGGCACAGCTGCAGCACCTGCTGCGGGTCCAGCTTCTCCAGCTTGGCGTTGGCTGGGGACGTCTGCCCGCTGAGGAGTCCTGCAAGGCAAAGGAAGGCCCGGAGTTAATCTGGATTGTTTGAACGATTTGTTCAGCTGCGATCCAAGAGGCAGAACAAACCCAGCAGACAAGATTTATGAGGAAAAACTGATGAAAAGCTGGTTCAGAATCATTTAAGGATGTTTTGAGTTTACAGCAATGCACAGAACAGTTTGCCACAGAGCTTGGCCCTCCCTGACAGAGCCTAAACAGACTCTAAATGCAGGTCCATAACACACATCTCCTTGGTTTTCAGCAATATGCAACTCCTGATTTTTTCTCCTCCACAAGCAATCCTAAACTGCAAAGAATGAGCCTTCTCCTAATTTATGTATGCCAGAAGAGGAAGGAGTTGAAATCTGCCTTCCCAGAAGGAACTGGAGTCACACTATTTTCACCAGACTCACACTGTCAAGACCAGAGCTCTAAAAATTTCCTTGTCACCCAAAATAAACCTGAGTAAATAAGTGGCCCACCTTAAATTATTAGAGGTGAAATGTCCACATTTTGCCTACCTTGGCTTTTTTAAAGCTTCAGAACTTTTTTACCTTCTAAGGCTTTTGTTTACACTCTCAAAGACCAGCCATATACACCCCTTTTTGCTTCTTTAATATGGAATTAAGATTCCTTACTACTTTCATGACCAAGTTTCACAAAAAGTTCACAAAATAAAAGACACTGGACTTAAAAGTGTGACACTGGTAATGCTCAGAGAAGCAAAATTGCCCAGAGAAATTTCTCCTGCCCATTGTTTGTTGCCTACAGAGTGCAACTTGAGAATGTCTGCTAAGCTCAAGCATGTGTGTGCCACACTGACCGCCTTCCCCACAGCAGCTGGAAAAAAATGATGCTAAGCTCTCAGGACATCTTTTTTTTGCTATTTCATTTACTTACTTTCATTTCATTTGCCTTCAGCACTAGCACAGCTTTTTTCTTGTTGGGACACCATCTGTGACAAACTGCACATACTCACAATATGCTTTTTCCAAAACATCCATCAAGCTATGTAAACTGAATTCAGTGACTGCACGCATGTGCCCTCTGGGACTCTCATTTTACAGACAGGAAAAGACATTAAAACAGCAAATGTAAGCAAGTATCACACTAAGCAATTAAAAAGTAATAAATGCCAGTTATTTGGATTGGAAAAGCTCCTCTAAGAATGTACCTCAGTGGAAAATGGAAAGTATTTTGAATGGCCCCCATGCCTATTGGAAGCTACAACTGGCGACATCGAGTTCTTGCTAAAGCACAAGAACAAGACAGAAACCAAGAAGCAAGTCAGAAGTATCCTAGGAATATGAGCAAGTTAAACCTTTTTGAAAACATTTGCAGACTAAAATGAAAATAAAACTAGGACAGAAACTTCATCAAATAAGAAGAAGAAGCAGGTTTACATTTCATCAACACTCAACATCTTATTCTCCCAGGATGCTCTCAATTGCTCTCCACACAAAATCTCATCATAAGAGATTTAAAGAAAAGGTAATTTTGTTTTACTGATTTGTCCACTACAATTGTGTTGCCTCAGGCAAGAGGTCAGAAGAGAAAAAAAACCCATTTAGTCTCAAAATCCTGTATTAGGAGCAGTCAAATTATTTTTTATGTTTTGGAGGGAACAATCTCAAACAAAATCTTAGATTCATCAGTATCAGTCGCAGATCTTTCAAATCTACTTTCAGGTAGATTTGTACAAAGTACAAAACTGTGACAGGAACAAATGCACTGAAGGAAATAAGACTTTTTAAAAATTGTTTATGTTTCATCCTCTAGTGGTTCCTCATTTCACAAATTTTGATCTTTTATAATATTATCTTGTCAGGATGAATGTTCAAATAATGTTGTCAACTTTTAATATGCTGAATGTTCACACAGGAATGAAGAGTTCACCATACACCTGAGGCACTTCTCCTGTCTCTGCACTGATCAAAACATGATGCTATCAGCCAACTAATTTTCTTTTATTGCTTAATCTCCCACCAACTTCAAGAGGAAAAAGAAAATTAGACACTGTTTAAGAGATTTAATTAACATGAAGTATGTGCTTTGGCCAACTTATGCCACTTATTAGAATGTTGAAGTGGAACAGGCCAAGGACTGTAAAATGAGCTAATAAAGAACATGCTACTTAAACTCATGTACTTACAGCCTTGTACAAGTTACATAACGCTAAAAGAAAAATTATTAAGCCTATGCCTCTCATTTCCTATCCAGAAAAACAAGCTCAAGTGAAGGGAGACATGCCCTATTCAGCTGGAATTCCTTCATAAGAAGGCAGAGGGGGAAATACAATCCAGTACAAATGTTTGGACTAGGGATAAAAAACAAACATCATATGCTCCTTAAAGATAGACGATGGTATTATTCTGGGTGATGAAGTAGGGAGAAACCAAAGGAATTAGCTTCTCCAAAGACCTCTGGGGTAATGCTGACAATGCCAGAGAACAATTTCGCTTATTTTCAACTTGCAAGCAAGGAAAAAGTACTGTAAACAACAGCCCCAAAAGGCAATGCATCCCAGCAGGAACTTCCATTGTCAGAAAGTCAATCCACCATTTTTTGCTGCTCACTGTAACCACTTATTAACCATGCTATGAATATTAACATTTCTTACTAATATTCCCCTCTGCCCCGCTCAGGTGAGACCCCACCTGAGCACTGCACCCAGCTCTGGGGTCCCAGCACAAGAGAGACATGGATCTGCTGGAGTGAGGCCACAGGAAGGAAACAAAAATGGTCAGAATAATACTTCTGGAACACCTCTCCTGTGAGGAAAGACAGAGAGCTGGGGTTGTTCAGCCTGAAAAACAGAAACCTCCAGGGAGACCTTATCATAGCCTTTCAATATTTAAAGGGACTTGTGAAAATGATGAAGAGAGACTTTTACCAGGGCCTTTTAGGTGACAGAACAAGGGACAGTAGTTTTAAACCAGAAGAAATTTAAGTTGGACATATGGAAGACGTGTTTACAATGAGGGTGGTGGGAAGTTGGATGTCCCATCTCTGGAAGTGTTCAAGGCAAGGTTGGATGGGGCTTTCAGCAACCTCATCTAGTGAAAGGGAGTGAAAGATGTCTCTGCCCATGACAGGGTGGTTGGACTAGATGATCTCCAAAGGTCTGTCCCAACCAAAACCATTCTATGATTTAATTAATTCACTGCATTTTATTTTTTAGCAAATCTTATTTATATTAATAAAATGTATTAGTAAAAATCTCTCCTCTTGAAAATCATTGCTTCCCTCTTAAAGCCTTGTCCCACATTTTGACCTCTCCACTGAACAGGGCCATCCCTCAAGTGAGTGGTCTACATGTGGTTTGTAAGAGGATATGAGATCACATCTGTTGCAATAACAGATTTATTAGGTCACTCCTACAAGTGCCAAAAAGGGGAGAGACAGAGGTCACTGAGTGGTTCAGGCTTGCTCCTAAAACATCCAGAACTTGAACCTGGCCACAGCACATCTCAGAGCACCCAACCACTGGGGTACCATCCCTTCTGCACTGAGGAAATGGTGTTCCTGTGATTTCTTCTCTGGATTACTCCCCAGCTCCCCGAGAGCACAGTTCTGCTCTTAAACAAAAAGAAAACAGCATTGAGAGCTTTCATTTCTTATTAAACTGAATACTCATTTTTCAAGCTGCTGGTTGTCTTCCAAAGAAGGAAGCACACCAGGAATCCTCTGTGCACTGTCTGGAGCCTTGGGAAGAGGCTGCTTGGCACACGAGGGATACAACACAGCCCAGCACGACAGGGGAGGGCTGCACGGGAGGTGTCATGGCTGGGGAAAACAGGAACAGAGAACAGGAGAGGGCCTCCTGCAAGCTCCAGTGCATGGACCAGGAGGGGCTGGCAAGTGCCAAAAATTGCAGTCCTGGCTATCCAATTACACCATAAAGCAAGGGAGACCACAGACTGCCTCTGTGCCTGCCACGAGGAGGAGACATCAAATCTCCCACCTCCTTGGGCACGTCTGGTCAGTAAACAGCATGACCAGGAGGTGACAAACAGCAGCTGGGACAAAGAAAGTGTCACATTTCTAGAGCACAATGGTGCTTCAGAAAAAAACAGCTCAGTACACCAAGTATGTCGTGCACAGAGAAATATCATATATCACTACAAGGCTAGCTGACCCACAGACTTGACAATCTGTTATTGTTTCCATATTCCTTGGCAAAGCAGAGGCATGTTAAAACCATTTTCCTCCTACTTAGTCATCTCCTTGTTGGTTCCAGGTCAACATACACATCCAACAAATCATATCCTACTGAGCAGAAGAAAGCTGTTTAAAAGCTTAAAAAGCATTTATGACTAGAAGTAAAGTTCTTGAAAGAAAGCTTTTCACGCAGTACTGATTCTATACACATACAGAACTTAGTGCCCCACCATAGTTCTGTTCTGCTGCTTTGGTGGGCAATCTCAACAACACCTCGAGTGCTTTCCAACCTGAAAAGTGTTAATTTTTCTTTCTGACTTCTTTACTTCCACTTGTCAATCCCCTTTTCAACCAGTAACAGCAGGCATTACAAAAAGAAAACCAGTAGGTTGTTAATTTATTATTACAGACAGCAAAGCATATGATTTGTAGGGTCTTGTTAGTAATTTTAGGGCCAGAAAGAGTTGCTGTCATCAGCTAACCAACCTTCCTGTGGAATATAAGAGAGGACTTCAGAAGTTACACCTTCTTAAATCATATCAGAAGTCTATCTTGCCCAGAATACTGCTTTCAACATCTGACAACACTGGACATCTAGGAAAAAACTTTTCACGTCTCCCAGGTTATTAATAAAAATTTCAGGCAGAAAAAACAGTTCTCAGTGAAGCTGTGGATACTTGAATTTCACTAATCCTTTTTGAAAGGTATACCTTTATCTGCACAATATCCTGTGACAGTAAGTATGATGCTTATTTACACAGCATGAAAAAACCCTTCTCACTTACTTTATGCTCTGTAGTTGTGCTGTGACACAACAGAAGTGTGAGCATGGTGTACTTCACTCCAGCATCTTTCCAAGCTCAAAAATTCTACTGATAGGTCTCCTCCACAACAGGTGACTTAATTTCTTGGATTACCTCTGTAATACCTTCAAATGCCTCCAACCCCAGGCTTTACTTCCCTCTTTAAAAGCCAAGTCAATTCTTCTGCAGAGTACATTGGTCACACCTCTAAAAATGCAGTTGCTTTTAAATTGCCACCCCTTTGCAGGACCTGCTGATCACCAACACCCTTTCTAAGAATGTGCATTACAGTGTATCCCACATGTCATCACCTCTTTCCCAATACCAAAGTTAAATAAAGCATCAGATTCCACACCGTGGTTAGCAATGGCTTGTCAGCTCTACAGAGGCATTCCTGATGCCACTACCAGGTTTTGGAGGTTTATTACAATGGACATAACCATTTTTTCTAAAACCTCTTCTGTGAACATTTCTCATTCATCCTTGTCAAGAATAATGCTTTTTGGAAAGTATTCTCTGAAGACAATCCCACAGACTCTCCAGCAAGCTTCCAGATAACCCTTAAAGCTTTTATTAAGTACACACAAGTAGAAACTCATTTTGAAGAAAGGTTCTGTTGTGGTTTTCTGATGACTTCCTATTTAATCCACTGTAGTTTGTAATCTTTTGCTCTCCTAACACAAGTTTCTTTTTGCCTAGGTTTGGGGGGTGGTTTATTAGTTGGTTTTTGGAGTGTGGGTATCTTTTTGCTAACAGATCCCTTCACACTGCTTTAACTACACTGTTTTTCCTTCTATTCTGCAACCCACCTGTACTGCTGAAACTTATTTTGGCATTCCCCACTTCTCCTGCTACCCTCATTTTTTAATGATATTCTTCTTCATAAAATTAATCCAAGACAGTAAAATTTTCAGCTCTTCCATTCCACATGAATTTGAGTCAATTACAGTTACTACACTATATAATAATAATAATGTAGTATATATAATAATTTCATTTACTATCATTAAGGCAACATTAGTTCCAGCTCAGAAAGAACTAAAACATTATATAGTATATATAGTAGAGTAATTTCATTTACTATCATTAAGGCAACATTAGTTTCAGCTCAAAAAGAACCAGTGTTTTTCAAGTCTCCAGGAATTTTTCTGTGTTCCAAGGGTATTTAAAAACTATCAACCCCACAACTTACCTCATCAAGCATTTCTAAAGCTCTCAGGTAGAAGCCACCCAGTCTGGTCAGCTTCTTAAATAAAATCTGGCCTCAGTGGCCACAGATTAATTATTATCATTGTCTTCCTTGTTGCTATTTGCATGGGAGGATTGTTTTGCCAGTACCTTCAAAATTCCTAAGTACCAAAAAAAAAAAAAAAATCCACACAAGAAACAGATGAAATTACATCTCTAAACACCAAGTATTGTTTCTTGACTGTTGCTGCTTGCACATGTTTGGAGGCAGCCAACTTGTTATTAGCTGAAATAGAGAGCTCATTTCCATTTATTCTCCATGCAGAAGCACTTCAATATCACCTACTGAATAGAAAGAATTGCACACCTATGTGCAGCAGAATAAAAGGTATCACAATACTTGCATACAGATATGACAACCAGATTTACAGGACTCTTAATGACTAAATGCTTTGAATTCTAATGGTGTACTTCCTCTCTCATTCTTGAAAACTAAAAAAAGATTAAAATTTTCAGCAAAGCCTGAATAGTTAGAACAGCTTTTCTGAAGGTTGTTTTGGTTTTGTTGTGGGTTTTTTGTGGTTTGTTTTTTGGTTGGTTGAGGAAGGTTTTGTTTGTTTATGTGTTTTTAATAACACCTGAGTTAGGAAACATCAACATTTATACACTTAAATTGGAAAATTCAGACCACTCTTAAGAAAAAAGGGAATTAGTAAAAGTCAATCATAAAGACACTGACAAATGAAATAAAAATAAAATCACTACTCTTCACCCAGAAATCTTTAAGCTTTAATGTGGATGACCACATGGTCTTTTACTCAGAGCAGTTAATTTTCTAAAAATCTCACTGAAAGACTACCTTGTACTAAAACACATATTCACTCCAAAACTGAAGTTGGCTTTGTCGCCTGTGTATATTTTCAATTCCTTTGAACTTTAGTGGGGGAGCACAGTGACTGTAGGCAAACTGAATAGCTATTGTGTGAGCAAAGAACACATTTGTATTGTTGCAAGGAATGTTGGCTGTAGCAGCAGATTTCCCTTCTCTTTTGGAGTCGGCACCATGTGACCGTTTACTTCTGCATGGGTGACAGACGGGCCGAGGACTCTCCTCTTGTCACATCATGTAAGAGGCAACTTTTCTGACCACAGAGCTCAAATATGCTTTCTGTGTGAATGCCCCACCTGGGTCTCCTAACACTCTCTAAGTTATAGCCTGCAAGACATTAGTCACTGAGATAAATAAATCACCTCCTCTTTTGTTCCTCCACCATGCGTCTTAAAAAACAAACATTAAGAGCATTCGGGACATTAAGGCTTCTGTAACAATGCAGCCTGCTACAATTCTGAGATAAACCCCCCATATTCTATGTATTTCTACCTATTGATGTCACATAACTTACATTAAAGAAGCTGTGATGCAGAGGGGAATAATTGCTGTTATTAATTATTATTATGTGCATTAAATAAGTATTTGTTGTGATACTTTTGCTTTCCAATGCAGACTCATTTTACAGACATTCTGTAAAGATCATTAGAGCAAATATATCATTACAGCTTTCTCTGTCACACAGGGATGGCCACACAGAACCAATAACATGCACACAGTTTTTTGCACCACCGAAGTTTGCAGCTTCTCTCACGTGATGATTTTTGCTCCGTGCTTTGTATGAACCATACAGCAGCTGGTACCATGGAGCCAGATCATGACCAGGGCTTTGAAGACTGCTGAAAAATACAAATGTCTTTTAATGATGCAAAAAATGCCTAAATGAAACCTTCCTCTTAAAAAGAAGTGAAGCTGAAAGAGACCAGAAATGCTGCCTCGTTCAGATTGTTAGGAACCTGAATGTCCAAAAGGAGAAAACAGTGCACCATCTGCAGGGGCTGAGAGTTCAGTCTGGAGTGATTTAAGATGTGCCTCTCTGCAAGGACGAGATTGTCCAGGGGTTACACCTTCAAAAAGTTGCTCAAGGTTGCCACAAAACTGGAAGCTTCTTTTGAAGCTTCAGGTAGGGGAAAAAAGTACACAATGTACTCTGAAGAAAGCACACAGCTGCACTTTGTCAACTAAAAGCGGCCAAGATCCTGCTTAGTCCATCTCCCCACTAACTTTTCACTTCTAGAGCACAGAAGTTAATCTGGAAAAGAAGCGGTTTTGACTACACAGTTGCAATATCGTATGGCTAACTTCCTGCAGCAGACCTCAAAGTATAAAAATAGACACAAGTGTGGGAAAAAGGATGGGGTTACTCACAGGAAAGTGAGAGACAATGCCCTTGTGCTATGCAATAAACTGTATTTGCTACGTAACACTATTTTTTTTTCTTGAAAATACATCAAGAGAGACCCAAGGGCTACCATCATCTGATCATACAAGCACATCACATCCACAGGCTACAGCTGACTCTGTTATTCTAAATGCTCTGCAAACTCAAAAGCCACAAGACTAACATGATCTTAAAAGATGAGGAATTGAGGCACCAAGAGATTAGATGATTTATCTGAGACCACATGGAAGCTGCTGTCCCTTGGCCTGATGACTTCAGCACCAGAACATCCCTTCCCTGGCCCTCAAACACTGAACACCAGCAGGACAGGCAGCAGAGGAGTCTCCTTTCCTACAGCACCACAAGGGCTGAGCACTGAGCACTGACACGGCCTCTCCCACACAGATTCCCAGAGATCTGCTACAGGTTCATAAAAGCCAGAGCCAAATCAAAGCCTTCCTCCTCCTGACTCCCAAATTCACGCTCCACGGAAAGGAGGATCCAACTCCCACCCTCCTCACCACGTCCCTCACCACAGCTCTTGCACAGAAAATTCTTCACTCCACCAAAACCACAGACAACTAATCCTGTGGTTTTCTCTTTCCTCTAGGGTAGCAAAAGGAACCAGAGCACCACAAGATCAAATACTAGAGCTAGTCCAGGAGAGGGAGAAGAAAAGGACAGAGGGGAACTTCTCTGTTTTAGCAGCAATAAGATGTCACTTCAATTATTTTATGTGTGCAAAGCCTTGAGTGAGTCTCAACTTTACCTGTCCACCCATCTTCCTTAAAATAATGGGACTATAACTACCTTTTGTATCTCTCTCTTGCTGCAGTTTTCTAGGCTGTAGATGGAAGAGAAATGGGACAGCAGGATCAAATAAAGTCAATTTCTTTCAAAAATTTTTTTTAAAAAATCAACAAGCTAAAACCTATGCAACTGATTCTATTACTACTATTAAAGATAAGCCTCACAGCAATCTTGATTTTATTTTAGGCAAAAGTGCATGGGTATTCATACCAGCAGAAAAAACACCCCAAAATCCCAGCATTTTGTGGTTTAGAGAAGAGGTGACATCTAAAATCACTTCTAAGCACAAAGCCATGTGAAGCTGGGGTACATTTGCTATTCCCCAATAACCAGCCTGTGTGCAAACATTAATCCCAGGTAAACAGTGGGGGCACATGCACAACTGTGCTGCTTACTCCAGAAGTTTGGAGAAAATTAACAGATAACAGCAGTGTCAGTTCACTTTTGGGCATTTTCTTCAGTTCAGATGTAAATCTGAGAGTCTTGTTTGCCATTTATTTTCACAGCATGACATGGAGCAAGACTGATCAACAGGCCATTTACTAACAGGTTCAGCAAGTCCAAGATTTCAGTTCTTTTCCATGCATGGAGAAAACTGTTTTAAAAGTGGTAGAGAAAACCTTCATCAAAAGAGTTCTTTTTAAACAAGTGAGAGGATCTGCTGCTGAATGTTTTATCAATACTTTATAACTGCAAACCAAGCCCAGTGCTGGCACTGGTGTAACCATCATTTACATACATGAAACACAGTTTTTCTCTTTAGTACCTATCAACACTTTTCACACAATCATAGAATATTCTGAGTTGGAAAGGACTCACAACCATCATCAGCTCTAACTCATTTACTTCCTGTCAGTTTTGTACCAGCACAATACAGTGGACAGAATGATGGCACATTGCCATAATAAAAAGAATTATGGCCATGCCCTGGCCTTTGCCTATTTTTCAAGAGTACTATTTAAAATGTACATTAAAGCACTGTGCAAAATGTACAATTGGCATGTTCTAGCCACAGGTACTAGAACAGTAAATTATCTCTACCATGTGCATTCAGGTAAATATAGCACAGAACAAGAGTAAAGTTGTAAATGCAAGAATTAACATTTTCTACTTCTATTCTCACATGCAACCCAACTTATCACTCAGCAGTTTTGCTAGCAATGTGGGCTGCCATTTCACAAGCAATTTTAATCTGAATGACACTTTTCTTTTCTGAAGGCTTTACCAGCCTGACTTGAAATGGCTGCACTACTCAGGAGTGGCCAAGTCCAAGTGGGGCTGGGGAAACATTAGATATTTTATAATCCATACATACACAGCTCATACAGCATATACTTCCTAGAAACTAAGAAATTGCTCCTTACTTTTTCTTATAATATGTTTAACTGGATTCTCTTATTTTTCAGGGTAGGTGGTTATCTACTAAAAAGTCCAGAGGGAGCATGGAACTGGCATGAAATTATAACAACTAACTTTAGGATATAGAAATGATCTAAAAGCTGAGTTGGGGAGGGAAGCAGGCTATAACACACACACTATCTACTTGTGACAGTATTTTCAAAAAACTAATCACTCAGCTGGGAGGGCCTTATTATGGCACCTAAATCATTCAACAGTTACAGAAAAGTAAGTGGCCCTCTGTGCTCTGTATTACCTCTGTATTTATCATCTTCTGTCAAATACTGTCAAGTGCAACCTGCTTTGAAGAAAGACAAAGCATAATAAGGAAGCCTTAGGACTAAGTGTTTTAAAATTCTCAGAGGAGGGGCAAAAAAAAAAGAAAAAACAAACTGCACCTCCTCAGTTTACATTCCTTTTGCACTTCAGTAAATGAACTAATTAGTAAAAATGTTATGAAAGAGCATAATCTCACTATTAAAATAAGCTGCTACTTAGCAAGCTTTGAATACCTAATGACAACATTTGTCCTTCTAGATAACTGCAGTCTAGAAATATTGCTTTTGTCAGCTGTAAGTAACAGCCTAGGGTCAGGAAGCCTGGGAGCTTCTTGAGCCTGACTCGAGCACGTGCACCACTTCTCTGAAGTTAGAAATAGCCAGAATATAACAATTCCTTCATTCCTTCACTTAACCCCCTCAAAACAGGGCAGCTGTAAAAACATCCTCCCTTATTTTAATTTTTCTATATACAGCCTACTGATGGCATGCTCACACACAGTATGAACCTATTTCCTATGTCTACCATGGAAATTATCAATCATTTTACAGTAAAACTTCACCACAAAGGTTTTAAATATGCAGCAGGTAAATTTGCTCATCCTGAATCACATCTCCCTCAAGGTACCTTCAAGGTCCATTACAACACCCATAAAACCTTTCCAGCTGAAAAGTCTCCCAGGACTTGGAAAAGTCCCCTGTCCCTGTTAAAGACACACTCTCAGAGCTACATCCTGAGTAGATCTTGGGGTGCTCTCCCAGAAATGGAATTCATTTTATCGCTCTGCCACCCCTCCTTGCCTTTCTTGTTCCAGTTCTGGTTCTCTCTAAGTTCCTGCACAGATGGATTCAGCCCAGCAACCTACCAGAAAACTATCTAATTGTCACTGCTGGGTTCTTCTCATCCCACTGAGCCAAGCTGGCTCACAAGGGGGCCAACAAGCCCCAGAAGCAGCACAAAACACAAAGCCACAGGTACATCCTCCCTGCTCACAGCTGTTAGATCAACTCTCCTGCTCTGGGGATGATCTGGAGACAGACAGACAGACAGACATTCTTCTACAGTCTGGGGCAGAGTCTGGCATGAAAACTTATAAAAGCACCTCCCTGAGCACAGAATTCACTCTTGGCATCATCCTCCTGCACTGTGAGGGAAAGAAAAATACATCATGTTATGGATACGTACAGCATATATATGGAATATCACCAGTGAGAGTAATTATGGTACATGAGGACATACTAATACCAGATGCTCCTAATACTACAAAATATGCACAACAGCCAAATAGAACTAAAAACACTGAACAGCTACTCAGCTGCTGAGTTTAATATAAATATATATACATGCCCATAAAGCTCACTTACTCTTCATTGAAACAACTTGGTCTTTGACACTGAGAGCAATTAATTCTGCAGCTATTAACAGAAAGTAGCTGTTCCAGATGCAGTTTTCATATCAGGTCCTACATAAACATCTCCACCTTTGTAGTGATTTCTACTTTTTCAAACAACACAAAAACAGAATGAGAGGTAGATCTTGGTAAAGGCCACACCTTTGCTTGAAGCTGTAGGGGAAGAATTTTGATCACCTGGGAACCTGTAGCCACAGGGGTGATGACAGAGGAACAGTTTTTTGTTCTGAAAGCATTTCTTGTTCTTACTAATATAAATACATATCTACATGTTGACTCCACATCTCCACTCTAAAAGTCTAAGAGCAGTGAGAAAACGAACTGTGGTAATGCAGACATATATGCATCTCTTCCTGGACTGGAGAAGGAAGAATAGGAAAACCAGCTCTAAAGAAACACGAACAACAGCAACATGCAACAGTATCTACCTCTTCAACTTCTTTAAAATTAAGGTATAAAACATTTAGAACGTTATAACTTGAAAGTCCAGAGCTTTGACTTCTTAAGACTCTCCTAAAAATTCACTAGAACCTTAAATGTCTTCATTCAACTGTGTAGTTAATGAATGTGTGATTTTTTTTCCTTCTTATGACTTAATTTAGGAGAGGACAGCACTTGCAGCAGCAGTTAAATTTGTTTGATTCTGATAGCTTTCAGTAAAGGAATGGAACATGCAACAAAACGGATTGTTCCTCCTTCCCAAGTTAAACTGCCTGCACTTATCAAAGGTTCCAGCCAACACAAACACAACAGCTTTTTCTTTTCCTTGTCCAGTGTGCCTTGAGGGCTGATGCACTGTTCTTTGCTCATGCCCAAAGCTGAGTCACTGCAAAGGTCTCAAGTGCACACAAGTCCAGTAAGGTCATTCACCAGAGAACACTCCAATCTGCTCCCTCCACACCATGCTAGCCAAGTATCCTGAATGAGACAGTGTGGTCTAGCAGGAAGCAATCAAATGGAAAAGCTTCCAGAGGGTCACACATACCTGAGTGAATCCCACAGCAAGAGGGTCACATGCAAAGCTTTGCCTCCTTATACTGCCCCAGCAGCTCTACAAGCCTGGTGGTGAGAGCCAGCTGAACATGTTCTATTGTTTAACTGATTTGCAAAGTTTGGGTTCTAAACAATCCAGTTCTCAAATCCTATAATTCTGAAAGAGAATGGCCCAATTTCCCACAAGTGTTCAATATCAGAAGGGCTGTTTGATAAGCACACAAACACCTTAGAGCTGTTTGGAGAGCTCAGGTTGCTGATACAAACTATGTAGATGGTGAGGATGAGGAAAGGGAAGGATACATGACACACAAAGTACCTCACATCTACACTCCTAGAAGGCTCAGTACTGGCACCTATTCCAGCCTAGGAGAGCTCTTTCCTAGTTTAACTTGAGCCACTTTAGAAATGGTCTGCTCTGAGCTAGAATGCATGAACACAGAGCAAACACCATACAACTCCTATTCTTGTTATATGTTTTAAAACATTTTTTCTTAAAATCTCTGTCACTTCTCTGCTCTGCAGGAGCATTCATACAGCAGATGATGAGCAGTAGATGTTTCAGTATAGACAACCCAGAGATTAGATGCTGTTAAAGATTTCCCATGTTTTTTGGTTTTAGAAGAATCTTTGTTTCATTTCTAGGAGCAGTTTTATCTAGAACTGTTCTATCACTACATCCACTTATATCTACGTCTTTTCTAAGGTGCTTCCCAATGTTGCTCACCTTTAAATTCACCAAATACCTACCAGTTGCTGCTTCTTGGCTAGAGAGTGGTCCCTGTTGAAAGGCAGCTTTCACTGTTCTGCTGCCTATGTGATGTCTCTTTTTCTACAGAGAAAACTCTGCATTACTTGAAGTATAAAATATGATGAACCTTTAAAATAAGGACATACAGAGATTGAGGGTGAGGGGATGTCCTAGTCATTGGATAGGCACAGAAACTACCAGAGGTCACAAAAGCTGAACTTCTTCATTGAAGCAGAAATTCCCATTGAAGCCAAATGAGGTTTTGTTGAATGAGGGCCACAGGAATAAGCCTGTAGCACACTCTGGACTGGGAGCAAGTCAAAGCAAATTACGCAACAGCTGTCAGGAATCTGTGCACAGGTCTGCAGAGCCACAGTGTAGGAGGAGCCCATCCTTAACCTTTGTCTATTTATGGCCCAGCACTGAGACCCTTCCAACAAAACAAGCCATGCTTTAATATATTTTTATTAGAACAATTTATAGCAATCAGCTCTCTCCTCCTCTTCCTCTTTCCCCTCCTCTCCTCTCCTTCCCACTGTTCCCTCTCCTTCCTCTTGCTGTGTTGTGCTGTTTGTGTGGAAAAAAACGAGCTCCCATCCTTGCCAAGAGTGACATCAACTCATTCTTATCCGGTGATGTCCAGCAGAATCTTCCTCTGATAAACATTTGCTCAGTGTCAGAGCCCCAAGGTTACTGGCTGCATTTTGTTTTCATTGTTGTTTGTTTTCTGACACTTTGCTGCTCGTTATACATTAAAATCCTCCCCCTGCATGTCTTCGACCTGGAGCCGGGTGAGGCAGTGAACAGGACATTCCTCACTGCTTACCCGGGTCTCCCACCACCCCCTTCCCCTGAAACAAGAGCCTGCTTGTTTCTCTGTGAACAAGAAAAAGCTGATACTGCAGAGAAGAAAAAAAAATTCAAGAGTGCAAACCTGTGTCTTTTTAACCTTACGTTTCTTTTATCAGATTTTCTCTCATCTTTTCCTGGCGTGCTCCAAAGTTAGTGAAGAGCCACAGCTGATTAATGGGCTGGTGCACCTTCCTCCCACCTGATGAAGAACCTCAGATGTTGTCCTCTTATCCCCCCCGCTCCTTTATCTATTCTCTCCTCACAAGCCACCAGCTTTCTGGACAAGAGGGAAGCAAATGATGCTTTTTCAGGCATGTTTCCCATACCCCTTGCCCAAGCTGGCATTTCTCTGAAGTACATCAACCTGTACCTTCAGACAACTGGCGCTGAATAGAACACATTCCTGTCTGTCCAGGGGCAACATGGAGCCATGGACAGTCTATTAAAGCAAGAAGCAGAGAAAATTTTGACAAAACCTAAAGGGCTGAGTAAAGGTCAAGAGCCCTGAAATGTCTAGCAGTGCATAAAGACTGGAAACAGACACCTTTTACCCTGATTGGCTCTTACATACCATTCCACCAAGGAGAAACTCTACAAAAACTTCAACTTACAGGATAATGGACATGTTGCAGCTACATCTGCATCCCTCCATGGGTCACTGACGAGCAAGAAAAATCCATTTTATCCACAGTTATCCAGAAGGAAAGGTCTGCTGTAAATTGAAGATGTTCTGCTAGAACATATTGCCTCCCATTTATCTCCTTCAGTGTTCAGGAAAAGGCTGCAGCTGTTCTTAACAGCTCATGAAAACAGTGCTCTTTTAACTTACATGTGACACAGTGAACAACAAGTATCTTTAGAAAGAAAGTGAAGAAAAAAAATAGTTTTGAACATTACCATGAACATATTTCAGCTGTATTAGAGCATTAGAAGTACCGAGAGAAACCAACACAGGAAAGGACTCCCTGCCCTGCCACCATAACTTAGAGGAGGCTGCCAGAAGGAAGAAAGGCAAGATGACAACCTGGCTGCAAACAAAGCACAGGAATCCAGTGATCAGACAGGACAGTCAACCTGTCCTTGGGTTCTGCAACCTTTCCAGTTCTCAGTGCTGTCTCTAATGTCACTTGGATCCAATTGCTCTTGCAAGTTCACAAATCCCAGCAGTACCTGCTGTAACATCTTCTTACATAACAGCAAGCTTTGTTCTTGTATAGTTCCCTTTATTATTTTTTCTATTCATATAGAAAATGTTAACAAACAAGAAGGTTCCTCATTACCTGACTTTCTTAAAGCCTTGACTGCTTTCATGGAAGTAAGCAGAGTACAAGTAACAATCGTAGTCAAGGTCAGGCAAGAAATATATTCTCAAACTATGAGGAAGCAACATCTAGGCTCTCAAATTAATCAACAAATGAGACTTTTTTAATATCTATTTTCAGTGAGAAGGCTGCCATCTTTTAGAAAGGTGTTTTGGAAGACCAAGGTCCTATTTCCTCTTTTCATAACAGTTCTTTCAAAATTGTAAAATATGAGCAGCAGCTAAAAAATAAAGTCATCAAATACAAATTTTGCAAAGTAGTGTGCTTAATCTTATTGTGATCCCCTCTCTCTTTCCAATAACACAGCCAACCTAAATAAATGGAAATTCTCCTCTTGCCTTGAAGGCCTGATAAGATGCTACACCACTATTGCAACAGACTGCCCTCAAGGTTATCCTGTCCCCTTCCATGACCAAACAGACAGGTAGATGCACCAACACCTCACACAGAAACACTACGAACCTTTAATCAAACGTCATAAAAACCCTATACAAACAGAAACTATACACACCAGTCTTAAAATACAATTTCAAAAAAACCCTGATTTTCCAGAATACACAACATTTTCAGCACAAATTGCTTACAAACATTTGCATTGAAACATGTCTTAACACAGTGTCCAGACAGAGCTTGAGTGGAAAAGAGGATAATGTTTTTGGAGGGATAGAAGCATATCCATTTGATGCTATCCTATCAGTGGTTGTTTTGCTGTCCTAAAGGTGAAACAAACCTTGGCTGACAAGTAGGAATGCAGATCCATAGGAAACCTGGGTGCCAAGTCCCACCTGTGCTCATTTTAGGATTGAGTTCTTTTCTAGGGTATCTTTTTTAAGTATTTGAAGTATGTGAGTATTTCCAGTACCCAGAAATAGGATGTTTGGTCACAGAAATACTGACAGGAACACAAATTCCCAAACGACCTTGACTATAATTAACCATCTAATTTTAGTGGCGTTTGGCTGACCGACACCTCCCTGGCTGGTTTGTTTCAACAGACAGATTGCAGAAATTGCCAGAGCTGTCCCTTCCAGTGGGATACACCCCCTGCAATAAGGGAGGTGAGAGCTGCAATACAGGAATTCATATGCCTGTGAACAAAATAACCACTTTTTTTTCACAACAGGAATTAAAAAACATATAGCAGTGCTGTCTCAGGGGTTTAATTAGGTTCAAACAAACCCTGATAACAAGAAATCTTATCAGAAGCTTTGCTTTCAACAAAACCAATTAGTATCAATTGAAACAGAACCAGCTGAGATAAACGTGTACATAGCATGCATAACCTTGAGGTCCACAATGCCTAATAATTAAGTACTGGATCATTTCCCATACTCAAGAGATAAAAGTTTGTATAAATCAACAATAATCAAAAGAAAGTTGTTCTCCTATGGGGACAAGAAGGGTTTGAATCCAATACATTGATTTCAACCAGTTGTCCTTGTGAAACTGAGCCATGGCACGGCTCGAGTTTTCTGTGCAGCTTTTTGAGATCTCCAAACAAGATTGTGAACTTTTCCTTCCTAACATTTTGACTTACTTTCCTCCAAAAATGAGTCCACATTTCCAAAGTCTCTTACAAAGAAAAAACTGAGCCACAGCTCATGAACAGAATTCCCACTCAAAACTGTACTTCTCCACCTCCATTCCTCTCCCTGCTCTTTTGCAACCTTCTGTCTCTGCCTCTGCATTAATATTTCTTTTTAATCTCATGTTTCAATAAATATTCACCTGGACCTTTTAATTAGCAACGGTTTGATGGGTCCATCCTTACTGATACAGATTTTAACTTCATACAACCTCTAAATGGGCTGGAGAAAAGTGAGGTGGATTGAAAACTGGCTGAGCTGCCAGGCTCAAACTGTTGTTGTAAGTGGAATAAAGTCTAGCTGGAGGACAGTTACTGGTGGTGTGACTTCAGACTACAATACTGGGGCCAATACTGTTTAACAAGTTTATAAATGACCTAGATGAAGGGACAGAGCCCTCTCAGCAAACTTTCACATTATATTTAATAGCTGAAAACACCTCTGCCATTCAGAGGCACCTTGACAGGCTGGAGAAATGTGCTGATGGGGATCTCCTGAAGTTCAGCAACACAAAATGCAGAGCCCTGCACCAGGGGAGGAGCTGGCCTGAGCCCCAGCTCATGCTGGGGAGAGAGCAGCCTTGCAGAGAAGGACTCACAGACAGACAGCTGAAAGTGAGCCAACAGCAAGCCTCTGCAGCAGAGGCAGCCAAGAGATCCCAGGCTGCATGGGGAAGAGCTGCCAGCAGAAGGAGGGAGGTGTTCCTTCCATTCTGCCCAGCACATCCCAATGCTGTGTCCAGTGCTGGGCCTCCCAGTACAAGGCAGGATGGACATGCTGGCAGTAAGTCCAGTGAAGGATCATGGAGATCATTAAGGGGCTACAGATCTGTCCCATAAAGGAAGGCTGAGCGAGCTGGAACTGCTTATCCTCAAGAAGAAAAAGCTTGGAGGGGAATCCCATCTATGATAAACACCTGATGGGAGGCAGAAAAGGAGTCAGGCTCTTCTCAAGTATGGAGTGAAAGGGTAAGAGATAGTGGACAAAAGTTGAAGAACATAAACATAAGCTTCTTTTGGTTTTGTTTTGTTGGGTTATTTTTGCTATGAAGGTGATCCAACAGTGGAACATGTACCCAAAGAAGTTGGGAAATCTCCATCCTTGGAGGTACTCAAAACACAACTAAACAGGGTCTTGGGCAATCCATTTCTGCTGACCTAGCTTTGTACAGTGAAAGGGGACTAGGCTGTCTCCAGAGGCACCAGCCACCTTCAGCAAGTCTGAGCAATGGGTAAAAACCAATGTTAAGGTCTCTATGGTCACTGATGACTTGTAAACAGTGCTTATGTAATCTGTGCTCCTCTTAAAGAACATTATAAAACTTCTTGCCACATTACCCCTTTGCAGTAGGATCATTCTGTATCCTTCCAACAAAGAGCTACATAGAAATGCTACCAGAACAGAACTTCTAACTTACACTGAGCTCTAACTCAGTGTTTGCACTCTGCCTCTTTTCTCCCACTTGGTTAATGCAGACTGGTCAAGTGCAGCCTGGGTTGCAGAAGCAGCACATCATTTGCATGCTGGTACACTGCCATCACTGCCTGCGACCTGCACGTGTTTCTTATAACATGACAGAATGCTTCTGAGAGCATTTCAAATTCATTCACAGGGCCAAATTCCTTTCTTAGTCACTGAAAAACGGAGCAAGCTCACTGTGGTCAGGACATAATTTCAGGCTATTGTAATTACTGTACATGTGAATTTGTGCATGCACCCATCCCACACGCTGAGACTCAGTGCTACTTCCATAATGCAGTGCAAATTTCAGGACATGTATTTTTTCTTTCAGCATTAGCAAAGTTATAGGACTACCTCCTGTAATTCCAGACATGCTGGCTTCAGAGAGCTTTAAGAAACACATGTTCTTCCCATACTTCTCCATTTGCCTTCTGATTTTTGTCTACAAAGCAAAACATCTAAGTGACAATTTCTGTGGTTAGCATGCAACTCTTCAGTGCTTGTGGCTGATAAAGACAACTGTCACTCAACCAGAACACTTCAATCCACATCAAGCCTTTCCTTAGAGAGAACTAAGGTAAACACAGGTGTTTCAACTCACAGTTTCTGTGATGCCCACGTAATAAGTTCTTCAAATCCATGCCTGAGATCAAACTTGTTGTACCCAGGAACGCTCCCCCGAGGTCACACAGGAACAAGCTACAACTCCCCCTCCTGCATGAGTCATGCACCTCCTGCACTCACATGCCACCTGCACTCACTGGCCTCAAACACCATGCAGAGCTTGTCTTTTCAACAGGAGCAGCCTCACCCTCCTCTCCTCCAAGCAAAGGGCATGAAGCCCTGCTCTGGTCCTCTTTACCAAAAGCATTCCAAGATCTATGATGGAAAGCCATTCCTTTGCTTCATTTAACCCAACCTCTCCTTCTCAGAGCACACCAAACTTCACAGCTGTTTAACTCCAACCTACCTACATTCAGTCTTTAAGAATGCACTCTCTTCTCCACCAGACTAACACCACAAAACATGTTTGGCACACTCCACTGGTTCTGAGACCAGGACACTGTCATGTCTCAGTACAATTTAAAAAGGAGAAGCAAGGTCTGAACATTTTGCAAAAGCGCCATCATTTCTGTGCATGCTTTAACCAATCTGTCCTGGTTTAACCAGGTGGGGCAGGAGTTGAGTTCTGTCTGCATCCTCCAGGTTTCACTGCAAGAGTTCCACTGGAGAGGGTGTTGATGTCAGCAGAGAACCTGGAAGAGAGGAAGCAGTTTGCACCCAGATGTTAATTCTCACCCAGCCACTGCCAGACACCAAGACAGGTTGGGAACACGGGGCAGAAAACTCTAAATCTAGAGAAACAAATCACTTCTCAACTATGACTGCAGCACAAAAATCACAGTGTAAAGAAACTCAAGTTTCCTTCTTTAATGACACTACATTGAAGGTACCATGTCTTTGACTCACATCACTGAAATTATTTTAAAAATGGTGACTTTTCCCTACAGCCCCATGTCACCTTCCCCACAACCATTAGACCATATGCTGCAAAGCTTCACCCATTCTTTCATCCATGGTACACCATGAAATCCTGGAAGTTTCTTTACATTCTTATTTCCTAAGGAAAATTTTTGAAACTGGTAGAAGCACAGTGTAAAATCCTACCATTTAACTATCAAGAAATTACATTGCTGCTATAGAAAACATTAATGAGCAGCCCTTGGCAACATCACTGCCTTTGTTTGCCACAGGTTTTTCCACCAAGCATAGGAAGAGGATGAAAATTCTGTCTTTTTCATTTTCATCTAAAAGCAATGGAATTTATCCATAGGATTTTTTAACTTTTTTTTTTTTCTCTCAAACTGGCAGCAAAATAAATAAATAACCTCTTGAGGATGAGGACAGTTCATGGAAGCCTAAGCTCAAACACTTAAAGTAAGGGTATAAACCCCCCAAACTTGTTCCTGCTTTGAATTTGTTTTCAGGATTGCTGGAAGAAACTGTATTTCAGCATCAAGGTAAGCCAATTTAAGCCAAAGCTGCTGTCCTACATCCCCACATATAACCCAAATACACTATATTGACCTCTCCTTTACATCACTGCTGCTTTTACACCTAGGTGGAAAGCTAGTTCAGGGAAACGAGCTTGAGAGAAACCAGTGCTATTTTAGAGAGGGTAGGGTTAAGTTTTCAGTTGGCTCAGCTTCCTGTCTGGCTGCATGAGAGGCAGGGATAGCACAAGGGAGTAGGGAAAACAAGACTGCCTTCAACCAGCTCTAAGCTCTAAGTGAACTTGGCGAGCCAGCTGGAAGGTCAGGAGATGAAACCTGCTGTGCTCATGCCACTCCCCAAAGACACTGCAGTGCTTGAGGTGTGTACAATGCATATGTTTAAAACTAAAAAGCTGAGTGAAGAGTCAATGCTGAACAAGCAGGCAAAGCTACAGAGCCCAGTATAGGTTCTTGAAAAAGACACAGGCTGAGGTCTGGGAGAAGTGCACAGCCTGAGCTCAGGGACACATTTAACAACTTTATTACCTGAGAATTATTCTGCCCCACTACTCTGGTTTGAGACTCCCTGACACTGCCTTGCACTGCCTAAAAATGAGTCCTTAACACTCAAATCTACTCCTTCCCAAGGCAGGTGGCATGTTCACAGCAATGGTATTACTGCTGAGGGTGTACATATCTTCCCATACCATAAGCAGCCCCCTGCTAAAATGCATAAAACCAAGAGGTTGTAACTGCACTGCAAGCCAAACCTGCAAATTTAATTTTCCGAGTTCCTTAAAAGCTTCAGGCGTAGTTTTCAAAAGGAGAACTGCCAAAGTGGATCATAACTAGAGGAGTGATTAGTGCTGCATCACACCCTAAGAGAAATTAATATTAATCACATTAACACTCCTTAATAGGAATATCAGGAGCCCAGGAACCAGCAGAAGACAGGTAGCCTCGCCTGATACCTAGAAACCAGCACAGACTCAAAAACCTAAGGTTTGAGTCTCCCTCCAAAACGTTTGGTAATCATTTATTCTGACAACTCCCTCTACTCCTAACCCCTAAGCAAACATCCAGCTCCTTTTTGAACCTTGTTAAATTCTTGGCCCCGGCAGCATCCTGTGGTTGACTGTTCCAGCATCTAATTGCAATTCCTAACTTCTGGAGCCGCCTGCCGCGCTCTGTCTCACTTAAACACTGAGCCCACTCCACCCACGTGCAAGCAAAGAATGTTCCTGATAATCCTTGTGAACACATCTGCTTCAGAGCAGAGCACTGCCTCAATGCAGGTCTGCACCAGGCCTCTCAAACCCATGCAGTAAACTGCCAGGAGCTGCAGGAATGCCAGAATAAAACAGCCTATGGCAGACTAATCCCTGCAGAAATATTTGGAAGAAGCACTGAATCATTCTGCTAGGCAAAAATAAATAATGCAAAGGCAGAAAACAGGACAAGAATAAGAACAGCAAAATATTTGAGCAGTTAATGGCAAGGAGATGCTCTGGTTTCATTAGAGTGCACCTGAATTACAGACTGTGTTCTTGTAACACATCAGTCCCTCGAAAACACAGACCAAGTATGTCAGGCACATATACAGACTCATGTTGTATCATGTCCTCCCCACATCCTGCACATCAGGGAACCCAACTGTACTGGCCAGCTTCCAGAGTGAAATCATACAGGCTGCTATCAGCACTAGGAATTTGTATTTCCAGAAGATCCTGATGTCATAGCCTGAGAGCAATTATCAGTGAGGAATTATTGATTTTAATGTCAAGTTGTGCAATCACTTAACAGGGGGAGAAATAGAAGAAAACAACCAAGAATGAACAGACTATTCAATGTCTTTAAAAATAAAAAATAATTTTAGAGAGTCTTTGATACCCAGAACAACTGCAGTCATGGCCAAAAAAAAAAAATCTAATGTTATTGCACTAAGGATTTACTCTTGGGTCCAAATTTCTTTCAGTTCAGCTGAAATGGACACTATACATGCAGATGACAATAAAAATGGCAGAAGTATGATCTACTAGACCCATTTTACTCAGCAAATGCTGCAGTCAGATGTGGGAGCCATGACTTCATCTAAAGGTGTGGATGCATCCTGGAATTCTGAGCAGGAACAGCACACGTGTGCCAGGGATGCCCAAACACACCTGCCAGGCTAACGCCATGGGGGAGCTAAGTCCTCTGTGAAACGTGATTCCCACCAAGAGAAAAACAAGGAAAGCTCTGTTATCACACCTGGAGCCCATGGTTTCACGGCAGGTTAGGTGCCAGCGTGTTCCAGCACATCACCCAAACAAGAGCTGGCACCAGCACAAAGAAAAGGGAAGGGACTGGGTCATCAAACAGCAACACTCAGCACCAGGGGAGCAAAGCCTTGGCATGAAGCTCCATCAGCTCCCTCCTGATGGTTCATCACTGTCACAAAGGGGCCTTGCATCCCCCTCTTCTCTTGTACCAGCCCTGGCACTCGTCTGATGGAGAAATAGACCAAAGCAGCTTATTAAGGGTAGGAACCTGGCACAAAAGGAGTTCTCTGCCATGTTAGCAACACAAATCAGTGTCACACAGGGTCAGATGAATGTCAGACTCTGTGAGGATGGAGGGACATGCCAAGGAGGAATGTGGGTGTATTCTCTTCCCTGGACAGGAGGGAGCTATTGCATCAGCTGAAGCCACACTGCATACCCTGAGGAGCCAGGCTGCCTCACTTTACCTTGGAGGGGACATCAGGCTCTCCATGCAGTTGTGTACAGCATCATTTCAATGTTCTCCCATCCATCAGCCCAGGCAAATGGACTCTATGAACCCCAGGTACAACCTGCACAGAAGCAGTGAACAGCAGTCCCCATGGTACCCATCCCACAGGGAGAGCCCAAACCAAGCACTTTCCACACACAGGCCAGAGGAATTTTGCTTTCTGCAAGCTTTCAGAGCAAATACCCTTTAAACATGCAGTTCTTCAGTGATAGTCTCACTTTAATACAGGGCTATAAGATTGCAAGGCAACAAATGTCATTTTGATAGGAATCAAATGTTCTTTTAAGTAGGGGAAAAAAAGGGGGGGGAAGGGGAAAAAAAAAGTGTGTTTCCCTATTTTACTTTTCCATATCCTCCATGAGGGCTAGTTTACCAGATGTGGCCAAAAAACAAAATTAATGCATCATTTTGATCCCTCTATTAAGAAATGATGAATCTAGAACATTTCTAAACTTATATTCCAGGCATCTTCTCTGTGCAGGAATTGATTCAGCCATGCACTGGAATAGCTGCTCACTCAGGTAACAGAGAGATTGTATCCTCTTTGCAGAAATAGCTTCCTTTCAAAGACATCAGAAAACAAGTATGCAATGACTGTTTATTTGCATTTGAAGCAGGGGACAGCGAAAATTCAACTTTGTGACAGTGTTTTGAACATTCACTGAAAAGGGACAGATAGTCACTGAACAAAAGACTGCAGTGGTTTAGGATGTTCTTAAAAGTAAAGTGGTTTTTGTTTTAATTTAACTGTTCCCAGAAGCAGAGACAGCAAAGCATATCACAGGAGTCACCTTTATGTGTTTCACTGCAAGATGCCAACATCCAAAACAAAAAATTTAAACAGAGATATGTCAAAGCTTTGTAAGTTATTCCACCTGAGGAACGTGTTTCTCAAAACACAACACCTTGCTAACAGAAACCTAAGGTTATTATCCCAAAGCACAGGAGTTACGTACAGCCTGCTTCACATAGTTTTTAAAAAATCCATTATCTACAGCATCTTCTTGAGACAGCATCATTAATTACAGAACAAGAACATGCCTGAGGGCAAGCATATTTAGCATCATGCCAAACTCCTCAATGACACCTCAGAAGAGCAGATCTCTCTGGGGCTACAGCAGCAATTAATTGTCTTCTACGTTGTAAGAACAAAAAATCTCAAATGAACAAACAAACAAAACAACAATTTTAAAAATCAATCAAACAATTTTTTTCTCTTTCCAGGTTTGGGTAACATGCCTAGGCAGAAGAGATCTCCTCAGTATATTTACAGTGTCACTTCACAAGAGAATGAGAAGGTAAGGCAGTGAACTAATCTGTACATTTTACAACTGGTTAACCCCTACCTACATTCAGACAACAAGAGCCTTTAAAATCTTACAGTCTTTGATGGAATCATCCTCCTGTGAGAGCTTTTCAGTGGAGGCACAGCAATGTCCTTCAGGGCAAGAATACTGAGGTGACCTTCCTAGCTCAGCTCCAAACAAAAAGTTGTCACAATTAAACTTGAGGCCATTTAGAACATTAGTGCCTATTGTTAAGTGGCTCTGTCTTTTGTCCCATGGAGCATACAGTTAAAGAAGAATAAGGCAAAAAAAAACCCAAAAACTTGGCACTGTCATTTGTCTTACAGCTTCCTAATGTGCAGAAGTCTTGATGATCCATTTCTGCCTAATGGTAGATATTTATGAAAACCAAAAGCAGCTACCTTTTTGCTTTTCTACTATAGTCAGAAATCCCAGGTCTCATTTCAAAGGTTCACTGCAGAAACCAAAGCCAAAAAATAAACCTAACTCAACAACACCCAACAAGGCACCTAATCTGTTAAAAAGTCATCTGTCTTGACTCAAACTACCAGCAAAATTAAGGTTTTCAGGGCAGTAATGCAGCACATCTCCATTTCCTGACCTGTTTTACAAGAACAATACCTGCACCTCCACCTGTGAGGGAGCAGCTGAGATGAGGGGCTCCTCCAGCTGCAGCAGCCTTGGGTCTGAGTGTCCCTGGAACTCCAGGGAACTCCACAGGGAGCAGCTGTTCCTTTACCAACACACATCTTAATGCAGTCTTTTTTTAAGGACAAAGCTTTTCAGGTAGAGAAGTCCTAAAATGTCACTGTGAAGAAAAAAATACAAAGGAAGAACAACATACAAACACAGGATTCTTTCAGCTCTCTGGTCCTTAAGGATTGAAAGAATGTTCATTCCTTTCATAAGAAAAAAAAATGATAAACAAGAGTTGAAGTTTAGTATAAACATGAGATAAGATGCTATTTTAAGGTCATTTATTACATTTCCTGTGGAAGAAATACAAAATTTTCTTTCAAGCTTAAAATTTCTTATCACTGTTTCATGACCAACATTTTGCCTGGAACAAGTCTAGTGTATTAAATGAATAAAATTAGTTACAAGGTACAGTAAACTCCAAACTTTGATAACTGAAACTCAAGGGATTCATATTAAATTCAATTAATTTCCTCAGGTCGAGTCTGTTTTGCCCATGAGTGATCCCTCTCTGCCCTTAGCTCAGCTCAGGAGCCTTTTGTTTTATCTCCTCTCCCCTGTGCAGTTGAGGAGGGCAGAGATAGGGTGACTTTTGTGGGTGTCTGGCCTGCAGCCAGGGCTGAACCACCATATCAACCCACCCACTCCTGTCCTTCATAAGAAATAGTCCCAGCACCTCTGAAGAGCTGCTCCTGTCACAGACACTCTCCAGAAACTTCCCTATTAATGAGAAGAGTGAAACAAGCTTGGAGAGGGGGCATTAAAGTAAATATTAGTGCTCAGTGAAAACAGGCAACAAATATACATCCTAGACCTGCTCATGGAAAATACCAATTTGTCAAATGCTTAGGAGGAAATGGCCCATTTCATTAAAATTTTAGGAAAAAATTGTCTAAGTATTACACATGTTTATATAGACTATTACACTGAGGTTCAAAGAGTTTTTACCATATATTTGAAAGACATTAGAAATAATTCCATTTTTCTATAAGCCATCCACAATACCAAGATTGGACCTGTTTGGTGCCTGACATACAGAAGCTGAATATAAAGACTGAACAACACCCTTTGGACACTGGTAAACACCAGGCTAAACTCATTTCCCCTCCCTGCCTTCACCCCAGTGAGGCATCAGCTCCATTTACACCTGCCACAGAATGAGCAATAATAGTAAAATACACAACTTGCCTTTAATTTCAAGAAACAATCCCTTATCTATTCTTACACAACAAAAACATTAGGTGTACCCTGACATGTTTAATTTAGCACATTATCTATTCATTAGTCTAGCCCCACTCAATCACCTCATGCCTGAGCAATGCCTCTGCCTGAAAATACATACTAGAAAATCCTAATTTTTTAACCAAATATCAGCAACTCAAATCCCTTCATGCAGGGGTGCATTTGTGGCCTCATTTTGCAAAGGAAATGTTTAAAAGGGGATGTAATCAGCGTGGTGGGCCACAGGAAGTGAAAAACACTTGAGAATAAGTCACATTAATTTTGCTCTTATATGCACAGAGGCTTCAGTCAAAGAGGCAAGAACCCACACACACGCCCAAGTTACATTTAAGGCATGGTGGTACCGACCAAAAGCTGAGGAAATGACAGAGGAGAGAGAGATTTCTGTGGTTTTCAGCTGCATAGTAAGATTTACTTCATTTTATTTTCTGATATTCAGGGCTTGAACAATACAATAATACACTCTTATCTTGATTTCACTGTACCTTATGTTGATTAGCAAGACAAATAAGCCTAGCAATCTGGATAATAAAGATTTAGCACAGTACAGAACTTGATCAGTCTTCTGAAAAACTTCAACAGGGTTAAATATTAGAAGTACTACAGGTTTTGTTTTCTTACTAAGCCCCTTCATCTAAGAAGATAAGAGAGCGGAAAAATCAAAAATTTCAAAATAGTTGGCATCAAAACACTTTCTAAACACAAAGTTTATGAACAATCTCAGAACTTGTTATCTTCTCCAACTTCAGTTCCTTCTAGATGGCAGCTTTCCAAAGTAAAGACCAATTCTGCTGGTTTTAGAGAAAAGAGCTCCAAGCCATTAGGTTTAGCCTGTTCTGCTCACCCTTGCTCTCAGAAAAATCACCAAACCAAACAGAAAATTAAAGAGCAGAATACAAAATATTTGTACAGAAGCCCCAAAGGTGCAAGTCCACCAGTCCAGCTGTCTCTGCTCCTGCCACAACATCACCACCCAGTGCTTCACAACCACCCTGCCCCACTTCCCTGAGGGGTAAAGCGGTCAGCAAAGCACCAGTGAATCCAAAGGGGACATTCTGTGTGAAACCAGAGTGCCTCAATAAATCCTACATGTGTTATGTTCTCCTGCACTGAGTCCACAAGCTAATTTTGGATATTTTGCCTTAGTCCTAAAGTACCTAACTGGGACAGCTGGCAAAGCTGATCTCAGCTGGTGTCCACAGGACCTCAGCCCACAGTCCCTGGGATTTCTCCCCACACCAGGCAAAGTGCCTGCTGGATCCCATGGTGAGCCAAATCAAGCTCCTTGCCTGCCAAAAGTGCTTTTCCTTTTTTATTTCCCAGATAATTCCCTGGTTACACTGATCACCTTACCATCTTTTCATCTCAAAATTTCATTTACAAGGAGTAGAGATGAGTCATTTGAGACCACTGGTTAAATATTAATTGACTGAAGGTCGGAAAACAAACATCCTCAGTTTCTCACCTTTTCCCAAAACTCTACCAAATCTGTTAATATTTAATAATTTCTACCTTTTCTTTTGTGCTGTGTGCACTACTCTTATCTTTCCCTGTTGCACATTGACCGTGATGGCACAACAGCACAGCCCATTTTTAGCCAACTCACTCATTTCACTGTATCTTTATGGAGTAACCACCCTTTTCCACATCAATCCTACTCCTGCAGTACAGCACTTCAGTATCTAACTCACTCCTGTTGCTTCACAGCACAGAAAACTGCTCTGTTTGCACTTACATCTTAAATAGTTGATGCAATCAAAACTTTAACCTTTTTAGATGTTTCCTTCTGCAAGCTGAGGTGGTTCAAAGGTTAAAATATCACCACAATTTTCTTTGCACAGGCAAGAACTATGACATGAAAAATAATTCTGTTTCTACCACATTTGTCCCATTGCCTGGCATTAAAAGCTAGGCCAAGCCTTTACATTCCTCATCTAAATACACATGGAAACACTGACAACAAAATTGGATTCAGATAGTAACAAAAGGCATTTAAAATAAAGAAGTGAGTCTAAAACACCACTGTAGCTTAATCATCGCTTGTCATACTAGAGATCATTAGACAAAAGAAATCATTTTCATTCCAAGTGATTAATCCATAAATTCTTTCTGTCTTCTCTACCACAGAACATAATAAATCAGATGAATAACAGAGAGAATGTACAACAGTGGAGAATTTCAAACTATTGCAAAAAAGCAATTCAGTCACCACCCAAACTGACTCCAAACTTCAGTTCATACTAAAAAGTGGTGACATGTTCCCTGAAGGGGAGACAACCAAAACCAAGAGTAAGTATTTTCCCTTGATTTGTCCTATTTCTGCAAATGTATAAATGCAAAGATGTACTTCCTTTTCAATCACCTGCATCTTGCTACTTTCACATCACAGAAAAAATAAGATTTGTTCTCACAGGAGGCAAAGCAGTTTGCAGTACTTAAGAAGTTTCATTTCCAGTGTCTCTTCCACTTCCCATTAAAGATAAAGGTTCTGTTTAATCAGATGAAGTCAAGACTTCAGGGTTAAAAGGAGAATCAAGCCTCCCCTTTAGGTTCGGGCTTTACTCAGCTGACAAAAACCTTCCAAGACTCCTATTACAAAGAATGAGAAAGGATAAAATCCTGACCAACTTCTTCCCACCCTCCTCCTGAGCCAGCTGAGGCCAACCCTGAGCCATTCCTTGCAGAGATCAGCCAACACCCAGGAGTGTCAGTAATGCCTTTCCAGCAGTTTTGTGTTTGATACAGTATCAGAAAGAATACTTTCATTTTATTCAAAACTTGTGAAGCATCAGGATTTGCTTTTCCCAGAGCTCATCAACACTGTCTTAGTTTGACTAAGAACTAAAAGCAAAGGGTTACTGACTGAAACACTACCAGATGAAAAATACAATGTTTTTTTAAGTCTCTTGATGACTATGATTTCTAATTCCCTGGTCCATAAGATCCCACTTTCCAAGGAGCTCTTTGGAAACATCCCATTTACAGCACCACAACTGCAAGTGGTATCTGCAGTCCAGCAGATCACAAGTCAGCTTCTAACTACACACAACAGTCACAGAGAATGTGGAGGATGCATAGCAGAAAACACACCACAAAAAAGGACACAGCACAGTAAAAACACAGTAGGAAGAGACAATCACTTGTCTGACCAGCTAATATCTGCAAAAGAAAGGGATTCTTTAGGATAAGGGCTTTCCTTGGCACTGTGCTTCTTGTTTTAACTTGAAAGATGGCTTCCCATCCATGGTAGCTGGCACAAGAGTTCAGAAAAAGTTTGCAGAAACAGTGAATTTTAAACAAGGAAACTCAGACTCCAGTACTTTTACATCAAAGTCTGAGTGCTGATGAGGCATGCCTTGCCAGAGATTTCACTCTGGACAGTGAGACCAGGGGGAGGAGAACCTGCACGAGTAATTTTGGATGGTGTCTCACTGAGGATGAGTTTAGGCACGTAGTAACGTTGCCTATATCAGCATTTTAATTTTTTTTAAATGGTTATATGCAAATAATCTTAAGTTGCTGGTGTGCATCAACACCTGCTCAAGCAGCATATAGTCAAGGACAATACTCTCCAGCTGATGTCCAGATGTTGTGGTACAGACCTCCCATTAATGCAGTGATGAAAAGAGAATCACATAAATCCCTTGCAAACTCAAAAGGCTTTTATTGGCATGATAGACTGGACACAAGATACCTCCATGACATTTCCAAGGCAAGAGAGATTAAGGTTCAAGACATTGCTCTTCCACACTCCCTCTCCTAAAAATAACTTAGGAATTAGCAAAGCGCTGGATTTAGCTGAACAGACATATGTGATCAATACAAAGATTCTCCCAAACAAATGTCTTCATTTATGTGAGATTACCTGGACTCACACAAGAGGAAGGTGGGGTAAAAGCCTGGAATTTTAGGCTATCATTTAACAGACACATTATTTCTTCCCCTTTCCCCTTCTCACTTTGTGTCTCTCCCCTCACCCAGTTCATCCCATGTTCCTCACTCTTGCAGTAATGCTGGCTTGTAGGGCTGGTGATGAACTGGAAAGAAGATCTCATTGAACTGAACATTTTTGAGCTGGGATGAAGCAGAGAATGTTGAAATAATTTTCTAGACACCTCAGTTCCCCAGTTCCATCCTCTGTGCTGAATAAACATTTTTTTCTCAGCACAATGGGCCACCAGGGAAGAACTTACTGTGCATCACTCTTGGCATGAGAACACCTCGGTCTTCAACACACCTATGATCAAACAGTGTTGTCAAGAAAAAAATATTAAACTCCATGTTACAGATGGTGTACTGAGATGAGGATCAAGAGCCATGGACAGCCTCTGAACCTCAAATTCTTTTACCTGAATTACTGCTGATCTGCATCTACATTTTCTTACCAAACACACTCAGAAACACACTAGTAACAACCAAAAGCAAGTGGTACCAAATTTTTCTATTTTTCAAGATCATAAAGCCTTCTGAAATGTTTTCAGCTGAAGACCACTGCACCATCTCCTCCTCAGAGACCCAGTACTGTTTCAGCCTGTAGCTGCCTCTCAGTAAAAAGCTCTGTGTGGCTCAGCTCACAGGTCCAACAGGTACCAGACCCAGCGAGGTCAGTCACCAAGACTTGGTCACTTGCTACCAGTGCAAGCAGAACACAAATGTTCGTGGAAAGAGCTTGCTGAGAGAGCAGTTTCCAGCGTGCTGTTCCAGCAAGGTTTCCACCCCTTTTCAATCACATCTGCTACTTCTTTTGTATTCCAGTGACACCCTGTGGCACTTACCTAGACTGCAGGCTTTCCAATCTCAATATCTGTATTTTTAACCACGGGGATAAGAAACAGCAGGTCAGAAAACATAGAAAGGACACTGCAAGCCTAAGTTGAAGGACTGCTGGTGCATCTCCTTACCCCCAAGATATGAAATGCATTTCTCCTGCTCAGCAGTTATCCACTAGCAGCCTGTGCTGCTGTCTCAGTAACCAACCTGCTGTTGCACCTTTCCTTTGGGTACAAGTACATCACTGCCATGATGATGTTACATGGTTAAAAGAACCTCATTTTAATGCCTGAGCTTCTCAGGTCTTTTACTGCAATACTGAATGGCACTTCACACTGCAATATTTCTGTCTAAATTACAGGAGTGACTTCCAGGGGATATCCTAACTAGCAAGTGCAGCATGAGATCATAAAGTCTCAGTTTTCACTGCGTTAGAACAGACTCACCTACCTTTTCAAGAGTGTCATTTCTATATGCATCAGCAAATTTAAAAAAAAAACAAACACACAAGTGTATTCAAACAGCAGCCTAGTATTTTTTACTGTTTGTCCTTAACCTTATTAAAAAACTTCTCATAAATAGTAAGTGCACTTCATTTTGTCCTTCAGCTCTTTACCACATGAAGAAACATACTCATAGTGGATCTTTAATACAGCATTCAGGAGATACTGCACGTTTTGCATTTAATGAACACATCAAGGGGCAGCCTGGGCATATTGTGTCTTCTCCAAAATTATGTGACACAATTACACACACAATTATAATATTATAAATATTTTGAAACATGAGAGAAGTAGACATGTGCAACACAGGTAAAAGCACCCATGTAAACAATCACACACATACACACAGGAAAACCTCAAACAAAAACCTCCACAAGCACCCAAGATACCAGCTCACACACTGACAGTGTTCACATCACTGCAGTGCCACATTCAGAACTTCTCAAGAGGCTTAAGATTGCTGAAAGGTAAGAGTTTCCACCATAAAAAACATCTCCCACACTGCATTACAGTATTCCAAGGATGACCACAGGCTGAGTACTGTCTCAGCAGCTGCTACCAAAGGCTGCCTGATGCCCTTAGCCTAGTCTGCATGGTCAAGGAATCAACAAGAGGAAGGTTTCCCAAAGAGAAGGGAGTGAGAGAGAGCAAAGGGAGAAGTGTGAATCCTCATTTTCAGTCCTTTCCTCCGAGCAACAAATGCTCTCTAGCCTGTAGTTATTTAATAGAGAGTGCGTAACAGACAGGTGAGCACAAAACTCCTAAGGAAGTTCCCATCTTTTGAACAACCAAGGCCTTGTGGATCTAGTTTAAGGGTGGGAGAGAGAATCAATTCTAACAATGCTACTGGACAATTTTCCACATAGTCTCCAGAGCCTGTTCCCTACTGTTAAACTTCAAATATCAACCTTAGCACTCTACCATACAAATTTAAACCATACAGAAATGCACACCGTTTTGGAACAAAAATCTTCAGTCAGTTGGAATTGACAGGGGCTTTGCCTTCCACATCAGCCAAGTCACAATTTCACCCTGAACATCCATTACTGCTACAAATTATTGCTTTAGAGCATGCACATCTCCTCCTGTCCACTGTCCTTGAGTAACTTACCCCTTCTGTGACCACTGCCTCAGGATGAGGGAGGCTCCTGAGCTGAATTACACAGGACACTGGCAGAATGGTGCCTGTTCATAGCTACAACAGGCAGCAATTCCACTTCCCACTAACATTACTACTCACCACTTTGTTACTACTGCAAACTGAAAATCAGGATGTCCAGGAGATCATCTGCATCTCAGGATTCAATATGAAATCTGCAATTGCACATCTGGTTTATTCATGCAAGGGTGTCAACAAGCCAAGCATTCCATGGCCAGCCCCACATGGAAAATAGAGGGAATATTCAGTATGTCAGACCTCACTGTTTAAGCCAAATGAACCACAAAACTCCTATTTTCCCTTTTGTTAAGATGCCCTAAGAAAGGAATAGAGGCATATCAAATTTGATTCTAAACTTCAAGGTTTCACAACAATGAGCTTGCTGACCTGTGCTTTATTGGTCAGCTGTTGATCTCATCTTACACAATTATCCAGAGAGAACATGGTTAAAGCTGAGCTCCCACCACACTGCTTTGATAACAAGGCTTAGGGCTGGAGCAGACCTGCTTTTTCACTTGTACTTTAATACCCTTTTCATTTTTATACAATTTTAGTAAGTCAAACACTAATTAGAAAAGAGGGATATTATTTACACCTATGACTTTTCTGGAATCTGCTCTTTATTCTACTGGTAATGTTTGGGCAGGAAATGAAGACAAGAGTAGAGTTTTTGAATGATGTGATGTTACAGAAAATGCAGTTAACTGCAAACAGGCAGTACATATAGAAGCATCCTCTCCATCCTTTATCTCTGCCATAGTCACTTGACTGAATTAGCACCCCCAGGGAAAATAAAAATCAATAATTAGAGTGCAATAATTTACACTCTGATGGGTAAGCATAGTATTTCTCAATAAACTAACTGGCCCCAAACCAAATAACCTTCTGGATTTGGATAAACTTCTTCATTCCTATAAAACCTAAGATAAAACAGAAACCTTCAATTTTTAAAAGTGATGCAATGCAATGCTGCTGCTGGTCCAGCAGAAAGACACAAACATTCTAAAACCAGTCAAGAGAAAGAACATTAACAGAGGGGTCATGCAGCATCACATGAAGCAACCTACACAATGACAGCTGCTATATACAGTAAAGACAGGAATGTACAGTACAGATGTAGAGGGCATAAATACATCTCCTAGTACAGGGCATAAATGTATCTCCTAGACATGTTTCTAACAGGAACATTTCATTACATGCATTCCTCATTGCTAGAAAACATCACATTCAACAGATGGATATCCATCAGCAAAAGATGCCAACAGACACATTAAAAAGTGGGAAATTTAACTGGCCCTTAAGTCAAAGACTCAGTCAAGTCTTAATTTATGAACAAGGCAGTAATGCTGAATAAAAGTACACAAATGTGAAGGACAGAGAGAAAAGAGAAAGAATTCTATCCAGATTTTGATGCCTAAAATCCTTGAAGACAAAAATGAGCTCTCCACATGCTTTCCCATTTTTTGTCTGGAAATATTCACCACCTACACTCCAGCAGAACACACTAGCTCCTCTTCCTAATCAATCAGATGCATCTGGTTTCCAATCTCCTCTCAACATAAAGAGATTACACATTCTGTAAGCATTTATAATTACACTTGGTTATTTTGGACATTCATAGCAGTTATTTGCCTTTCACCTTAGCCTGTTAATAGTGATTTCAAGGTCCACTGGCCAGCATGCAGATACTTCTCATGAAAGTGTGTGGCAAACTGATAAGCCAGGACACAATTAACTCCCTCCCACGTGGTACTTTTGCTCAGCACATCTTCTGATTTCAGGAGCTACTTTCAAGTCATGAATTCAAAATGGAGAGACAGATCTCTACAATGCAGAATGTTGCTCTACAAGCTAAAAAAAAAAAACAAAACAAAACAAAACAAAAAACCACACCAAAAAAACCAACCCCACTAACAAACAAAATAACAATTTAAAACCTCAAACTCACCAGGCAGATATACTCACATTCTTGGTATTTCTTAGTACTTCTTCCCACCCAACATGCACATTTTGTTATAAGCACTAGGCATGGGGTCCATCCAACAAGCTTGGATGATTTGAATTCTAGTTGAGGCCTGCACTTCAGCAGTTGCAAGCAGCAGATCCTCCTTGTAAGGCACAGGGACAGAATTATAGAAGTATTCAAGCACCATGTGTAGAGAATTACAGGAATAAAGTTCACTGACGAGCTATTAGGTAAATTCCCTACACTAGTCAGGATTCTCAGGTGGTCACAATAACACCAGGCTGACCTGAAGAACCATGAAATGAGAATAGAGAGCAAACTAATCACAAAATCCTATGGGAACAGGAGGAGGCACAGTCTGTTAAGTAGTTTCTGCTGCTGCTGTTTCTTTCCCCAGAAAGCTCCAGAGACAAACAAAGCTTGTAAGAAAGAAAGAGATTTTTGCCTGGGCCTGCAATGAAGGAGCAAGGACAAAGGTTTTAAACCAAAGAGGGTAGGTTTAGATTGGACAAAGGAAGAATTTTTTTTTTTATGATGAGGCAGGCAAGACACTGGAACAGGCTGTTCAGATCACAAGAAGTCTTCAAGGTCAAGCTGGACAGAGCTTTGAGCAACCTCACAGCACATTTCCAGTACCTGCAGAGCACCTACAAGAAAGATGGAGAGGGAGTTTTTACAAGGGCTCACAGCTGTAACTCTGAGGTGCAATTCTCCCTGTAGAAGTCAAAGGAAAGATGAAAGACATAACAGACGGGACTCTGGCATCTTCTTCCAAGTGAGTGCACACAACTGTAAAGATTTCCAGGTTCACTGATCACAAGCTCACCTCAGTATGGTTAGGAGGAACAAGAACATTTGTTTTTCAAGGACATGCAGTGTTTATATGATTATGTACTTTGCCAGTCCATTTATTTAATTATTATTCCCCTTTTGAAACTTAAAAGGAAGATAAAACCCCTTGGCTTTGCTTAGGCAAGGAGAAAGTGAATAAAACAATGAAGTCCACAGGGACTATAAGTCCACCTGCAAGCTGGCAAATCACAAGACACAAGGTTTTAGAATGAGCTCCTAAAATACCTTGAAACTTAGTAAACCTTTCCAGAAACATAATCTTGCATGGGAAGAATACAGATAAGAAACCAGAACAGAACAGTTTCTCGAGTGGACCTGTGGCAGATCTGCCATCTCTCAAGACTCAACTCACTTAACAGGGCCACACTGCTTTCTGTAGTGAACACAAGTATCACAGTCTGGTTGTTCAAGTAATAACAAGTCCTTGAGGGTGAAAAAGGTGTTCACCAAAGTGATTTCAGCATGCAAAACTCTTGAGCAGTCACCAGATGTCACCACATCTCAAGAGGCTCGTAGGGAAGCAGCAGGCCAAGTGACAAAACCAGAAGAGAATGTTTCTATCATACATCCACAGCTTCAGGTCCAAAGTAAGTCCAGAAAAAGCAACTCAGTCACCAAGACAACAAGGTTTAGGCTGCGTGGAACTGAAACTCTTTGTCATCACACTCTTGCACACAAACAACAACTTTGGTGCCAGATGTTGTAGCATCTTTTACGTTTTTTCTTTCATATTAAAACTTCCTCATTTCTTTGAGGGACTTGGATTCCAGCATTTACATTTCAAGCTGTCACTAGCATGACCTTCGTTCTGCCTTACATACAAAGCAGAACAAAGTATTTCCTTCACAGGCAAAGTGTGTTCTGCTTTTTTTAAGGCCTCCCTATCTTTCTGCCCTTTCTGCAGGAAACAGCAGTCAGTGCCATGCACATCCAGAACTTGCTCATAAAACAAAATGCTCAATAAAATGTTAAATGTCTGGCCCAATAGGCTGTCATAATGTCTACAAGTTGTAGTCATATTCCAGGACTTTAAAGCTGTAGGCATACACAAACAAAAAGTAAATACTTTCTGTCCAAAAAGTCATGGTGTGATGCTACCTCCAGTGATGCCTTTTCAGTTACTAAGGTCATCTGCACTCTCCTCAAAAAGAGATAGCAAGACAGGCCACAAACCACACAAACAGTTTTCCTTAAACTGCAGGCTCGACAACTTTGAAATCTTCACTTCCCTTTGAACAGAAGAAACAAAGAATGAGTGCAAGGGATGAAAGAAAAAGAAAAAAGAGTGGGGAGAAAAGAAACAAAGAAAATTCTCAGCCCATCTACCCCACAGCAAAAAAAAAAAAAAAAGAGTAAAATCTGCTCTGTGTTGGAAACTCCTACAAGGTACCTTGATTTCAAGCAGCTGAACACACACACAGTTAGCTATGACCCCGAGAGTGACACACAACTGTTTTTAAAAGACCAGAGCAGAACAGGAGACTGTCATCTATTATATATTAGAATACAACACAGCATCTGTCATCAACCAGTGGTACAGGACAAACTGGTATGCTTGGAGTTCTGTCTTCACAGTAGATGGTTCCATTGCAGAGAACATTACCAGCACACCTCTTAACCAGCTCACCCTCTGTTTAGAAGGCTGGGATTAATTATGGCATAACAAAAGAGAGTAAGGTTAAAAACAAGAGGGGAAGTGAAAAATAGGAACAGAAATATGAACTTCAGTAGAAACCTCGGGATACACAAACTCCATTAGGTATATAAAAAAGATGGCATTTAAAAACAGAGGAAGAACAATCACTTACCTTTCAAAAGCGGCTGGAAAGTCGGAATTTCCTGCAGTTTTATGACATCTGGATCATTGCTGACATTCCGTGAGGATTGTGTTCCTGGGGCTACGACCACAATGTCGTCCATTTTTGCTCGTTGCTTGGCTGGCAACGGAGATGCTGGATACGGGAGGGAGAGGAAACAATCAAATTTAAAAGCAGATTCCACTAGAATCCAACGCTATGCGAATATTGCTCTATTTAACATTGCACAGGTACGCTTTTTATAGCACACTGCCGAGATCACCGAAGGGCTCTAAGCTCCTTTCCCTCCCCGCACTGGGGAACAGCTGATTCCGGAACACCGGCACCACTGCCGGCCGCTCGCTCCTGCTCGCCCGGCTCCGCATCCCCGGCTCCGCTCCCCCGGCCCGGGCGGTGCCCCCGCGCCGTCACAGGAAAGGCCGGGCCGCGCCGCCGCTGCCTCCCGGAGAAACAGCCCTTCCCTTCTCCAAAGCCCTTCCCTTCTCCACAGCCGCTGTCCCTCCCAAGGAAACAGCCGTGCCCTTCTCCACGGCCGCCGTGCCGGCACAGCCCCGCTCCCCGGGGCACAGCCCCGCGCCCTCGCTCCCCGCCAGGCACCGACCTGCGGCGCCGGGCTCGCCCGG
>VXBR01001841.1:344024-354730 GCA_013400215.1 Cisticola juncidis | reverse complement strand
TTTTTTTTTTTTTTAGTAGCTATTCTCAGAGGTTTCTGGTCAAGAAACATAACAAGGAGGAACATTTTTGGGAAATGAGTTTACCCAATGATAAGTCCTAGGCCCAGCTGTAAAAATGCAGATGCAGATCTGAGGTTGACCATGATTTTCTCTCATAAGAACTCCAACCTTCATGAGAAGCTTTCTATGTTGCTGGTGCCATCACAGCCTTTTAATGCAGGAGAGGTGCTGAGAACAACCCCTGAATGCTCACTGTGCATTTCTGCTGCAATAAAGGATTTGTTGGAGGGAAAGGTGGTTGATATTAATTCATATGGTTACAGTACAGTAGCAAAATATTCAAGAGAAACCAGCAGATGTATCTCGGGGTTGTTCAGAGCACAGGTCAGGTATTCAGCTGGAGGGGGGCATTTCACAAGGACATGCAGTGATAGGATGGAGGAATAGCTTTAAACTAAAAGAGAGAAGGTTTAGGCTAGATAATGAGAAGAAATTGTTCCCTGTGAGGGTGGTGAGGCCCTGGCACAGGTTGCCCAGAGCAGCTGTGGTAAAGCTGAGAGGTGCTCAAGCACCATGGCTGATTTGGGGAGGATGCTGACCTCAGTGTCCTTTAACAACATTTGAGCAAAACAAACAACTTTAGAAGTTGTTACATGAAAGATCTTCTTTTATGTTTGAATAAAGAAAACAAGGTATTAGGCAGGAGTATTGAAACACTTTAAAAAAATTATTTTCCCCATCCATTTGTCATGTTGGATTAAGAACTAACAGGGAATTAATTGATGGCTGACCAGTTTGGATTTTTCTGGAGGGGCCTTTACAAGCTGTGTTTGAACACTAGAGGGCAACAAGAGTTTATTAAATAGAATTGACAAGGAGGATTTTTGATGATTTTAAACGTTTCAATTTGTTTGGTTTTTTAACTTCCCAACCTAAGATTATTTCATTATCAAAAGGTTTTAAAGGAAAGGTTTTTTTTGTTTTTTGGAAGGATTTGGGTGGAGGATTATATACACACATTTTTAAAACTTTTTACCATACCATATAATGTAGAAGACAACAAAACTAAGAATATTCTCTATTTTAATAACATTGAATCAGGCTGCATTATTAATCATGTGTTGGCATTTCCAGGTAACAGAGAAGGAGAGGGATTTCCCATCATCATTCTTTTGACTGTGATGCTTTATTACATGCATTTTTGGAGCTAATATATTTGCCTGGATAATTCTCTTGTATTAGGAATCAAAAAGGAGCAAGACAAAGTAACTAAAAAAATCCTTCCAATTTGTTATGCTTTCCAATGCTGAAACTTCTGTGCACTCTTCTGTTTTTCCACTGACATCTCCTCTGGTCTTCACTGTGCACCACACATAGAACTAGATCATTAATCACCACACTGATGACAAGCCTCACATTGGTGGCTCTTTCTGGAGGTAACCAGTTCTGTTATGGCAGGAGGCCAAAAGCTGATTGACTTTTGTCACCTGGAGTGTCATAAATTCTGGAGCTGCTTGTTTTCATGTTGGTGCTTCATAGTGCTGAGCAAATATAAGGTGTGTAATTATAGACTGTCATGAACAAAACTTGTCTTGTGGTATTGTACAGTAAAGCAAATAGACCAAATTTTATAACCACTGCAAACAATCATAAAGAAATAAATTGTAGATCTGTTTGAGATGAGGAGGGTGCAAAGTCCCTGCCTCAAAGGGCTGCAAACTCAGAATGGTGTGTTCTCTGCAAATAGTGTTTCAGTTCATTTTAACTCCTGTAGGAGTAGGAAATGTTTATACTCAGGATTACTTCAAGTAAATTACTAACCAACTAACAAAAACCAACAAACAAACAAGGAAAGAAAACCACCAAAAGAAATTTACATGAGAAGGCAGTTTTAAAACTGGATCTTGTTTTCCTGCCTCCTGCAAAACCATCTTAGTGGATTTGAATCTGCTGATATGCTTTGATCCTGCCATCCCACACTCCATGCCGATAAAAACGTGGAGTTTAAAGTGTCAGTGCTGCAGTCAGCAATTCCCATCATAAACAGAGCTATACTTTTGCAGAATTTCTTTCTGTCACCCTCCTGAAGTGGGCCAAGACAGTTGTGCTCTCCCTGTGCATTACTCATCCTCTCATACAGGTAATATACATCTCTACATTCCTGTTCATTGTGGGATAGCTGCAGCCCCTCATCCTTGAAGTCTTGCACATCCCTTCAGGAGTGTACATGCTGTTCCCAGATGCTTTCCCAGAGTCTTGACAGGTATGTCTCCTGAAGGGCTAGGATATATTGAACATTTTTCTTCCTCTTCAGAAAGCCTAGACTCAATCTCACAGTCTAAATTTGCTTTTATTCCTTTAGGTCTCTACACTTCTTGGTTCTGCTGGTTTTTAGTCATCTCTTTTTTCCTTCTTTCTTACTTTGTTGTTGTTTGTTTGGGGTTTTTTATGGTTTAGAGGTTTTTTGGGGGGTTGGGGGTTTTATTTTTCCTCTGGGTGACATTCCCTCATCTCTGCTCAGGTGTCTCTTACTTTTTCTTTCCTTTTTGTTTTCCTGCAGGCAGCCTGCAAATCTTTCCAGCCAACAGTGGGCTTATACAGCTAAAGCCAGCACCAGTTGGAATCAGCTCTTGGTTTAGCCAAAGCTGACTCATTTTACCCTCTTTTTGTGGAAAGGCTTTTTAGTTCTCCCATGTAATGCCAAAGAGTCTGCTCTCAGTAGTCTCTGGGGTGCACAGGGTGAAAGCAATGGGTGTCTAAACCAGAAATGTCAGTCAGAAGTTCAACAAGGCCAAGTGTCTGCAAACATTTTTGTCTCCTATCTTTAAGTGGTTTGAGTCTGTGGTTCCCATTGTTTTGGGTTTTATACTATGGAGACTGGAACACCTTTTCCTATACTGAATGGTTTACAGTGTATTTTACACACATCCTAGCTGTTTCCTCCTGTTAAAGTACCAGGATTCTTAAATCACAAATGAAGTTAAGCCTCTAAATCATAGTTCCTTTCAACACTTAGAGCTTTGGTTATCGTGAAAGAAAAAAGTGTTTAGGGAAAATAGCACTTTAAATGTATTGCTCAAAAAAAAAGATTTCTTAATATGCTGAGATTAAACAGGGATTTTGCTTGATGTAAGCTCTTTTCAAATTGTTATAAAGGTATTAGATTTTTCACAATTGCAATAAGGAAAAAAAATTAGTAGAAGTTGAATTAACTGCAAAGCTCTGACACTGAAAAAGGCATTGGAAGGAGCTTTATGAGTCAGGGCTATTTAGACACAATTCCCGGTCTTTTATGCAAAGATCCATGTGACCAAATACTCTTTGTGGGTTTGACTGGGGAAATGGTAGAAAAAGGAAGGATGGGGAATGGATTGGGTAGCCTCACTCTAATCACTGTTCCTTCTTGAGAGGAGAAAATATAATCTAATTATTCCATAATAAAATATTATAATCTTTCAATGATATCTTCATAGCAGACACTTCTTTTTTAATAAGTATATTTGGGGACTGGGTCTGACTTTCTCTGGGTTTTCCCGTGTCACTTATCTACATTTCGTTGCCAGCTGTATTGGAAGAGTATTTATTGAAATCTACACTGCAAGGAAATTATTCAAAGAACTAATGAAAATGGAAAGGCAGTGAATGATACTTCAGCCTTACATAATTGCCTCTTCCATGCCCTCATCACATGAAGAATGAGTTATAGGCCATAAGCCACAAAAACCTTTATATATGCAGCCAGTGCAAGCTTAAGGATCTACCTGCATTCCTGCTGTAACAGGTAATGCCTTGTGATGGTTGATTTAAAGATTTTTTTTTTAAAAGGTAAGAATTTTGTTCCTTGACGTTTACTCATGTGAGATCAATCTCTAGGGCATTCACATAACTTTTATGATACTGAAATAAACTGGATATCATCTTTCATGTCATTTTTTCAGACATTGAAACACTTCCCACAGTGAAATATAAAATTTGTCAAACACATTATGAGTAATAGATCTGAATTGTCAGAGGCATTCCTCTTCCTCTGAGAAACCCTGGCTAATGGTAGTTTAATGAAAATGTTACCAAGAATGTGCCTTCATCTTTGTTTTTAATAATTAATTTTTTCATCAATTAAGAGGATAACGAAGATTTGGGTTTTCCTTGAAATAATAAATTGTTCCAACATCTTGCATTTGTGTGGCCTTACCTTACAAATCACACAGAAGGGGAGCACTTCATAAAACATCACAGACATAAAACCTAGAGATTTACCATTAGAGGGCAATCTTTCCTGCTCTGAGGAACTCAGTGAGCTTTTCTAGCCTATTTTGAGGACTACAGCTCATAAAAACAACACCCCTGAAGAGATACCAGGTTGATGCTCCACACCCATATTCTTGAGGTGCTTAGTGTCTTTGCTGAACTGCAGACTAATTTGTATACGAACATAAAAATAAATATATTGGTATCAACATAAACATAATATGAACATGGCTATAAATACGAAATAAAAATAGGAAATATAACTATGATTCTTCCTCACAAAGTCTGAATGGAGAGGGATGGGTCTCTGTGCTTGCCATAAACTGCACTCTGTGGTACTTTAGTCCAGAAGTGGCTACTGCAAATGAGCTCTTTACACACACGGTGTGTCACACCATAAGACACACACATAAAGACTGAAAACTGTTGTAGGAAAGATTGCTAATTATTGTGACACAGTGACTTACCTTTCTTGACCATAGGTATAAATTCTAGTCACTAATCCCTGTGACTAAAAGAGTGCAAGAAAATGTACAAGGCTTTACCAGTAACTAATTTTTAAACTTCAAAGGCTGCAGTGCAAAGCAAAATTGTTAAATATTATGCATATTGCAAAATGCTGAAGGGGTTTGAAAGCGGGTTGAAAAGGAAATATTCTTAAATTGTTGTTGCTTAAAAGGCACGCACGTTATGCTTAATAGAGCCCAGATGCTGACTGGTTTTGAAAAGCTGAGCAAGCTAAAACAAAATAGTGTTTTGGTGTCTGTCAGCCTGAAATGTGAGCTCTTTTAAAAGGATGTTTTCGCTGTATCAACATAGCATTAAAGCACTTTACAAATTTTAGAACAGTAACTTTTTCAAATGACATTTTTATAATATGGCTTTGAAATGTAGCCACGGCTAAATATTCAGAAGGAAAGTCTTGGACTTGCCCTGTGGTCTGGTGGGCAGTGCCAAATTAAAATCAGAATCCTGCATGGTTCACACTCAAAAACATGACCGCTGAAGAAGTGTATCCTGAGGCAGTGCTGTTTTCAACTCTCTGGGAGATGGGAGAGGAGAAAATAGGTAGTAGGTAGACAGCCTGACCCTGAATGCACCATCAGCAGGAGTCCAAACGCTCCTCCAAAGTCATAAAGAAAATGCCCAAGCCTTCCAGGTCATCTTATTTCATATTTCCCTGTGGGAATATTGCTGGATTTCTGTTCGACTAGCTTGCCTGTATGGGCTGCTGAACTCAAGCACCTTCTCCTCTGTGAAGTTTTTGTTGTAAGGAATTTTTTTTTTAGTCACAAAGAAATGCAGTTCTCATCCAGGCAGCCTCTTCTGGTACAGAGGATGGAAAAGAAAAGATGGGTATGTGGGGGGAGGGGAGAATTGGGGGGAATAATAAAATAGTATTGAAATGCAAGGAGAAAAGGCAACTCCACATATGATAAAAAATGGGATTTGATGGGCTATTTCATGGGGAAATTACCCCAGAATTAGAGGAAATGCTAATTTTTGCTGTGATTTGACTGTAGTGATAGTAATGGCAAAAACAAGTCAGGTTTGATGCCTGGAGAAAATTGCTGGACTAGAGAGATGACTCTCTCTTCAAGGAAATCTGCTTCTAAGGCGTGGGAAAAAGGCGCAGTTCACATAGTATGGGAGGAAAAGAGAGGGGAAAAGTGTGGATGCTTGTGATTGAACTTCCAGAAGGAAAACATGATCACTGAGGGTGGTGATTCTGGTCTCATGAGACCCCATCTGCAGTCCTGCATCCTGCTCTGGGACCCCCCACAAAGGAGGGATGGGGACCTGCTGGATCCAGAGGAGGCACAAAGATGAGCACAGGGCTGGAGCAGCTCTGCCACGAAGACAGGCTGAGAGAGTTGGGGTGGTTCAGCCTGGAGAAGAGGAGGCTTCAACATTCTGGTGCCTGGAGAGGGGCTTTTCACAAGGGCACTAGTGATAGGACAAGGGAGAACGGCTTCCAACTGAAAAAGGGCAAATATTAGGAAAAAAATCTGTTATTCTATGGTCTGGTGCTCTATTCATTAAAGAAGGAATGCTGTGGTGAACCCATTGCCTTCTTGGAACAGGATAAACTGTCAGGCATTTCTATCACAATTTTTAGAACTAACCTTGTTTTGAGGAAGAATTGGATGAAACATTTCTCTTTCTCATAAAGAGAAAGATTTCTCTTTCTCTCTCTCATAAACTGTATGACCTTAGCAATGTGGCAGATGATGACAAATCATGGCGCAAGTCAGGGTGTCCTATTTGATTCTCTGAAATGGTTGGAACAGGCATCATTGGATGGCAACATTACATCCCATTTCCCAAGTTTCTGTGCTCCAGACTTCTCTTCTGGGGGCTCGAGGAGTTGAGCTTGAGTTTCAGTATGAAACCCTGGCCCTTTTGAAATCAGTGAGAACTTTACCATTGCCTTCAGAGGGACCAGCATTTCAGCATGCTATGCCCATTAATTCTTGTTGAAACATTCAGTGAGAAAGCTAATTATGATAGTGGCTTCTGTGATGTGGGCAGCCACAAATTCATTTGCTGAGCATCCATCTTCTTCCAACAGCTTTTGCTCATTAGGGACTTTGGTTCTGGTCCTACAGAAGATCCCATTGACTCCACTCAAACTCGGGGCACAGTTCAAAAGCAGAGTGACTCTGGCAGTTGCTGCTGGTTTCATGAGCTCCAGCTGCTGTCCCTTGCAGTCCTGGGGGCTGACACAACTGCTTGTGAAGCTGGGCCACCAACTAAACCAGGGAACTTACTCAAGATTTAAAATAATCCCATGAAAGCTCTTGTGCCATTGAGCCACCATCCAAGTTCAGAGGTAAGGGTAAAGCTGTCCAGGTTTCTCAGCCTCAGCCGGATTTGAGCCAGCAAACCAAGGTTTCTCTTTCTAAAGTGGATGAAAATAACTGTGACCAACAAGGGGAGCTTCTTACTAAAATAAAAGAGATATTCCCTCTCCATTTACTTTGACTTTTAACTCAAATAAAGGAACATAATAATCTCAGAGAAATCATGCCTGTTGGAGGCTTTTTTGTGTGTGCTAATCTTGCCTCCTATTTTACTTGGTAAAAGCTTCTGCTATAGAGTTAATTCTACACGTATGAATTAGAAGTAAAGCTGACAAATATTTAGGGGATAGACTCAGTCTTGAATCCTAAGCAGTGATGAGGAAAAGGGTTCAAAAAAGGCCATTTTTGCAGGGGGTAGTGATCAATGGCTCAGAGCCCTGAGGTACCTCAATGACAAGTGGTGTCCCTCAGGAGCCCTTATTGGACCAGCATTCTTTAAATATCTTTATTAATAACACAGATGAAGGGATCAAGTGCACCCTCAGCAGGTTTGCAGATGAGCACTGCAGCTGAGGCTGCAGTGCCACAACTGAAGGACAGGACAATCCAGAGGGACCTGGACCAGCCCCAGAAGTGGCCCATGGGAAGCGGGGTCCCAGCAGAGGAAAGACATCAGCCTGCTGGAATGAGTCCAGAGAAGGCCAAAGAGATGATTAAAGGGATGGAGCAAGGAAAGGCTGGGAGAACTGGGATCGTTCAGCCTGGAAATGAGAAGGCTTCAGGGTCACTGTCCTGCTTCCACCCAGGAGGGTTAATTTTTCTAATAGCCAGGAGAGGTCATGGCAAGGACATGGAGGTTATTTTGTACACCTTCTGTCAGTGCTGGGGGTGAGGGGAAGGGAGCATCTTCTAAGGAGAAGGAGTTCCCTCCAGTCGAGTTGAATAGAGAAATGGGGAGGCCCAGGCTGTGTCTGCTGTTGGGGTTCCCACAGTGAGCAATAATGTTTCTTTTTTGTACTCCCTGTCTTTATTGAAGTGCCGTTACTGTTGTTTTCTAATCTAATCGTTGTTTCCAGTGAATTTTTCTTATCCCAGTCCATGATCTTTGCCTTTTTTGTGCCTCCAATTCTCCTCTCCATCCTGCTGCAAAGAGGAGAGGGGGTCTGGGGGCATGAGTGACATCACATGGTTTGGAGAGTCTTGGTGGGAGCACTAAACTGGGGAGCAGCATTCCTAAATCATGACAGGGATGTAACTGGGGCCTTCCAGTACCTGCAGGGAGCCTACAAGAAAGATGGAGAGGCACTATTTACAAGAACATGGAGTGATAGGACAAGGGGGAATGGCTTCAAACTGAAATAGGGCAGATCCAGGTCAAATATCAGGAAAAAACTCTTCTCTGAGGGTGGTCAGGCCCTGGTACAGGCTGCCCAGAGAAGCTGTGGCTGCTCCATCCCTGGAAGTGTCCAAGGCCAGGCTGGACTTGGGAGCAACCTGGGATAGTCGAAGATATTCCTTCCCATGGGAGGGGGTTGGAACTAGATATTCTTTAAGGCCTCTTCCAATCCAAATCATTCTGTGGTTCTATGATTTTATGATACTTGGGCTGGAATGCACAGGGGAGGATTCTAGGCAGGCTCTGGGGAAAGGGGCTGGGCTGAGGGAGGTGAAGCCAATAATCATTAACTGTCTCAGGGGAAATCCAAGCAGGAAAGGGTTTGAATTATAGAAAAATGGCAAAATGCACCAGTGTGAGGGGTGACAGTATACACATGTACAAAAGTTAAGAATAAAACCAGTCAGCTTGGACAGCAGGGAAGATGTCTTTAAGAGTCAGAGCAACCAGGCAGGGGATCAGGCTCCCAAGGGAGACAGTCAAGACACCAGAGAGTTTCCAGCAGGAACAGGAAAGATGTGAGAAGGAATGGCATGTGGAGAAAGGTGTTTTTGTGATGCAGGGATTCAAAGAATTCATTACAGATCTGCCATACTTGTCAAGAGGATAATGACAGATTGTGCAACACTACAGGGATGGGGAAAGTATAAGGAAAGACTATGAGGGAAAAAGAAAACCTGAACCCCAAATCAATCACAATCTCATTTTCCTTTTTGATCCCAAATTAACAGTGAAATTAAGTATAAAAGTGTGCTCCTTTTGCCCGCTCCTGCAAAATCTAGTGGTGACAAACAAGGGTTGGGTGCAGGTTCTCTCTTCTCCAGGGTACATTTTTGTATGGCAAGTCTTCCCATCCATTATCCACGTGGATCTTGCTCAAGTTTGGTGATCCTCCCAGCTGACAGCACAGTAACAGATGAGGCTATTTCACCCAGCAGACAGTCAAGGACAAAATTTTGTAATGTAGACCTGGCCTCAGGCAGATACTGCTGCTGAGCTGAGTTGTTTACATTTTCAGAATCTATTTTTGCAACCCCGAAGGTTGGAAATATACTTCATTAAAAAAACCCCATCTGTTTTCTTCTATCATTTAATTTTTTCTGCAGTAAAAGCTGAGAGTCTGATAATATCACATGACACCAGGAGCCCTTTAGAATCAGCCTACAATGCCCAGGCCTTTAATCTGGCCCAGATGTTATCTCCTACTGTAATAAGAAAAGCTATGAAAATACATGTTGAACAGATATGAAGGTAAAAGTTAAATGTTTCAATGAGTTTCTAATAATCCTGAAAATAACACCGATTTTAGAATGTAAGTACCTCAAATGTGTCTCCAAGTTGTTCTGCTTCTTATCATTATTCGACTCACCAGCTGTCACATTCTGTGAGGGAGGGAGAAGGTGATGTAGATGTCTAGACTTAATGAAAACGTTTAGACGCGTTGAAATCACGAAGCAGATTTTCTCATCTAGAGGAAATGCAAGAAAGCTGCATTTGACATTGTTTATTAGGAATGAACAAAGAAGGTAAGGAGGCAAGTTATTTTCAGTTGAGGGTGTTTTACAAAATTTAACTTTTTAGCCTCTTCAGAAAGAAAACGGTGTATTTACGTGAATGCAAAGACCGTGTTTAAACACAGCACACTGGCCACTCACACTGTTGCTAACACTGCTCTAAGCAGCACAAACCCAGCCCACCACATTTAGTTTAGCAAGGGGGACAATAACGCCGAGCACCCCCAAAAGCGCAGGGAAATAAATCACATCATTACATCAGCCGGGCAGCAATTCCTGCTGCTAAGGGACGCCCGCTCCCTCAGCTCTGGGAAAGGCCGGGATTTATTGCTCTTCAGTCTGCACACCGGGGGAACAGACCGTAACTTCATTTTATCCCCCAGCCCCCGGGCGATGCTCCGGTGTTCCAGCCCGTCCCAGGAGCCGGAGGGACCGGGATCAGGACGGGGATCGGGATCGCAGCCTTTGTGCTGCCGCCCGGACGCCGCCACAGCTCTGTGGCAGAAAGTAGTCCCGTCCTCCCGGGCCAGGGCCGAACCGCATCGCAGGCGGCGGAGGGGGCGAGGGGAGGCAAGGTAGTCCCGCTGGAATGCGGCCGCCCCCCACCTCGGCCCGTCCCTGTGCTCGGGGGGTGCCGTAGCCCCGCTCACCTCCCTCCCTCCGGGAGCCCCCCGGGCCGCGCTCCCCGCCGGGGCTCTGCCGGCTGCGGGGCCGCCGGGGCTGAGCGCGATCCCGCCCGGGAGA
>VXBR01001841.1:238764-343710 GCA_013400215.1 Cisticola juncidis | reverse complement strand
GCCGCCTCCCGGGCTCCTGAGCAACTTCCCGGACCGCGCCGGGAGCAGCCCGCCCTGCCAGCGGCCACCGGCCGCGTCCCGAGCCGCCCCATTGTTGTTTTCAAGTTTTTTCTTTTTCTCTTCTTTTTTCTTTTCATTTTTTTAAAAGGATTTCCCTAAACTATCGCATGCTCCCCCCGGGTCTCTCTGCACCCCCAGCAGTCCGTGGGCACCAGCGGCTCTGGGGCAGAGCCCGGCCCCGCCGGGGTCAGGCCGGTCCCGCTGTGCCCGTGGCCGGGCTGGTGCCGCTCTCCCCCGCGGTTCCATCCTGCGGAGCCCCGCGGGCTCGGCGTGCGGGAGCGGGGAGTGCCCGGGCACCGCTGCTGCACCGAGCCTGCCTGTCCTCCCAGCCAAGGGAAGGCTCAGCTCTCAGCTGGGCTGGCGCTGCGCTGGGACTTGAGAGAAGTTTGTGTTTCTCTGGTGAACCACCACGGATGTTCATACAGCTTTAAAGGAGCAGTCGAGTGCCTTACGAAGGGATATTACTTAAAGCAGCTGAGGATTTTGATTCTGCTTCCCGACTCAAACAAAATTTTTTGTCTAGCAGGGCACAATCTGAGAGAAAATAGGTTGTTTTTTTCTTTAGTGCTGTAAACTTAACTACAGTAACTATTATCTGCGTTCAGTCTTTCTGGGAAGAAATTGCCTGTGGTGCTTGCATAAATAATTTTTCTGTTTACTTGATTTTGCCTTTTTTCATACTAAATGGGCAAGAGATTAATTGCTAACAGTTTATCAACCACATCTTGATTTAGAGACTTCATCCCCATTGGAGTGTTTTGATGAAAGTTGGTGTAAAGGTGGTGTAGGTTGCAGTTAACAGCTCAGTCTCCAGTTGCTCAGTAATCTGGAAAACAAAGATTTTCATCTCATCCATAGCCTTTTTTTTTTTTTACCCTGTGCATCTGTTTGCCATATTGTATCCTGTTTGCAGAGATACAAATATACTTATTTAAATGGCATGTGTAATTTTTCATACTTACGTTGTGGTAGTTAAACCCCAAATTTTGAAGTTAAGTTGGCTCTGGAGTACAGGAGAAAACTGTTTCCTGATTAGTTTATTTTAATAAGTGACAATCATACCCATTCTTAATATACCATGTGTTTGGCTTTAATTTGATGTTCAGTCTGGTTCAAATGACAGCACAGAAATAGCTGTTGTATATGATGTCACATAATGTTGTTACAGTAATTTCTGCAAATTAATCTCAAAATAGTGGCATGTGCTTTTGCAATTCTTTGTATACTTCGTCCTTAATGGGATACTTTGAAGAAGCATTCCGTTTATAAATCATATGGCTGTCATTTCTTTTCACATCTCTCACCTCTGTCTATTGCCAAGGACATGTGTATCTGAACAGCATTTCTGTTTCTTCTGTGTTCATGATGCCCTGCTGGTTGATTGCCTGCCTGAAGTTGTAATCCTCTGTTTGTGACACAATAGTAATTTTCCCACTGGCTAATTGTTACTTTAGATAGAGATAAACAGCAGGAACAGCTGAACCGTGAAGAAACAAAAATCAAATTTTAATGCATACATCCTCCCTAATAAACAGCATCTGTGCAAGTAGAGTAGGTTGGAGTAAGATGTGTTGAGTTCAGAAGAGGTGTCAGCAGTTCCTTAATGAGGCAAAGGCAGTGCCAGCATGAGTATGAATAAGCTTATACATGAAAGTAGAGTTGAAGTTAGGAAGTTCACTGTTTGGTTTGTGAATTCAGTGCTGTAGAGGATGCCAGACTGACATTGCTGGAGACAGAAACTCAGCAAATGTAGTGGTGTGTGTTTGTAGATTGCAGCATCCTCTCTGCTTCCAGAGCCAGCCTCCCATTCTTGTAGAAAAGGCCAAGGGACCAAGGTTTACCACAACTGAACTATTACTCTGAAGAAACTGTAGTAGACTTGCTTACCAGTCTGGAAAGGAATAAAATCAGTACCCTGGAAATGCATAAGGACTTGAAGAAGTATGAGGCTGTTACTGTCTAGAAATGGATGCACAGAGCAAGGCACCTTGTCTCAAAAGTCATCCAAGGACTGCAATAAACCAGATGCTACTGATGTTGTCAGGGCAAGTGTTTGAATTTCTGAGAGACAGGAGGCTACCATCACCACGGATTGATGTGGAGGTTCTGTGGTTTGGGCTTGGGTTTTTTTTTTAATGTTATAGGTGCTGGAACAAAGATGTTGCTGGTCTCTGTTCTCTCCTCTTGGCCCATGGTTTGGTTTGGGAGATTTGGCTTCCACCTCTCTGACCAACAGTGCTTCTTGCAGCCACCCTCGTAGGGTATCCAGAGGAGTGGAATTTGAGGTGCTCCATGGCAGCTTCCAGGTGTTCTTCAGGACAGCTGTGAAACCAATCAGAGAGAGAATTGTTAGATAACTGAGAGCTGCAAAGAGGCAAAAGCAGTGTCATCACATCTGTCAGAGCACTACACATAGCTGAAACTGAGGTTTCAACTTTTTAAAAAGTGATAAAGAGAATTCTTCCTCCACCAGTGTTCGTGGCTTGCTTTCTTCCTGAAATAACTCCCCAGTCAGCATGCAATTGCTGTTTTGTTCTGGCTTTAAACCCTGATCATGCAGGCAGTGCATAAAGCTCTTGCTTGAGTAGAAATCTTATAAAGGATTTTTGTGCAAACCTACTGAATGTTACAGACCTCTGTGTTTAGGGTCAGATAGAGAAGAAATGAAAGTGCATTTTTGGTAATGGGTATTTTAAAACTGTGCTTCTCTAGAGTTCAGAAGAGTTTGCTTGAATCTGTTATTATCGTTGTAATATTGTTACTGTTTTAATTGATTTTAATCCATTGTTTCTGTTTTCATAAACAGATCCTTGCTTATTTGCTTTTAAGACAGATCCATTTGCATGTTGTTTAGAGGAGTTTAATGTTCAAAACTTTGCTAAGCTGTGGTGTGTTCAAAACTTTGCTAAACTTTGGTGGTGTGGGCACATATTTTTCTACCAGAAGCCAGCAAGAGTGTAAGGAACAGGTTTTTACTCCTGAAGCACTCAGGCTGGAGACCAAGTGTGGCATTTCCAGGTAGAGCTATGTTTTTGCATTCAGGTGATGGGTCTCTTCTTTTAAAGACTGTACAATACTATGACACTTAGGCTTGAAAATACTTTTTTTTTTTAATAATCATGGTGTATTTCTTCACCCAAGCTTGAATCAACCATTTTCTAGTAATGTTTCTTCATTATATGATTCCTCAGAAATCAGTGTGCCCTTGACTGTCATTTTCCTCTTTCATCTTTTCGTAGAATAGTCTAAAATTAGTGTGATCTAAGGTATTCCAAAATCCACTAATAATTTTATAGTTCTTTCAATTGCATTTCTGTGATACAGTTTAGTTATCATCAGATTGCTTTAGCTTTTATTTAAAGCTGAAAAATTAGGACTTAAAAAGTTGGATGGCAATTTTTACTATGTCTTGAAAGTAAAGCAGCATTTTTGACAAGATATAGGGAAGTTCTGGTCAGAGGTATATGCAGATAAAGGACTTCTTGTATCCTTCAGTGTGAGTTACATGAAGATATTCAGGTGGAAAGCTTTGCTCTTGTTTCTCAGCAATACTGGTTAGAGGGGCATGAACTGTATTCGTGTTTCCTTTTTCCCTAGTGAATTGCTTCAGTCTGCATTCCCAGAGTTCTAGGTAAGGAACTTGGCTACAAGCTGTAGAATATGTAGAAGGGTTTTGTTTTGTTTTGTTTCTTTTTTTTTTTTTTAAGGATTGGCCATATAGGAACACTTTAAACTCTTGTCTTTGGGACCTGGACATATTTGATTCCTTTGGACATCTGTAATCCACCTTTATGATGATGTCACATTTCAAAAATGCCAGCTTCAAAAATATCTGCTGCAGTGCATATAATATGGGTTTTACTTTTTAGTTTAAACCAACTAGAGTGAAGATTTTTTTTCTTCCTTCTGAGGGAGTGGGCTAGGGCAGGAAAACAGGGAGAAACAGGTCTCAGTTTCTGATCTGTCATCATTCATCTCCTCTGGCAGCCAGTCTGCAGATTTAAATACTATATTCTTCGTCCCCAACATATTTAACCTTGTTAATTTCCTTAAGAAATGTAAAATACATGGGTTGCTTTGCTGGTGGCATCTTCAAAAGTTCCTTGTACTGCAGGGAGGGGTCTATGTTACTGTTGCATGGCTCTAGAAATGCAGTTGGAACTAAAGTTTTGTTGCATGCTCATGCTTCTGGCTGAGCTGGTGGCTCTGCTGTGTCTGGGAGCCTGCTCAGCTCCTTCTCCAGTTCTCCTGCTGGGGAGCCTCACGTGAGAGCTTTGGGTAGAATGCAGGTTTGTAAGGAATTTCCCTGAGATGGACTTGTACCAGTGAGAGGTGAAAGATGTGGAGGGGGATGCAGCTGCCCTGCAGGCTTCAGGGATGTTCTGCTCATGTTCACAGTGGGCACTCCCCACTTAACACAGCCCTGGAGTTTCAAATGCTGTGGCTCACCAGGGGTGACTCTTGGTGTGTGCACACGAGGTTTGGGATGAGCCAGCAGCCACTGCTTCCACTTCTTCTGTGCCAAGCACTTTGTAGTGGTGACTCTTCCTAAGTGTTACTGCTGTTCAGTGAAGGCAGTACATGCTCTCCTACCAACCTTTAGTTTTTCAGCTTACACATCAGGTATGGCCTCAGAGTATGTACCACTCACAGAGTTAAAGAATACACAGTGCTCCAAACAGAGAGGCTGTGTCATTCTTTTGTCCAAGGCTTGAAAGGGGAAAACTTTAATGGATTATACATAAATGCTGGGTATTGACACCCTAAATATTAACCAACCTTTTCCAATTTATATATTTGTCAGCCAAGCTGACATAGAGAGCCTTCATTAAACTCTCCAGATATCCTTGTAGTTTATAAATATTTATGTCAGGACATCCACAGTGTGAAAGGCTTGCTATTTGCTCCACATAGACAAACTTAATCAGAACACAGTGCTTGCATTTGCAAGTAGAAATGATCTTCTTGTCATTTCTGCTTTTTGATACATTCTCTGGTGAAATGGTTATGAAAATAGGGTGGGGTTTTTGTCTTATTATTATCTTGCTACAGACCTTTCTATTTCCATGTAGTTGGCACAGTTCCCCACCAATTTTGAAATGGAGTCAAACATACCAGTCTATGAATAGATTTGGAATACTCCTAATGCCTTTGTTTATAATACCTTATTCTTAAAAGACTTCTAAGAAACTAACCAGTCAAAATCTAGGTTAAAAGAAGCAATGCTTAAGTTACTAAAACTTTGTCTCCTTTGCAAAATGTTATAAACTACTTGGAGAAAGAAGCATGTCAGTTTAAAAGATGGAATGCTTTTTGAGCTTCAGTATTTATATGGAGAGAACAATAAGGAAATGTTTTTAATATAAACAGACATGGAAAATGGCAACATTCATGGAGATTTTTTTAGCATCTTGTTACAGGATCACATTACCTAAATAGAATTACTCCCTTGTGATATAATCAATGTGGCAATAATGGGATTATAGTTTTAATTCTGTTTATGAGGGCCATGTGTGAGTTCTTGATGTCAGATTTGAAAAGTAATCATATTTGAGACAGAAAATTTTAATCAACTAGCTATATAAATTTGCTTAATCAAAAATTGTTTTCTTCTCTGTGATACCGTTATATTTTTCCCCTTTTATTTCCCTCTCTGCCCAATCTGTTCCCAGAGGAAAAATTTAGTTTGTAAGTAGTGTGCTGAGGTTTTTTAACTATTTGGGCCTCTAGAACTCCTTAATAATGAATATTCTGCTCTGTCCATTGTCAGAGTGTTCAGGCTTCTATAAAGTAGCTGATATGTTTGCTGGAATTCTGGAAGTTAAGGATATGTGGCAAGTAATAGAAATTTAAGGTGTCATAGAATTTCAAACTTTGTTCTCTTAGTTGTTCTGTCAAAGCAGGGAATAAAACTCCTGCTTATACTCTTAGTATTAATTAAAATATTAACACTTTGGAAATCCAAGAATCCTCTTGTCCACACACAGAGAAAGACTATTAAGGGTTGGAGGAAGACTGAGGACACCTGAGAAGATGAGCTGTGTGATGTTGAAGTTCTGCAGACATTAATGTGGGTCACAAAAGTACTTGATTGCACATCCCTAAGGAGCCTTCTTGCTATCCACAGCCTGCAGTTGGCCCTGGAAAGTGCCAGGTCACCTTTATCTTGCTTCTGCTCTGTAAGCAGAAAGGTCATGGCAGAAGGTGGTGGTGTTTTATGGCAATGCAGCTGCAAGCTGATGCCTGACCAGGGAGCATCAGCTCTCTGCTCATCCTGTGGTCAGTGAGGTAGAGTCAGAATACAAAGTTAGAAAAATGTCAGAGCTAAAGTGCTGTGTTCCACCCTTGAGAGAGTGCAATCAAAAAAACTTCAGAACAGGGGATGTAACAGAACATGTTACAAAAAGGTGGATTAAAGATCTGTGTGAGTGAGAAGAGCCATGCTCTGGTAATCCTGCTGGATGGCTCTGTTGCCAGTGGGATGATTTGGCAGGTGATGCCTGCTATTCAGAAAGTGTTTTACCTGTCATAGGCTGGAACTTCATGGTGTACTTCAGTCATGAGTGCTTTTGCTATAATCTGGCAGGTCTGTTGGGATTTTATGCCTGGACCTGGTATTTCTATCCTTCCCTGAAGTCCTGTTTCTTTTTTGTTTTTCCTCCTCTCATTCTCATGTCTCCATCTTTTTGTCTTTGTAAGGTAATTTTTCCCTGTATTTAGCAGGCTAAAGGATAACTTACTACCTTTGTACCAGCTAGTCCTGCAGGATGTCTTGGTCTCTACAGCTGGTATCTGTCCAAAGGCCTGAGAACAGTAAAGTTTAGTGCAGAATCCAAATCCTGTTGTTGCCTAGCTTGGTGTCTTTGCTGTTGCACTGATGCTGCTCGTCTCCTTCACTGTCCTGCTGCTCCTGTGACCTTTTGAGTTACCATCTGAACAGCCCTTGCATGGCTTTAGCCTGAGGAATGCACTTTAGGTTATCTGAAAAGAGGAGAAAAGGTCCTTTCTGCCAAGTTTGGGCTGCCTCATGCTCTTTTACTAAATTCCTGGTTGCCTGCTGTGTCCTGCAAGTATTTGTGAGAATAAGGAGGTTCAGAGAGAAGAGTGTTCTCTGCTCACAGTGAAAGAGGAATAGTGGGCACTAGTAAGTCAGTTCATTATTTTTAAAAATGTATGGAATTGTGTATTGCATGGAAAAAATTGGGAAAGTGCTGTGACAGAGAACTTGGTGCAAAATCCTTGCCTGTTGCTTGCTGTGCTTAAAACTCGTATGTATTTCCTGATGATTTTATTGTTTGCTTAAAAATGTAAACCACTTCTGTATAAGTTTCTTGAGGCTGACTCCCTGCTACTTGAAAAACTTTGTTACTTTTCAAATTGTCTCTTTTCTTATTTGATACAAGTCTCCCAGCTTTATTCCCAATGCTACCTCAATCTTTTCATTCTTCCTTCTCCAAACTGAGCAGCAAAGCGCAAACATTTGCAGAAAATAAACATACAGAATTTCTTAAAAGCATGAGCAGTGATGAAGAATCTTGAAACCCAGGGAGTGAAGAGAGAGTCCTCATAACTGACTGCTCCAGAATTCTTGTGCCAGTCCAGAAACTTTTCCATATGTTCTTGTGTTTGTTCCCTGTAGGGCATCTTGGGGATGATTATTGTATTGCATACAAGGAGTTTTGTGTATTGAATGGTTTTAGGGAGGGAAGTTGCAATTGGTTCTTTGCTGTTTATCTATATCCATTTCTCTGCTTTTCCTTCTCTTGTGAGCTGAATGTGAGTTGTGTCATTCTGTCAAGGCATTTGGAGTCCTTGCTTGCTGTGCCTCATCCAGGTCAGCATGTATTTGTTTGGCACATCTCATCACTGTGTCCTCTTTTCTCCAGTCCTCGTGTTTGCTATCCTCATAGTATTGTGCTTGGCAGTACCAGTTTACTTTAGATGCTCAGAGTTCTTCAGCAAGCCTTTTAAAAGATGGGAGTATTCCTTTCCCAGCACAACAACATCTTTTTCCAGTGTGACAAGCTGTGGGGTTTCTTACCCATGACTTCTACACGGATATTTCTTTCCACAATGTCAGCAGTTGCTCAGTGGTTTCCACACTGTGATTCTGTGGCAAGTTGCCACCACTTATCTGTGGCCACCTCTGCTCTGAGTCCTGTTCCTTAACTGGAGGTTCATGAGGAACTGGTTCAGCTAATTAGTCAAAGCTGATGCAGTCCCTCCTTTCCCTGCTGTGCTAGTGCCTATATTGATTTGATTTTTGGTCTGCACTCATTGTGGATAATGGCTGGCTAAAATTTGCATTTTGGCAGGTGGTGGGGAGAGCTCAGTAGCCTTCTGCTGGTTTAGCTCCCTGCACTGTCTCACCATGGACAAATGCTTGAGCCAGCACAGAAGAGAGTTTGGGAACAGGCAGCTGGAAGTGAAGCTGGGAGAAAGGAGGTAGCTGCAGTCACATCTGGAGCAGAACCAGCAGGCTGCCAGTGGAGGGGAGAGAGCTGCTCCCCTTCCAGCTCCCTGCTGCTCACCTTAGGGCAGCTTTGGAGTTTGCTGGACCACTTCTTGAGTTTATTCAACTTGCTAGCCCAGTGAAAACTTCCACTGATGTAGAGATTTGAATCAGCTTGGGGAGGGGCCCTTAACTGAGGGAGGGGGTAGAACAGCATTGCTGGGGCTTCAGACTGAGAAAAAAGGATTTGAGGGAAATGAGACTGTGCTAATTGCTTTAGCCAGGCTAAACTCCATCTCAGTGAAAGAAAATGAGCATGTTGAAGGTAACACTGCCCTTGCCTCATGGTACCCAGAGCTGTCCTGGATCACTGAAAGTAGAAAGGAGAACGTGGGAATTTGTGGAAAAGGCCACTGAACTAGTTAAAGAAAAGCATGACAAATTTTGACAGCTTAAATTTGCCACTTAAACACCAAAAATACTAAAAAACCTTTTTAGCTGGTAAAGTGCTTGTTTTATGTTGGTTTGTCACTTTGCATCCTGTGGGCAGCACCATTTTTGGTGCCCATAAGTCAAATGTACAAAGCAAGACTTGAGTAAATGCGTAGGGGAAAGCAGATTTGAGTGTCCTGGGGATTAGCAACTTTCAGTAGGAGAGACTGTAGGAGTTGCAGCCAAGAGAAATACCTGATGTAAGAACTGGAGTTTAGCAGTGGGAAGAAGGATGCTGGTGGAATTGTAGTTGTAAAAGTAAGGCAAAAAAGACAATGTCTAGACTTTAATACTGCATGTGGTAAAATTAGGAAAGGTCTTAGGTGAACATTGGAGTTACGAAACAGTTACAGGCTCAGTGATCCTACTGGCAGAAGTTTCTTACTATGTAAATTATTTTGTTGCTGTTGAAATGTGTTAAACTTGAGTTTTTGTAACTTCTGTGTTCTTTAGGGAAACATTTGTTCCTGCTGGTAGGTGCCAAAAAAAATCCCTTAGTTTGTTAACTAAGCATAGCTTTTACTCTGTATTGGGTATTTTATTACAAGAATTACCTGCATGTAGACCTCTCAGGTCATACAGGACATAGTAATATTCATTACTATTTCTGGTTTTTGATTTTCAGGATAGGTGTTTCTATCTTTCAAGAATATGTGCTTCTCTTCAATGTATTGTAGTTTGTTGCAGTTGCACTATATTTTATGTCTACAGAAAGAGACATAAAAACATGTAGAGTTCAGCTTCTTAAAAAAAAAATCTGAATTGTATCTTTTTGCCCCATTATAACTTAAACTGCTGAATAGTTGCCCAGCTTTGAAAGAAGATGCTCTTGGACTTCTGAGGTTATTAGTACAGTTCATAACTTTGTTATGCAAGAAAGCCATCTCTTTGGTGTCCTGTGCTTTTGAAGCTGGGACAGCTGGGTGGGATCTTCTGGCACAGTTTGGCTCTCGGCACTGCTGCCTGAGTGAACTAAATGCAGAGATGATACTTGGTGCTAATGCTGCCAACTTCAGTGACTGGGTTTTACAGCACATTGAACTGTTGTGTTTTCTGGGAAGGGCTGGAGGCCGTGGGGAGCAAACCTGGTTTTTATTATTTTGGTGATGCAGGCGTCATTCCTGAATGTCGCAACAGACTGGCAAGGTTAACACGCTCCTCTGCCAGCCCTTTGGAATGTGTTACAAGTCGTGGCTTTGAATCCATCTGCATGAAGCTCCACATCCTGAGTGTAGCTGTGTTCCTCCTGAGCTGTCACTCAGCTGAGCTGTCTCATTGATGCAGAAGGGTTTGCCTGCAGTCCCTGCTCAGCCAGCCCAGGCTCCAGCAGGGAGTGAGTACCCTCTGCAGCATGGCTGTGAGAGGCTCTCAGTGCCTGCAGGCCTGGCTGATCACCTGCTGTTCCAGTCCAGTGCCTGCTGTGTGCAGGGGGCTCCGTGGTGCACATACCAATGCAGCTTGTACTCACTGCTGTGTGCATTTGCTTCCTTCCAAATGCTGGGCACGCTGTCTTACTGGAGAAAGCTGTGCCAGCTGGCTGCACACTCTCCTGTGTGCACTAAATGACACTGAGCTGGCTGTTAACTAGATTTTTCAGGTTACAGTTGTAGGCAGGCTTTAAAAAGTAAAGGGTTTTATTGTATTACAGTTTTTTACACCGTGCAGTTTATTGAATTTTTTCTGAAGAATGTGGTCTTCATAAGCAATCTGCCCTTCAAGAAAATGTAATGTAATTAATTTTAAATCTTAGGGGGTGGAAAATTATGCAAGAAAGGGAAGGAGATAGCAAAGTAAGGTAATAATAAATTATTGATATAAAGATTCTAATTTTAAAAAGTCTACCCCTTCTCCATGGGAAGATAATCTTTAAACTTGAATTTTTTTTCACAATAAAAAATATTTGCTATTATTAAAACCAACAAAGTTTCACCCCTCTCTTGTTCTGTCTAAAGTTCATCATAAATCAAGTTACATTCAGTATTTCTAAATTTAGGATGACAGTCTAAACAATACAGTTTTCTTAAAAACCAACTCCCACCACCATAAAACATGTATGGAGCTCATTTAATTGAAGGTAGATGAAGGAACTTTCTTAATTCTTTCAGCTTCTCCCAATTCACTTGTGACAGTGTCTTTGAGAAATTGTTTTGTGATAAGATAATGAGGGGAGTATCCAGTCTTGGAAACCAAGCTGAATTTACTGAAGTTTGTTAGCATTTCTAATTTCAGTGTGAGTTTGTCATACAGGGAACTGTTCCTCTTCTAGCAGGGTGGCCCTTGACATTACTGAGCCATGCACATCCTTGGCTCTGTAAATTTTGACCTTTTGGTTAGGACATCTATCCTGCTGCAAATCTGAAGTGCCCGCCTATGCTGAGGAACAAATCTGCAAGATCCCTGTGAAATTCGTGTGGTGACAGATAGAGGAGTATTTATGGATCTAAAAGCCTCTGGAGAGCTCTGGTGCTACACTCTGTGAGTAAATGCAGGGAAAGGTAGAAATGATTTCTGATAGTAGATTTTAAAGGGTCTCATTGTCTGCCTTATACAAACGTAGTATTTTTCTGAACCTTTTGTTGAAGTAGGAATGAGGCTGGAATTTTCATGCTATATATAGCTTGTGGTTAAGGACAATTAAGCAGGCATATTACATTTAAGAGGCTGTCTTTTTTATGGTTGCTGCTTTACATTAGTCATCTCAGCTGTTGTTATGAAAAATATACAGACTGTGAAAACTGACAGAGTAAGCAAATAAAGTATATAAAATGAAGGCTTTGTTTAGAGAACTAAGCAGAAATGGTAGAGCTGAGTTTGAAAGAACTGTGTTCTCCATTCCTGTAGATTTATTTTTCTCCCTGCCTCTTCATATCATGTTCAACAGTCTAAACCAACATTTGCCTCATGCTGTGCAATGAATTTTGTATTTTTATGTACTATATGTAAAATATCTGAGATGTATAATTTCAGGGAGTATTGACATGCAGATGGCTCTGATAGCTTGATGTAAATTATGCTTTTATAGAGGTAGGGTGTATATTATTAAATTCTGTCAAGAAAAATAAGCCTTGCTCAGGTGAGCCAGTACTAAGTGCTTAGAAAACTGCTTTACTCTTGTCTTTCTGATCCTTCTCTACAGAGCAGTGTCATTTGGGCACTTCAAACCTGCATTTTCTTTGTTCTCTCCCTTCTTTAATGTTATTTTAATAATGCACAACCCAGAATAGCGAGCTGCCCATTACCAAATTGAAAAGCTTTGAGTCGGTGCTTTTTAGTCAAACTTCAAAATGTCTCCCAGTATTTCTTATTTTTGTAAAGACACTCTTAAATCAGTAGCTAGTGATGGCCTGACACTCCAAGTTATGCTTGGTATGAGTGATGCTGACACATCTGTGTCCTGTTTGTGTCCCGTGTGCAGCCGCCCCGCTGCTGCTGTACGCGAACCGCCGGGACCTGCGGCTGGTGGACGCTGCCCAGGGCAGGGAGAACGCCACGGTGATCGTGGGGGGCCTGGAGGACGCGGCCGCCGTGGACTTCGTGTTCCTCAAGGGTTTGATTTACTGGAGCGATGTCAGCGAGGAGGCCATCAAAAGGACAGAGTTCAACAAATCCGGGAGCGTGCAGAACGTAGTGGTGTCCGGACTCCTGTCGCCCGACGGGCTGGCCTGTGACTGGCTGGGGGAGAAGCTCTACTGGACGGATTCGGAGACAAATCGCATCGAGGTTTCCAACTTAGATGGGTCGCTGAGGAAGGTTTTGTTTTGGCAAGAATTGGATCAGCCCAGAGCAATTGCCTTAGATCCTGCAAGAGGGTAAGTCTTTTTTAAAATAGTTACAAATACCAAAATTTGTGCCATTTCTTGTTTGTTGAATAATTTCAAAACCTGTTGTCAAAGTTATCCTAAGCCATTTTGCATCATTTGCTTCTCTTTCTATTGATGTGATTTGCAGACATCTGAAATTCTGTTCATTTTGGTTTGTGAACAATCAGGAATCATCAGACTTTAAAAAACAGTACTAAAAACTTTGTTTGGCTGTAGTGAAGAAGATCTGCAGAAATGGAGAAGTTCTAACCTAAAACTTAATACAATCTGCTTTCCTCAAAAGGCTGTGTCAGCTGCCTATGGACAGACTGACTTGTGCCTCTCTGAAGTGTCAGGAAATTAAGGTTTTTGGAGCTTTATTTGTTGCTGATATTCATGCTTTATTGAAGCATCTGAAGAAATGGGCGACGTCAACATACAGTATTAATAACAACTTGAGATGTATTTTGAAGCTTAATCAGAAAATTTTCAAGAGAAGCTCCTTTCCCCACCCTTGATGAACTCCTGTTTTAAAGAATCCTGTGGTTTTGCCCAAAAAAAATCCCTCCAACAACTCTAATTTAAGGACAAAATATTTTCTTTCTTGCAAATTTTTGAATAGGTCGCTTTCTGAGTTGTTATGTGAAGGGTATGTTTTAGGAAGGTAATACAGCAGTATATCCACTTTCTGGTTTACCATATTGCAGTTGCAAAAACTGCAGTTCTCAAATGAAGTTTTATAAAGAAAACAGTTTAGCTTTTAATAAATTTGTTTACATTTCAGAACAGCCTCAAAAGCTTGAAATGTAGGTGGAAGAGTGACATGAGCACAGAGATGTAAATTTAAAAAGATAAATAATTCCCCAAACTGTTCTTATATGGATGCTTTGTTCACTAGTATTTACATATGTTTTTATCCCTGTAATTGTCTTTTGGTTTCAAGATGTTGCCTGCAAACAGTGGAGAAGTAAGTCATAAAAAAAATCTGAAATCTGGGAAAGCAAAGCCCCTCACATTTTCCTGCAGCCTGATCCACCTCCTACTATGCTCAGATGATATTGGTTTCAGATACAATTTTCTAAACTTCCAATTCATGAAAAGAAACAATTCAGCAGCAAAATTTACACTAAGGTCATTTTTACCAATAAGTTAAGCTTTTCATCAAAGTTAAATGGTGAAAAGTAGTTTATCTGAAGTAGTTTCATGTTTCAAAAGTAGTTTAAAGTGTTTCATGAAAAAGCTGATTTAAGTCCCAACCTACTAGTCTTTCCTGGTGTTGGATGTATATTTATTAAATGTATCTGTCTTGCTGAAAACATAGAATGCCTGCTTGGAAACGAAATGTTAACAGTATAAACTAGCAGAGATATATAGTGATGAATAATGCATTTTCTTGGAAGTGTCCCACATAGTGAAATTTAGTGACATTTCAATGTTTCACCAGTGCTCTGGTCTTTCTCAGAACTGCTGCTGCAGGATACTCCAGGCTTGTGAAGGTCACTGCTTGGGGCTGCTGTGTTCTTTGGGGGAATGTCACTGGGCTCTTTCAGAGCACATTACACAAACAGTTGAGGCATTAAGGAATAAGTGGTTTGGGCAGCCTTTACTTCACTGCCAAAACCATCAGGTGATTGTGTGTGAGGTTCTGTGTGTAACTGAGATACTGGAGTAGAAGTCAGACTTCCCATGTCTGTTATCAGTAATAAGAAATGAGATGGATTTGCTAATGGAAAATATTTCTTATTTGGTAACTGAGGCACAGCAGCCAAGTGTGTTGTTTTGGTTTTTTTTTAACTTACTACAGGAAGGCATTGAAACATCTATATTTTTCCTACTGGCCATATCCTATGTACCTTCTGAGGTCTGAGCTTCTCATTGTGCATGTTCAAACACTACAACTTAGTTGTTTCATTTATCTTGATACTCAATAAAATACTGTATGTGTAGCAGGAGAGGGAAGGGCCCTGAGGTGAGGGTGAGGGGAATGGGGTGTTTGTTCAGCCTTATTTTGAAATGAGCTGGCAGTTTGCAGGAAGGCTCCTTGGTCCTATCCATCCTTTCTGGAGCTGTTTGTTCCTGACTGGTGTTAAACACGAGACCCTTTTAAATGAGATCTGCAGCTGGGCATAACACTGACAGTTTAATGGTGACTTTTTGGAAGGAGAAGACCAGGTGTTAGATCACCAAGTGCAGGAGAACACTCTGTTTAAGAACAGCTCATGAGAAAGTTGAGCAGGTAGAAAGGAATTTTTTCTGCTTCAGCACTCAAGGTGAAAAAAACCAAGACATATCCAGATTCTTGGGCAAGTACTGCTTTAAAGTGCTTTGTTGTATATTTGTGCTCCCGTTTTCTTGTTGTGTTGGGATTTTTGTTGTTGGGAGATTGGTATGTTTGTTTATTTTTAGTTTTTAATTTGTGCAGCCCTTTTTCCTTATGGTAAAGACTTCATTATCATAGTTTCAATTCCCTAAAACTTACCCTGTAGACAACTGGTTCAGCTTTCTTCATAAGGAGCACTATCTGAATGAACTGGCTTTTCTCACTTCTAGTGTATTGTTCAGCACAAAGGGAATTTTAAGTGCCTCCTAGAAGTGGTGACTAATTGCTTGCTTTTCAGGACATGTTTTAAATCAAGTGACTATATAGAGTTACCTTAATTGTTAAGGTCTTGTAAAACTTCTGGGTTGTAAAGGGTTTTGGTTAATGAATGGAATTAGAGTACAAAGGGCTACAACACTTTTTATGGCAGCAGAAGTTGATTTCTGGATGAAGTAGTTTGAATGTTGGGGAAGATCTTCAGGTTTAATGGGTACCCCTCCCCCAGGAGTCTTGCATTTCTTTTCATGCAAAATTTTGCAGAGAACACATACTTTCTTTCTGGACCTACTTCTTTTGGTGTTTTTGAAAGTTGAAAACCGGTATCTGAGCATGTCAAGCACAAAAGGAACTGTAGTACAGACCTTACATCTGCATCTACAGACCTTACATTATAACAAAAGATCTGTGGGAAGTGGTAGTACTTTTGCTGAGTAGTAGGTGTTATACAACAAAATAAGAAAAGGGAAATGGACAGTTCTAATAACAGTTACAGTACCTCTGATTTGGGGAAAAATATTTTAAAAATGAAAAAAATGAGATTTTTGCAGTAAACTCAGTTGTACAGTATAATTTTGTTTTCAGGCAAGTTAACATTGCACAAAATGGCACTTTGGATGTAAATTCCCAAAGTAATGCAAGTAACTGAAGGCTTTGCTTCATACCTTCTCTTGCTTGATGCTGCCTCTCCCTTGAGCAGATCATTTCTGACTGGAAATCTTTCTGTGCTCCTCTGCTGACACAGATCAGTGCACTCAGCTGATCGTTTGCTGTACAGCCTGGGCTGTGTACTAAGGAGGTAATTTTGAGGTTTTATAGGTGACATGTAGGCAAGTGATATGAAATCTGCAGACTCCTGTGATTATGGCACAGATTTATAAGGTGTATTTCATCTTTCTTCACCTGAGGAGGCTCTGTTGATCAGATGATGTTGATGATTGCAAATACATCACTAAATTTGGGTAATGGCTAGGATATTAAACAAGCCACAAGGTACTTTTTCATTACTTAAAGGTTGCAACAGTATTGCAGATAGTGTCCTGATGAAATTGCAGACACTATTAATTTACTGTAATAGCCTTGAGTTTTAACTCTAGGTGGTTGTTTGTTTTTCTTAACTTTTTTTTTTCTTAGTTTAAATTCATTGACAGGCAAAAGTTTGTTAAATTTGTTTGAGATTGGTCATGTATGGTCCATATGATGCTAGTTTCTCGTCCTGTGCTAGGATATTTCCATGTTGGATAGATGCAGAAATTGTAAAGATGTCATTTTATTGCACAGCTCAAAGTGTTACTTTGTTCCTCATCATCTCTTTTCTCCTCATGTGAAGGCGGAGGTGAAGGAAGGTAACCAGAAACTCAGTATTTAAAACAGTGAGGACTTGGAGAGGTGACCTCTCTTGTAAATCTTGCTGTGCTGGTTTCAGATGTTACTGCCACTGTCTGCTATCCTCACCCTACTGCCAGAGGTTGCCAGAAACTCGGAGGAACATGCTTGCTGTATATTTGCTTTATTTTGCTGTTGTTTTACCCAGTTTTTGCTTTGTGGGAGGAGATGGGAGAGATTAGACTTGCTAGAAATCAAACTAAAGTGCACAGAATTGATCAGTGCAAAACAAACATTTTTCTTACATACTCATACAACAAAGTTGTAGATGCTTTTAGCTGCAGGCAAGATTGAAAATACTCTTAAATCCCCACCTCCTCCATTCAGTTCTTGGGCTAGAAATCACAACTGTGGAGAGGATCAGTTGAGAGCTGTGCTTTCCCTCCTGCAAACCTTCCTGTGGCTGCCAGTAGTGTCTTGCAGCACTGTAGAGTTTGTCAGAACACTTCAGTTCTTTGGCTTTTTTCCACTTCATCTTCAGTTTCAGACTCATTCAGGTGAGACATGTAAATCTGATATGCAAAATGATGGTCTCTTGACAATTCAAGGTAACTTTCAAGGGTATGATCTCTTCTGTCCTTTAACAGGTCAGTGCTGCAGTGAGAAGGGTGACAGGAATTAATTTCATGCATGGTGTAAAGTATCCATATATCAAAGTATACTCCAGATTTGCATGCAGTGTTTATTTAATAAGTTAGAACTGAGTATTTAAAGTGAGGTAGTAATTTCTGCTCTGCATGAGTAACGTCTGGTGATGTCTTTGGTCAGGCTTCTGTATCTGCATTTTCACTCCCTGCAATTATAATTTAGCATCCAAGTCTAGACTATGAAGACCTGTTGTATTTAAAAAAAGAAAAATCATGATTTTAAGCTTGTTATGCATTATGTTAATTAAGAAATATTTTTTCACACACTTTTAAAAACAAAAATAGTTCTAAGATAACTTTTAATAACTTAACAGGAACTCAAAAGGGCCATATTAATTTACAGCAGAGAGTTATAATCTGCTAAATTGTTAATTCTGTTTTCTTCTTGAGAAGTCCAGGGTAGCATTGCTTGTTAAGGAAGCAGAGAGGCTTTAAAGGAAAGTCCATGCTGTTTCTGGGGAAGGGGCCAGAGGAAAAAAAAAACAACAAAAAAACCCAAACCCACCCACAACCACAAATACCCTACAAATAATCCTTCTGTCCCCCAAATGTGAATTAGATAACTTGGCAGTGTTTGTCAGGAAATCATAACTTCAGAATTCATGACAGCTATTAAGGCTTGTAGTAAGGAGCTTGTGATTGCTTACTAAAACCATTGCAGCTGACTGAGCTTAATAATCACAAGGAATTACTTTTATATTTCATCTTGGAGAAAGGTTTTGTTTGTAATCTCTTGACTACCTCAAGGCAGGATATTACAGAGGGGATTTTTTCAGAAATTATGATGAGCCTTGCAGACTGTGTGTGTTAAGGCAGATCTGCAGCAGAAGACAAAATTAGCTTTTAGTGATTACAGCTCATTGCAATGTGATTTAAACTTTTTCTACATCCTGCAAACATCTTCTTGCCTTTCCTGATGAGCTTCAGTGCCACAAACACACTTTCTGCCATAAAATGAAATTAAATGACAGTTCTTGCTGTGATGTATCAGCCAGCACACCTGTACAACTGACAGGTTGTAGCTGTGCAGACCCAGCCTCAGTCACAGTGGGGCAGAGGAGCATGGTGGTGTCTTGCCTTTTTCATGGGATGCACAGATGGAAGGAATCTTACATTTCCTTCATTTAAAATCAAAAAAAGGCTTTTTGGTTGTGGATTGGGTGTGTCCTCCATCTGTGTTTTGGGGAAGTTACTGAAATGTGTTCATTTTAGAGTGTAAAGTTTGGTCCAAACTTTAGAACAAAGGTTTTGGTCTGTGTTGTGGAGCAGAAAGTTGCCTTTGTTCCTCTGCAGGACATTGTAATTTGATTTATGTTTTCGACAGAAAAAGATTGATTTGTGGGTTGTTTCCTGAAGAAAGCTGATCAATTCTTTTGCTATCATTATTTAAAGCCAACTAATAATATTTTTAAGTAAATTATGGATTAAGTTTATTTAAAAAATGAAAATCAGAGGACTCAGCTGTATGGAATTTCAGCATGATTAACAAAGAAAAAAATCTGTACAACCCTCTTTATTTGGCTGCATTCCTGGAAAAAAATAAGACTATCCCTGTGGAGAATGAATGTGTTTCAGTTCTGACATCTCTGTAGAATGGTCAGATAAAATGTCACAGTATAATATATTGTATGGAGAAGATTGAGCAAATGCAGCTTTTACAGTGAGAAAGGAGGACATACCAGGGATAAATGTTGAGGTGACCTAATAAAATACCTAAATAAGCATTTTGAGATTTAGTGCAGTGACCCTGGGATACAGGAGCAGATTAGAGTTGGTTCACATTATGGGGTGCCAGGGTTGTTAGTTGAGCCTATATCTGAACCAGTACTATTTTAGAATCTGTATATATATGTGCTGAAAATCAGCTGAGCAAAGCAAAAGTTACTGCTTTAGATTTCTGCTCGACACTTGGAGAAAGAAATTACTCCTTTTAACTCTTTGTTGTATAACTGTAGTCTAAGTTGTTGGGCTGTTTCTTTCCTGGTGGATTCCCCCTTCCAGGTTGTTTTTAAAAGATCTGGCCCAGTTGTGAGCAATGAGGAAAGAAATAGGAAAAACCCAAGTCTTGTAAATGGGAGCAGAGTCACTTCTGATGGGCCAGCAATGTTGTGCTATGGTATTGCTCTAGATTTTAAACTGTGTACTTTAAATGCATATGTGTGGGTGAGAATGTATACATAATATGCGTTTGTGGTGTCTGTGTCTAGGTAATTGTATCTCATACTTGAAACAGTCTAATTGGGTTGTACCTTAAAACCTAAAATCTAAACAAACTGACAGAACATCTCCTTCCCACCCCCTGGAAAAACCCCGACCAAAAAACCAAACACATACAGCAAACCTCAAGTTCCCATAAATATGGAACCCTTTTTTTCCCCTTGAACTGATGAGTACAAATATAAAGAACAGTAACACATTTTCTGGACCTTGATGGTTTAATTAGAATCCATCTAATACCACTCTCCTTAAAAAAAAAAGTCAGCACTCTGGGCCTCTCTCTTCCACCCTCCTCCACCGCCTCCTTTCTTTCCCCAGGGTTGTTTAACACATACTTTACATTTTCATTTCTCATTTTCATTTCTCATGGGAACCATGTCGTTTCTCTCTTTTACATCTTAATTTCATGTTTCAGCATAAAGTATTAGTTGTATTAAGTTTTCTCTGTCACTTCAAGCAAGAAGTAGTAAAGATAGGAAATTATGCAGCTAAGAGCACTGTTAAGTCTACGAGTTTTTTTTCTAAATAAATCTGTGTTAAGTGTGAAGCTTATTTTTCTTATTCAGAGGATAAGTAAGACCTCTGCTCTAGCCCATTGTTTAAAAATTCCCTTAAAATTCAAGAAAATTGTCTTGCAAATTCAGCATGTGTGATTTTTGCTGTGTATTGTAGCGAAGTATATAAATGTCTTTAATTCTCAAATAGAAGCAGATTCTTTTGCTGTAAACAAGGTGTTTGTCATAGAATAAAGCTGTGCCTTATATCATGATCTAACCTACAGGTTAAATTCTGGCAAACTTACTCTTGTACTAAAAAGTACTCTTTTGATATTTCTATGTTTTTTCTTGTATATGCTTAAAGAAAGAAAAAAGATTGTTTCTGTAAAGTACATGTTTATATCTGATTATAAGCCTGGTTAGCCTGGTGTAAAAATTAAGTGGGGGAGGGAAATTACTCAAGAGGAATATGTGATTTATAAAGTAGTGGAACTGTAAGAACATCCTGGAAGAACTTTCAGATAGATACATAAACCTGCCTATTTCTTACTGTAAACACTTGAAATGTGATGGAGCTTGAGCAGTTGTTAACAGTCCAGAGCTGTCTGGTTTTATTGTCCTTGCTTACATTGCTAAAATGATGCTTCACCTGATCATGAGATTTCACACAAATGCTCTATTAGCTGCATAAAAAGTGCAGGTTGTGCTGTAATTCCACCCTGCCTTCCTGATTAAACAATTTGTTGTTTTATTGCAATGAGATGCCACGCTGTTTGAATCAGTATTTTTTAATGATCAGTAAAATCAGTATTTTATAATTTTAATCAGTAATTTGTATTACTGTATGAATCGGTATTTTGTAATGTGCTTACTGTGGCCATCAGTGGTAGCTGGGAATTCTGACTGAGCATTCCTGTTGCTCTTTCTCTGTACATGTGGAAAGGCAGTCTCTTGACTGAGCAGAAGGATTGCTGGATGTGGGGTCCAAGCCAGCCCTCAGTGCTGAGCTGGCAGGGGTAGGATGGCTTGGCCAACTAGTCAATACTGAAACCAGAGATTTGTTTTAGTAAAGGTCTGGTTGCTGCTCATAACCACTAAAAGCTTTAGCATTAAATAAATTATATAGTCCTAATCAACATTTTATAACTGCAAACCAAATTTGGATTTATGTGATGGATACTATGAAAGCATGAAAGTACAATGTGTTCTTGAGGTTTGACAGAAATTTGTTACTTAACTTGAGAAGAATTGTCTCCTTGCATTAAAAAATGTTCTTCTATTTACAGAAATGAGACTTGGAAAACTGAATTCCTAAACTCAGGCAAATGAGACTTGAAAAACGGAGTCCTTAATATAAATGTATTTGTTTTGATGAAATTAAAAAATGGTGTTTCATCAGCTTGTATAAGCAGAGCATTTTGCCCACTATTTAACTAGACAAAAGGCATCCTTATTGATAGCCATGAAATATAAACAGGTTCTCCTTGCTTCCAGTCACAAGCTTCCCTGTCTGGGGCAGATTCTCATTAAACCGTGGCTCTGTTGTTGCCAGTCCTGTCTTCTCTGTACCCCCTTCAGAGTAAAATGGCTGCTATCAACTGTTCACACACAGATAATTAGCTTATGAAAGTTAAAATCCAGAATACTGAGGACTTCTATGCATCAGCAGTTTTAAACATCCAGCAGGACACACTTGAAATAGAGCCAAGCAGTAGCTGGAAGAAAGGCTTGGTAATTTTTGTGTTTTGGTAGGCTTTATGGTCATCCATAAAGAGATAGAGTCTTCCCATTTTCTCCAGTATGAACAGGATTCCGGGTGCCAAAGAGCCACCTGTACAACAGGGTTTAGATTTTTGAGGTCTGGCTCCTGTTAAAGTTTTTTGTCTCTCTCCTGCTTGCAAAGCTCGTCCCTCTGCAAACAACTGCTGAATATTTTATCTGTAGAGTTCACCAGTATAATGCTAGCAGTGCATACACCAAATGATCTATGAATGAAGTGATCTATGAATGATCTATGAAGTGCCTGAAATGTGTTACAGAAGCCAAGCCATTAAAAATGGAGTGTACTTGCAGAACAGCTTGGTTTGGGTGTAGGTATTTCAGAGTCTAGGAGGAATTTGGACTTTTATCTGGAGGCCTTCACAAGCACACCTCTTGCTGCTTGTTTTGCCTCACACTTTGTGGTTCTGGAGCTAAGGGATTGGAATAGCTGTCAGGATGTTTAGAAAAGAGGAAGGAGAGAGAAACTCCTTAAGATACTCTAAAAGTAGGTTTATGAGGATCAGAAGTAAAATTTGTCATATTGGAAAATGTTGCCTGGCAACTCTTTATAGACCAGCAGAAGTCCTATATTTAAGGTAAGAAAAGACAAAACAAAAGACAGTGACCCTGAACAATTAAACAGGCTTGATGAGAGCACTCCTGAAATCAAGTGGAAAGTCATCTTTGGGAGTCACTTGATGATTAAACCTTGCCTTGAGTATTGCCTGTCTAATCTTAAACTTGTGAATGACTTGGCATGATTCTTCCCTTGCTGATTTCCAGGACTAAATCTGATTGGGAATTGTCATTCCTAAATTTACAACTACCTACTTAACTAGGAAGAAATGTTTTGTACTGGTGAAAGAATCTGCAGAGCCAATTATCTATAAACTAAATTTATGAAGTAAATATACAAAAAAAGTTTGTGCTAATGGAAAAGTCTGTAGTATTTTGAAAATAGGGTTACTCAATGAAGCTTTTGCATTATAAAGAAAACTAGCTAGATGCAAATATGTGGGTTTTAAGGTGGAGGAAGATGAGACTATTTTAGAAAACATATTTATCAAGATCATCTTAATTGTGCCATTCTTCTTTCCTTCTCTCCCCCCATTTGCCCCCACCACGTACACCATCCACTTTTCTGACTTTTGAAGTGTGCTTTACCAGCTTTGGGAGGGAGTGTGTGTAATGCAAGCATTAAGTGTATCCTTTGGGGTTGTGGCTTTTAAGTGCTTTTCTTTCTCAAGTTCTGCTTTCCAAAGTATATTTAAGATGCTCCTTAGAATCTGTCCTGTGAGCTGCCTGGTTTGTAGTTGACCATGCAGCTTGGACAGATAAAATCACAGTATTAATTGGTATTTTGCCGTAGCAGTGTTGACCATGCTGTTTAGGTAGAGAATTCTGGTTTTGCGCCAGAGTTTGTGGCCTTCCAGTGTCCAGACTTAAATGATTGTTTTCTTGGTGCAGGAGCCTAGATACCATATAAAACTTCTTTTCAGGAAGTGCTGAGTATGAGCTTCAAGGGTTTTCCCTCTGAGATGGTAAAGGATATAATTAAGCTTAATCTGTGTATTTTTTCCTGTTGAATAAAGACAGACCAAAATCCCATTTAAAACAGCGTAAGTGATGACCACTCTATCCTATGTGTGTGCCAAAATTGGTTAATGAAATTAAATTTAGCTGAGAATTTGAAAAATGCCCAAGCTATGTCGTGAGAAACAAGTATGTAGTTTACTTTATGCTTGAAATTTTTAAAAAATTCATTTTAGCAAAAGCAATGGCTACCTTTTTCTTTTGCACATGTATCTTCCTGGTAAATGTATGGTTCTTGTGAACCGTGAAAATTACCATTTTCATGATGTTCTGTTATTTCTAGATAGGTTTCCTTTGGTGTGAGCATGGTCAAGAAGTTCACATGAATGTAAGACAAAGCTTGTCAAACATATGTTGAGTGAATGCTTGACTAATGTTTTTATGATGGAAAAGTTCTGGGTCCTTTTTTTAGAAACAATAAGAAAAATCTATGGGAACAATTAGCCTTTTTATGTCTGACTTTGAAGATATTACATGACTTGTTGCTTCATTTCAGCCTGTCCCTCTGGAATTGCAGTCACTGGCATCTATTTTCTCAGTACTGTTGAGAGCTGTGTACTAACTTCACAGAGATAGTTTGGTGTTTTCTTTGTGTTGCCAACTGTGAATTTTTTTAAGGATGTAAAAAAATAAAACAGTTTCATGTTCCAAAATCATAATGGGATATGATTGATATTGATTTATTGATTGATGTATCCAGAGAGACAACAAAAATTCCTAGGCAAACCATGTACATAAACCTTTTGACCTTACATAGTTTGATTTCACCTAGAATTACCCTGTTTTACATCACTGAAGACAACACCATTTCAGTGTAGTTGTGTTTCCATGCCTGATGAGAAATCATGTAAGTTAAGAAAGTGGTAATTTAGAGCCTGGTGCAGTCTCCACCTAGACATTTGTAGACTGAGTTATGCAGTTGACATGCCCTGTTATATAGTTAATTTGATTACAACACCTAATTCAGTGTTTCAGCAATAGAAACTGTTGATGGGAATGGCCGTGCCCAGTTTTATTTCAGTGTCTTATTTTTCCTTGACTTTTTTTGTGGATAGATTTGTTACCCTCTTTAGGATTCAAGATGGTTTAAAATGTTTTCAGAAACTGAAATTCTCTGTAGTCAGCTGGTAATTTTGGAGACAGTAGTGGGCATGAACAGCATTCTGGTTTGGGGCAGAGTTGCCCTTCAGTGAGGGTATGACTGCAGTCTAGTAGTGAAGGAGTTCAATTGGTTCTTTCAGAATTCAGTTTTATTTTAATCCTGGTCTCTTTTTCACAATTTTGACTGAAGTTAAGTTTGTGTCTATCACCATGTTAACAAGTGGGAAGGTATGACGGTGAAGTGGGAAGATAAGAGGTTTTAGCTTAAATAACTAGTAGAAAAGACAGTGTGATAAAGTGATTTTCACAAATACACATGAACACCAAGCTCTGTTTTTTCTCCTTTCTACAACTTCTTTGCAACCAAAGTGTTTACTAATATTCCTCTTGTGAGAAGTACAGTTGCTTTCATATATCATAAGAGGAAGCAATTTTGTTTTTTTTTGCTAGTCACTTTTTAAGAGTACCCTCTGCTCTTTCAGCCCTTATTCTGCATTGTAGTGTTTTGTCTGTGACATTCTTGACACGTTCCAGAGTGCATTGGATGAATTTCTTAGAGAAGCAGTTTTTTTATTTATCTCTCTGGAAGCACAAGAATGGGCAAAACATGCCAGCAAAAGTAAGCTGAATGATCCCACAGACCAACTTCTGTTGCTGCCAGAAGAAAAGTACCATTTGATTGAATTGGCATTTTGATGCTAACACTGTGTATTTTTGGTAATAAAATCTGTGAGCATTGCCAAGGTGACTGTGAGTGGGGTAAACATATTGTACTGGGAGTGCTGTTTACAGAGACTTGGGTAGGCACTTTTTTAATGTATAGTTTCTTTTTTGCATAGAATCACTTAGAAAACACATAGAAACCCGTAGAAAACATAGAAACTCAAATTACTATGTGATGTGTACACCAGCACATGGAAATGGTGGCTGCTGGGCTGGAATCACAGGGTCCACTTGGAGGCAGCTGTTGTCACATGCACGTGGTTCTGAGTTGGTGAGTAGTGGTTTTATATCAATGATAGCTTAAAAATCACAACACAGCACAAAGCACTAAATAGACAATTGCTTAAGGGAGCATTGAATTAATGGTTTGTCACCCAAGAGGCTGCAAGTTTCTGGTGTTGTAAAGGTCTAAATGTACCCTGGGAAATGAAGTTAGGAAACCTAGCAACTGAATATTTTAGTTGAGGGTGAGATGCTATTTAATTTAAGGTTAAAAACTGTAAAACCACTTGCATAGATAAACAGATTATGTGTCAAAGGAAGGTTTCTGCATGTAACTCTTGGTATAAAGAATGCTCAGCTCCTGTGATTAGCAGCAATGGGCTGTGAAATAAAGTATCAGGCATCCAGACATCATAATCGTTCTGAAAATGCCAACAGCTGGTTTACACAAGTAAGTCAGTGTGTAGAAATTTATGACTGTGTATGGTAGCATTGCATCATTTGAGTTTCAGAACTTAATTCTTTAGATAAGGAATGTTTAGGTACAGATTAAGTTGATATGCCATGAAATAGCAATAGTTTCAAGCATGGAACTTTACAAAAGCATCACATATTTAGGGGTGTAATATGTCTGAAAAGACAAAGAGTTTAGTAGTGGTGTAGTCTGCCTTATCACTGTGGTTGAGTGGAGTGAGTGATTTGTGTATCACTGAGCACATGCTCTGTACTACAACATTTTTCCAGGGGTGGATAAATGAGGATTTTGTTTCTGGTTCTTCTTTGTGTGGTGTATTGTGGTTTTGGTGTTTGTTTTGATGAGTAATCCTGAGCAATGCACTATTTCTAACTTAACTTTCTTTTTCAAGAGATTTGATGTTATTTAGCTGGTTTGTGAGCACAACATGGTTCTCTGCTTTTCTTTTTCCCATCTCCCAGTCCTGCAGATTCCTGCTGGAAGAGGTACTGAGATTCTCTCTGCCTCAGTGGGATAGGCCTGGGCCAAAGCTGTGCCAGCCTTTTGTGATTGTTCTAAAATGTCTGGAGCAGCAGCTGTGCTGTTATATATTCATTCTAACAGCACTGCTTGTCAAACAGTTTCGATGAATTAGAAAGGCAAAAGTAAAACGTGTTTGAAAACCTAGAATTAGTATAAACACTTTGGGAGATTCTGAGATGGACTTTAGGAATGTTTGGGATAAAAACATTCTTTGCCATTGCTGCATCCTTCTGACTGTAAAAAACATGGTGCTAATGTGCTGCTGAAATGTATATAAAGAAGCAGAGGTGCTGACCTGTCTTCTTAATTTGGAGAGATAAATCATATAAACTGCATTAAAAGGTGAAGTGAGAGCTACACCTCTATTAAAGGATTTTCAGTTAATTGAAGTTGGTGTAGAATTATCTGACCATTTATTTTAGTTGAAATGCCAATTGATCAAAATTGACATTTTTGGTGGAAACCTTTGTTTTGACAGCTTTCCATAGGGCTGACATCCTGGGTCACATGGTTGGAGCTCTGAGTTTGCTGTTCTGTTGCAGTCATTCCACAGTAGGTAGCTGGGAAGGTGGCTGAGGATTCTCAGCTGTGGCAGCATTGTGACCTTGCTGTTCTTAGATGTTTCTGTCCACAGAGATCTTTCTGTTTTAAATGTTATTGTCACATTCTGTTCCACTGCAGTGATAACTAAGCAAGGCTTAGATGGCAGTGAAATGCTACTTCTACAAAAACCATACTGCCCCTTTCACATCTCCAGTCCTAATTCCTTTGTCAGCTCTTCCTCATTCTGTCTCTGTGGTTTGTCCTACACTGTGTATTGCCTAGATGGAAGGGAGCATCAAGGCTTGTCAGGCTCACCAGAATTTTAATACCTGTCTTGTACACCCTAGAAGGCAAGAGGGTGATAAAAATACAGATTTGAGGTCTTTTTTCATGAGACAGAAACAGAGCAGCTGAAGAGATCTGGAGCTTCTTCCCCTTGTCAGAAGTTTTAGCTTCCTGTGCTTATTGACCTGTATACTTCCATTGTGTAATCTGGTTGACGTACAGGAATGCTATTTATCTCTGCTGTTCTCATAGGCAGTCTTTTTTTAATGGGTGCTAAGCTGTCATATCAGTTTTCTAATTTTTGCTCACTGGTGGTTATTCTCTAAGATTTTTACAGACTTTAAGACACTTTTCAAGTTATATGGCATCCCTATTTAAAAGACTGATTTTCTTGCTGACTTATCGAAGTCCACACTATGAAATGCAGAAATATCTGTCTTTATTACTTATTGTCAAAAGCAATGTCATTAAATTGCAACAGCAGCCTTCCAATTCACCTTGTGATTTGTTCATCTTTGTCTCAGCAATAAGCAGCTTCCTTTGTGAAAGTTGTATTATCTTTAAATGTTAGCAGATGCAAAAGAGGAAATACACAGTTATTAACAGACCCTTTTTATAATTTGGTAGATGTTCTTGCTCCATCAGGTTCTAGCACAGGATGCATTTCTTGCTGCTACAGGTGGGATTGGGAGAACAAAAAAGAAGTAGCATCACTGTACCGCCAAAATAAACAGCTCAAGGACCTCACGTACCACTCCAGTGCTGTCAGAACAGCTGTTAACTAAATATTTCGGCTGCCTAGGGGTATGGATACTACTGTGGTGGGATGGCATAGTTAGTAACAGGTTATTCTGCAAACTAATACCTGTTTGCTCTGATAATTTTGTCTTAAATGTGCACAGCTCTAAAACAGTCTGGGCACAGATTAGTACTTCCCATGGAAGGTTGAACCAAAGAGCAGCAGGCCATTCCCATGAGAGGTACCACAAGAGCTAATGTTGCTGTGTCCAAGAAGTTTCATCAAGAACTGTCCTGGCTGTCTAGCTTTCCACATATTTCATGCATGGATATCTAGAGCCTCTTGCTACCTCTGCCAATGTGATTAAAAACCAAAAGTTGTTAGCTGGTGATCGATGGCAGTTTTCACTCCTGACCTTGAGTCACATGCAAGAGTGCAAAGGAAAGGGCTGCTGCACAACTTTGTGGTACTCTTAATTAGCTCCTCTGAGGTTACAGATTTATCCATCTGAGGTTTGTGCATCTGAGAAAAGCAGTGTTCACAGCTTTTCACATTGAGTGTATGAGATTGGGTTATGTTAAACTAACACTGAGCACATGCATACAAAAACCTGATGGATCTAGGAGCTGACAGTAGCCTAAAAACAGGGATACAGCACCATTAGTAGCTCATATGTGATGTATGTGTGAATACTGCAGGTGTCTGTGTTACTCCCAATGTGACCTTTGCAATTTGGTGCTCAGTTTTTGGTCAAGCTGGGCCCCAACTCCATCTCCCAGTGGCCTCCCAGCCCAGTGGCATAGACTGCCTGTTTATAACAGGGCACCCACATGGGACAGACCCTGCTCCACGTGCTGCACCTGCTGGACATGCTTCATTCAGTGCCTTTGTTTTCATTAAATTTCAAGGAATCTAGCTTGATGTGCCTCTTTCTAGAGGATCAAGTTTCCTTCATTCCATTGTTCACAGAGAAAGTCGCTATGGGCTTTTTCTGTTTGTTTTCTTTTTTCTTTTTCTGTTTCTTTTGCCTTTTAGTCCACATGAGTCAACATCCAGTTCATTGCAGGGGATGCACAAAAAGCAATACACAGATCTCTGGTACTACATTTTCATGTAACAGTCTCTTTGTGTGAACTTAATTTAAATGATCTAGGAGAAGTTTGCTTGGGTTTTGTGTCAAAAAAACCACCCTAGTCTCTGCTTTGACAGAAGTTTCATATCTCTCTAGAAGGAACTACCTACAGAGGAGATGATGGCCCTGCTTAAATGCAGAAGTTGGTGACTTCACTTAGTCCAGGTATAACTACCTTAGTGACATCAGTTTGGATTGATGACTCTTTGTCTTTGAAAAGAACAAAAAACCCACATAGTAACCTCTCATTAGGATATAAATGAAGGTTCAGTTCTTGCCAAGCTGTGCAAGTCTTATTTCTTTCACTGTTATCTGGGACTTCAAGAAAGGCACAAATCCTATTTCTTTGTTTGACAGCCTGAAAGCAATCTTTGAGGGGAGATACTCTTTTGCCACACTTAGGTACCCAGGTGCTGAGGGAAATTCCGTGTTGGACCATCCAGGACCCCTCTGGCAGTGGCTTTTGCACCACCTGAGCTGGGACTGAACCTCCTTCCAGGGCACAGCCCCCACTCACCCCAGCAGACCACATCTCCCATAGGAGAGTGTGGCTATGGGATTCCCACAGCACGTGGGTCAATCCTTAAAATGATTTTATCTTGGTGCACTAGCTAAGTAACAAAATCCCAGCTGGAGCTGGGTGCCTGTGAGGCCCTGAACAAAGGAAACCCTGGCCTTTTATACCCTCACAGTGTAAGAGCAGGAAGGTCTGGGGGCTGTCACTCCTGTCTGAGTGTCTGGTCACCTGCCATTTGTTATCTAAGGAGTTGGTCCTGTGTTCTCACTGTTAACCCTGCAAAATCAACCTATCCTGGCAGCTCACAGCAGTCCACAAAACAGGAGGAGCAAGGTTAGAAAGGGTTAAGTTTCTTTTGGATAAATAACCCATCTATATTTCTTACACACTTGGGGGTGATTCTTACTGTTGCCACCACTTCTCTATATTATTAGAATTACTCTATTTGAATTGTTTCATACAATTAATTTTCCAAACATATTTTTGTCCGCAGTAGTAATCCCAAACTCCAGGTTGTTTGTTGATTTGTTTGGGTTTTTGAGGGTTTTTGTTCAGTTGCAGAACTAGAGATCCATTTTATTACAGTTCAGTTCAGGGAAGAGTAGTTAAAGACTAATTGTCAATAAAGCAGATTAAAGCCTTTAGTAAAATTGGATAACAACCATGAAGGGATTACTGTTCATGACTTATAACAAAGGAAAGTATTATCTGAAGCAGACCATGGAATGGACAGACTAAAAGGGGACTTGATATGAAAGGAGTAAATTAAATGTAGAGCATAAGACCATTTTTTGGAAGTGTATGCAGTCAGTTTTTAGAAACTGTTGCACTTGGGATTGGATTTGATCACTGGTGGACAAACTCAGCTCCTGAGGAGAAGAACATCCATACATATGCATACATGATGTGGGATTTTATTTATGTTTTTCTGCAAGCACTGGCTGATGCAAAACTTCAAGGGGTTGGGTTGTATGAGCATGTTACACATTTCCATGAAAGATGTAAGCTTAAAGGAAAAGCCAGAACACAGGTGTATTAACCATACTTTGCATTGGGACAGAAATAATATACAGCACAGCCTGTAAGCTGTATGTGGCTTGGTCACAAATCTCAAGCTTTCTACAGTGATGCTCAGTGCTGATGTCTTTTGGCCCCAATCCTTTTCACCCTGAGCACTGTGACTGTAAGAATTTGAAGTACAAGTACTTTGTCCTCTTCAGTAAAGCAATACTGTGATTTTTAACTTCAGAAATCCAGGTGCATTATATTTGCTGTAGAATGCACTTTTTCCTTAGAAATTGAATCCAAGTACTTAATATGTAGCTGTCTACAATAGGAATGGGAAAGTAGAAGCATTCTTACTTCCTTTATAGCAAAACCTAATCTCAAAAAAGCTTGAGTGAAGTCTCAGACATCTCAGTTATTTTATAATAATGTTTTTAGTGTAAAAATGAAGTGATTGAACTCATGTTCCATCTGAGTAGGAAGCCATTGGCCAGTATTCAGACCACATTTTGTGGACTTTTTTAAGTGCTCTGGGCAGATATGGTTTCGTAATAAAAGCCAAGTCTACCTAGGTTTGTATCTCCAGAATTGGGTCTCTAACCAAATCTCATGTAATTAACCTGTCTCATTATGCATTAATTACAATGTGCCCCTTTATTTCTATCCTTCTTACCCTCTATAGAGAAATCTCTCCCTCCCACCCCCTTTTTTGTGGTTTGTTTTGTAATGAATATCATGTAGCTTTTGGGTAAAAACAAGGCCATATTTTATGTCATTTTGTGGTATGAAAGGATGATTTGGTGTGTGTGTGTGCCACTTTCTTACAGGAGAAAAAGTGATTTAGTGATTCTGGTGGATGATCAAAGTGGCATCAGGTTGGTTTCCATATCAACACACTGATAAATCACAAGGGCAGGAGCTGCACTGAAAATGTACTGAACCCCTAGATGACATGAATTAATTGAATTTTTTAAAAAGCCTAAAGAATGAGGGCTACATGTAAGTTAGCCTGATCTACATACTAAACAATAGGATGAAAACTATGAAAAAATAATCAGCAGAGTGCCGAAATGTGTTGGAGGGTAAGATGCAGCATGGCTTGGCAGAATATCAGGGTTCTGTGGGGCCTCTTGGAGGAGTCAGGAATCAAGAACATAAAAATCATCCAGTTGGTAGCTGTGTACTGAGAGAGGGGCTGGATAACAAGGGGATATTTTACTGATGAAAGACTTTGAGTGATAAAAAAGAAATCTCACAGAGGAAAAGTTGCAAAAGGATCTCCTGATACTGAGCACGTCATTCCCCAATTTCAGTTGATGGGAGACAGGTCATAGCTCTGATAGTTTTTTTGACCTAATCTTCTCTTGTTCCTGGCTGTGCCATCCTGCCCTTCAGTGTTTTAGCACAGGTACCCCCTTGATGTTATGGTGAACTGCATCAGGGGGTTGATGGGCCCCAACTTAGAGTAAACTTCCATTAAATCAGAGAATAAAGTTGAATTCATTCAAGAGTGGGTCTGGGTTAAAAACTGGAGGCTGACCCTGCATTAAGGATTGCAGGGATGGTTATAGCAGTACATTCTGTTTGCTGGGTGTGGGTGATGTATCTGTGCAGGGCCTGGAATGGAGTTCATAGCTCCAAACCCTGCACAGCACTGGGGTATGCCTAAATTTTTGTTTCTGAGAGACAGCCCAGAATGGCAGATGGCAGATTTGTCTGTCCTGCCCTCAGTCACTGAGTAACACAACCGGCATAAGTGGCTGTGCTCTCTTGCCATGAAGTGTTTGAGTTTCTAGGGCTTCAATGTAAGTACAGGCAAAAATCTTTGAGCCCTTCCTAAATTCTGGATGTATAGGGTGATATGAAGAATATTTTTCCCAGTTTTTTATTAATTTATAAGAAGCAAGTTCAGTTATGACTGAGCTGAAAAAGCAAGGAGTGAAAAATTATTGTAGCAGCTGACTTGTCTAGTTTCAACCCCAAGCTCTTTTTAATTACAGAATTCTAAATCCTCATTTACAATCTAAATATGTGCAGTGCAAATGTTTATATTCTTAGTGCAAGTCCCTGTAAAGAAACAGATTTTTTTCAATGTACAAAAAAGGTCAGTTTCATCTGAGAAAGATGAAGAATTGTGATCCTCCTGTTTTCTCACTGCTTTCCCCACTTACAGTTTTAATGTAGCTAAATATTCTTTCATACTAGCTTTCATAATTTTGTTCAGTTCCCAGGTGCATAGAGATCTGCACCTTTCTGTAGGTTCCTAAAGAACTATTTGGGAGGTGTTTTTCTGTGTGTGGGCTCCTCCTGGGCAGTGCTGGAGGCATTGCCAGAGCAGACCTCTGTGACTCCTCAGCCCTGCAGAGTTACTTGGCTCAGCTGCTTTCCTGGCCTCGTGAGAGACTCTGTCACAGTTGTTGGTTTGTTGTGTTTTTGTTCGTGTGTTTGTTTTTCTGAAATTCTGTCAAAACCACCAGCTGATTTTCTTCCCTCTATTTTCATGTTATATCTGAAGAACCAAGGTAGGTTAGAAGGCAGACAAGGAATTTTCTTCTCTTGTTTTGTCCATCTCCTGTTACAGTAATTATGTTTTAATTTTCTCTTGGCTTACCTGCTGTCTGAACTTGGCAGGGTCTGGTGGATTGTATCTGGAGTGGTTCCTGTGCCAGGGGCTGGTTGGAGTCTTCCAAAGCACATTTGGCTCTTACTTCTGTCTTGCAGTCAGCAGGGGTCTAGGGATGCTGTTAATCGATAACAGAGAGGGGAAATTGTATCCCTCTTTCCTTTATTTTTTGTTTTGTTTTGTTTAAACTGGGGAAATTGTTTTGAATACTGTTTTTCAAGTGCTGCTGAGTTTTGACAAGCATTGTTTCCTGCTTGCTCTAGGAGAAACCAAAAAATGGCTTTTTTTCCTAACTGTGGCAAGCACATCATTAGATCTTTTGTGTCTGGAGATGGGTTAATTTACAAGTTCAAGGAGCAAGAGACCTTTCCACCTGCTCAAACAATTAAAATTCTGCCTTTGTGAGCATTCAGCAAAAAAATAGCTGCTTCTTGTTTTTTAATGAATATCTTTCTCTTTTTCCTGTGGATCTGTGGCCAAAAGGACAACCATATGCATGAGACTCTGCAGTGCATCAGTGTACGTTTGGTTTGACAGCTAAATCAAACCTTACTTCCTACAGACCCTCAGAAATGTCTGGGTGAAAACGAAAAACAATCTCTCATCTGTTTTGTTAGATTGCCCAGCATTTTCTTTAAATTGGAATACTTGAAAACAGAGGGCGTGGTAACTCGCTTGAATACTGAGTTTTTTCTTTTGGTTATGAAATAAGAATATCATCTAGGCTTGTGCTTTTATTTTGATTTCTTATGGAAGACTTTCAGTGCTTTTCTAAAGCATTATTCTCAGGGTTTATGAACACCATCTACAAAATCTCATTCTAGTTTTATACTTTGTTCGTGATACTGGGCTAAAGACAAAGCATCACCTGTTGATCTTTTCATCACAGCTTTTCTTCATTCCAAAAGTGGAATGTTTGCATTTATCCCTTAATTTAGAAAGTGATTTCAAGAAAAGGGAAGGTGTGGTGATGATTTTATTTTCCTGCTGGATAAGGTCTGACTAGGAGAGTAAAACAAGCTCCCAAGTGGAAATCATCTCACTGCCATTCTGGTTACAGATGGGTTTTGCTTGATTAGTATCCTGCCTGATGTCCTAGGATAAATGCAGACATTTGCATTAAAGTGTGATCACCAGGACAGCATCTTCATTTTGAGGGAACCAGTGTAGAGTGTACTGGGAAAAATATTTGTATGCCTTACAAAATATGTGTCTACAAAGGTAGAGCTTTGCCTGGTGAGTATATCAGACTTGCACATGGAATTTTACTCATGGGTTCCTCGCACTTGTCAGTCGAGCCTTGTAGCATCCCTGACGTGTGAGCTGCAGTAATTTATCTACAGTGACCCCTGTTCCTGCACAGGTTCCTGCTGTGTGAGCAGTGATGCCACATCGAGGTGTCCCTGTCACAGATCATTGTGTTCCAGTTGCTGCACAGAGACTCCTGTCTGGGTTTGGTGCTGATGGTCTGGGCTGTGAAATTCAATAGCTGAGATCCAAGCACCTGAGGAGTTGTGCTCATCCTCCACCCTCCCCGAGGTGCAAGGGATGGGGGTGGAGGGTCAGGGTGGGGACACTTAAAGGCACAGCTGGGCTCACTCCTGTGGCTTGTCAGGCCACAGCACATCGGGTTCGTTCAATCATTTACTGGACACACTGGTGCCTTGAAGAAGAGTGAAATAAAAAAGGCTTGGTTTTCAGAAATCTTGTAAGAAATCTTGGTTTGGTTTTGTCCAGTGTACATGCAGTGTTTAAGGCAGATGGTTCAGAGCCAGGTGTGCCTACCTGAAAGGGGAATCTGCAGCTCTATTGGAACCCATGGGTTTCTGAACCCAAAATAAGGATAAAAAGTAAGATTCAGTGCATTAGGATGTTTACAGTTCTCTGCTTAATTCACACCTGTTCCTCACATAGCTGCTCTTATGTGCAAGAGTGGTGTAGAGGCAACCAAAAAAGCTGCAGATAAGGTAATTTCCACAGAAAATGATGTTGACTGCACTGAATATTAACATAAGATATTGTAAAGCAGCTCTGAAAATTACATTCAACTAATCCACTCAGTCATCTAATACACTTATTTACAGAGACAAGCTATTGTAAAAGAGTACAGTACTCAGCTAGCTAACAACATATTTTCTCTCCTGTTTATCTTGATTGTATCCCCAAAGGATATTTCTTCCTCTCTTATGAAGAATTATTTCCATATTTAATTTATATGTACATTTTTTGCTTTTCCTGGAGGACCAAAAATATTTTCTGACTTCTGCAGTCAGTTGAAAAACTTGATATTAAAACCTTCCTGTCATACTTTGCCCCCTCATTTGAAAATCCATTTTCTGTGTCTTTCAATACTGCTGTGTGCCTCTAGATTGCTGTTTTCCTCTCTTTCTGAACTTTCCTCAGAAAGAGTCTCTGTTCAGCTACCTGAAGGGTCACTTGATTCAAATGTCTTTTCGTAACCTCCTGAACATTTCTTCTCAAGTCAAGAGCTATTTTCAGTAACCAAACATACTCACTGTGCGTAGTTTTCCTGAACTACTCCAGTGCCTCGTGTTTCTCTTTGTATTTTTTGGTTAGAGGAGTGCCAGTCCTGCTGGAGCTGGAGCAGGCTCGTGTTTCACAGGGTCCACTGCAGAGCTGATGAGCTCCACAGGGGCTGCTGCAGGCTCTGAAGTTTGGCAGCTCCCTGGAGAGCTCACAAGTTCTTAGGTCCTTTACCCAGCATAATTGCAGAGTTGGGGCCTTCACTGTGAAGGACCTCACCAAATAATTAGCTATCCTAGTTAAGCAGCTGCTCTTGCCACTGAATAACATCCAGGAAAATGAACGTTTGTGGATCAGAAAGTTGCTAAGCTGATGGGTGCTGGCAATAAATTTCTCTCCTTCTCTGTGTATTTTTTGAAATCACTGCTAAGTTACAGCCTGTAATCTTGGCATCTGTCGTCTGTGAGCTTTTTTCTCTGGATGGGGGATATTCTGCCATCAGAGTGCCTGGACTTTATGGGCTTTTGGGGAAAAAAGCTCTATTACTTATATTTGTTCATCCTGCAGAATGAACTGTGACACGCTGTTTCATCCTTTTTGGTTGGGATTTTGTCTTGCAAAACCTTTTATTTGAGGCAAATCAAAACTGTGAAGTTACAACTATACAGTGCATAGTGATTTCTGAGACCTTTTAGAAGGAAGTTTTATTACCTGGATTCCCCTTATGCAGCAGAATGCAAAAACAAAGAAATGCTAGATTTAAAAACAAAGAAAACAGTTTGTAGGAAAAAAAGATCAACACACTTTCTCTGTTTGTTGATAATTTTTAATGATGGGATAAGCTTTAAGATAAACCAACATTCTGGGCCACAGTCAAACAAAACACAAACAATTTTTTTTTTAAATCTAAGAACCTTCCTCTCTTCTATAAATGTATGTCAAGTACTTGACATTTATTAACTCTTTGAAGGGGTGCATGATTCTGTAATACTGAAAGTTACAAGCACATATAAAAAGAAGTACACTTTGTTGTTGTTTTTCTTCTTCTTTTAGATTTTTGTAACAGCTCACAACCATTTCCAGAGTGTGCTGGTAAAATGAAAATCTAGATTCCTGGCTTTTAATTGTATTGCAAGGTATAACTAGATGATTTAGCACAAGGCATTATTTTTCTCTTAATATTTAGCTCCCTCCCATGGCTTATGGTGGTGGCTTTTTTTAAATTATTATTTTTAATTGAAATAACTAATGTATTTGAAGAGGATAGTGGAGAGGGAGAATGGCTGCTACTTTGCCTGCATGGCTGTCATCAGCTGGAGCAGGGCTGGTTCCAAAGATTTTTAATGGAGACATTAAAACCCACAGGCTTTCAAGCAAGACAGAGGAAAACAAAGGTGATAGTGAAAAAAACCCAAACTGTTGAAGAAAGTGCACAGAGGTCACTGGAGGTGATTGGAAATACTACTGAATCTTAAAGCCAGTTCTCTGTGTGTGTCTTCCACTGACAAATGAAATAGGGCTGGTTTTGTGAAGTCTGGGAAGCCTTTTCTTTCTTACCAAACTACTCTTACCTGTTTTTGCTTGAGTAATTGCAGCATGCATGAGAGGTGAGAGCGAGACAGAGAAGAATATGAGGCTGTACAGCAATTAATGAGCTGTTTCAGCCCAAAAAAATCAGTCCAGCAGGCTGGTCAGAGCCTTGAAACTTATTAACCTTGATTTGAAAATCTGAGACTTGACAGCTGGGGCAAAGCAGGGCTGTCTTAAAGAAGTTAAAAGTAAATCTCTCTTCTCTCTCACATGCTCACTGGTGAAAGGCTGCCTGACTTTTTTTAATACTTGTTTTTTCAAGTGTGAATTCTTATTGTATAGCTTCACCAGGTGCCTTGCTACTGTTCTACCTATCTGGAAATTATTTTGGGTTTGTCCTTCTTCCTGATGAAAACCACTTTGTCTGAGCGGTTTGTGCCTACAGAAATCTCACTTGTTCTTTCAGATATTTTTGTGCTCTGTGTTAAGATAAATGTGTTGCTCCATGAAGAATTACTCACTTGGGATCAGATAGGACAATATTTGTGTTAATCAGCCACATTTCTGTCCACAGATATTGCTGCACATTAAAGCAAACCTGCTGGAGATGTGAATTAAGGGGGAAGATATGACATGGAATTCCCTGACTCTTTAAAATAATAATAATAGTAATAATAATAATAATAATAGTAATAATAGAACAAATCTTTGCCAAGAGTAACTTCATCTGCAAGTGTTTCTTCAATGTGTTGCACATTTGTTTTCCTTTAGAGGATGGGTGGCTAGGCTCTTCACATGTGGGTACCATGCACTGACCTGCTGTGGTTGTGTGATGATCTGAGTTAGATTAAAGGCTTCAGCTCTTTGCTAATCGGGATTGTTTTGACTGAGCCAGGCTGGGGAGCACAGATACAAGCAGGTAATGCTGGCAGATGTCAGGAGGTTATGAAAAGCAATTTAGGACAGTAGTCTGTTCCAGCTGCAACAACAAAACAGAGCAAGCACCGTGGACACACTTTGGCTGATCTGTTTATATTCTATGTTACTTCAGTTTAGTTATGCATTCTGTCAACAACCCACAAAAGTAAATCCATTTTCTACCACCTGCAGAAAAAGGACAAATATTCTTAACCCCTGCTAGTCTCCAGCCAAAATAAAGTGGAATTCCCTTGCTTTGCCTCAGTTTTAAATGCAACTGAGTAGCTTCCCTCTCCCCACTACCGTTAAATAATATTTAAAAATTGATACATGTTACATGTTTTAAAACTTGCTTGGCCAGTCTTAAAAGATTTTATGGTGTTTTTCTCAGTTACTGGATGCAAGGTGTGATTCTAAACATGTTGACTCAGCTGCTTGTCTCAGAATTTCTCTGGAAATAAATTGAATTGATCTTCCATGAAAACCACTTTACTGCATCACATGCACCTGTGTCTGCTATAAATCTGCCCACCTTCTTCTGTGCCCCCCTAAATTCTGACACAATTTAGAGAAACTGCTGTACTTTTATGACAATTTGTAATATCTGCCTTTGCTGTTTAATGATGAATTTTGAGATCGTTGTCAAGATCTGTTGGATATTTCCAACTTTCTTACTTGACCCAAGGAAAGAAAGGAACATAAGGAGGTATAACCTGATACAGTATTGTGAGCTTGCCTTAAGTTGTTTTTCTTCAGCTTTTTGTAAAGTAACTTTGTTTTGTTTCACAAGGGTATGTGCCCCTTACCCAATAGAGCAGAGCTCCACAGACTTTATCTCTGCAGACCAGAGAGTGCTTTTGTCTTTACTGAAAGTTGCAGATTTATACATGATTTCTTTTTTTGTCTTTTCTGTTTCCAAATAATTCTAGGTTCATGTACTGGACAGACTGGGGAGAAGTGCCAAAGATAGAACGAGCTGGGATGGATGGTTCAAGCCGCTCCATTATCGTGAACACAGACATTTATTGGCCAAACGGACTGACACTGGATTATGAGGAACAGAAACTCTACTGGGCAGATGCTAAACTGAATTTCATCCACAAATCAAACCTGGATGGAAGTCATAGGTAAGAAGTTTTTGGTTTATGTGTGTAATGTGGGGTTTTTTTTAGCAGATGATGCTTAAGCAATATTGTAATCTCACCATCCTCACCTTTCCAGCACTGTGGAGTGGAATGTGAGCTTCTCTTAATGGTATTCTGGAACTCTATATCATAAAGACTTTCCTCAGAACCAGTTCCATTAAAAAAAACACGAATCCTGTTCTTAATTGTGCAAGAATATAGCAAAATTGTCTCTTTGCAGTAGGTCTTTTGTGCAGTGTTGCTGTGGTATTCAGAATGCAGAAGATAATAGGAGAGATTGGATTGTCATGTATTAGTATTTCAGTTTCATTAATCCTAGGGACTGGAAATTAGTGGAAAACAGTCCTTACAGGAGAGCTATGTTAAAATGACTGTTTTTCTTTAACAGTTTTATAGCATTGAAGTGATTCTTTTTGATTCAGTCATGGCTACATCTTAATTAAGGGTATAACTGGTACTTTGTGTGTATGCATTTATCTCTAATTTGAGCGATGACTCTTCATTAGATGAGCTCTGACAAGTACTGCTTGCCCACACAAATAAATCACAGTTAATTTGTGCCCAAGGTGTCATGTGGAGAGATGATTTTTTGTGGGGTTGTTCTTTGCAAATTTTTGTGATGTTTCTGCTAGTTTGGCTGGCCATGAAATATCCTTTCTTATGCCCTTTATTCTGGCCTCTTAGGGACATGCCCACCTTTCACCACAAATGTTAATTTGACATAAAGAAATTAACTCTATTGATAACATCATTGTTTTGTGTGGATTGGCAAGTAGGACCACAGGCAACATGCATGAAACATGTCCCCTGTCTTCTTGTGATGTTTATTTTGAACTCCACAATGTCTTTGTAGTGCTGGTTTGAAAGGTTACATCACTTTACTCCTAAATTCTGCCTTGTAAGGATCACAAGGTCATGCAGTGTTGTTTGTAATGCTGTTTGTTCATGGCAAGTACTGCAGTTGGATGCAGTTTTAAATTTGTGTCTTTGGATATAAGTATTATGACTACTTGGTTAATTCAGAACTGTGGATATCTATTTTGAAGTAGTCCTTCATGTGCTGTTTGTTGTAGAAAGAAAACTTAGTACCAAAATTAGAGGAATACTTAATAAAGATTCTTTCAAAAAAGAAGACTGTCACATAAGTTTTCAAGTAATGGAGGGAAAAGGATAAAAATTATTGTATACAGTAGCAATCTGAGTATTTTTTTATTTTATGTGGTGTTTCCAGCCTTTCTTTTTCCTTTACTTCACTGTTTCCTGCTGGCACTTCTGCTTTTTCGATCTTGTTTTGCTACTGCCTTCTTTGCAGTTTCTCTCTTGCTGGTGATCTGTTGCACAGTGGTGAAAATATACTTGGGTTTGGTGTTCTGTTTTTATTTTCATGGTGTTTATTCCCTGCTCTGCCATTGGTTAACCTGGGGGAGGAGGCTGTGGAGGTGCTGAATATTCTTGGTGCAAGGGGCTGACCAGCCTTGTGTGTGTGCAGACAGCTGTGTCCAAAAGCTGCCTCATGGCACAGAAGTCACCCGAGTCCACAGTAAATCCTCTGGAATTAGTTAAGCCTGTAATAAAGACCCATATAGACAAGCAATTTAGATTTTTAGATCCACTCATTCTTTTTTACACAGCCATAAAAACCAAAACAGTCGAATGCTTTAGGTTGGGTTTATTTTTCAGATTGATACATTTCAGTATCAGGAAGATGTCGTGGCAGTATGCTAATATAGGAGTATTTGAGGGGCAGAAAGGGAAGTCATCCCTAGAAAGGAAAGCACATATGACTTCCCTTAAGCACTCAGAGGCACAAACCAATTCTAGCAGCACCTGTTTTTCCCTAGGCATGTGAGAAAGTTTTGAACATAAAAAAACCAGTCACCATCTGTATCCAGGCATTTTGGTTTCATTTCTTATTCTTTGCAATTACATCATAAGAGGGGAAAAAAAAGAGCTGCAGAAGTTAGGCCGTTCTACAGTGGGGTTTTATGGAGTGGTATTTTTCTGCTGTGAATATTAAGAAAAAACATCTTCTGGGGCTATCCAAAGTGTTTTTGGTGGGTTTTTGTGGGTTCTGTGGTTTGGTTTTGTTTTGGTTTGGTTTTTTGGGTTTTTTTTTTGTTTGTTTTTTTTTTTTTTTTTTTTTTGGTTTGGTTTTTTTTTTTTTTTTTTTTTTTTTTTGTTTTGTTTTGGTTTGGTTTTTTTTTTTTTGTTTAGATACTGTCTTGGTTACTCAACAAATTCAGCTTCTTCAATGTGATATTTTACAGCTCTAATTCTGTATTTTATCTCTTAATTATTTTCTTCATATTTTTCAGTAAGTGATTCACTAATTTCTAATTCTTTGCAGCCAAAGCAAAAACCTTTTAGATTTTCCTTTTCTGTGGAAAAAGAATCACCCTGCGAACCATCCAAAACCCACAAAGCCTTTAGTCTTTTTTCCTAGCTATCTCCAATCCCTAAAAAAAAAAAAAAAAGGCAACCAACAAAAAACCCCACCTACAGTTTTCTATCACTATCTCTTAAGAGGACTATTGATTAGGGGTTTTTCCTTAAGAGTTAAGTGTGGGAGAACAAGATCATGATCAAGTGCCTAATCTAGGTTAAACCAGACTCTGGTTTATTTAGAAACTGCCAGTTCTGATGATATTTTTTTCTTGATATTTAGACCATTCTTCTAAATTGCTGCTTTATATTTATACTTAGTTGCCTCGAGGTATTTTGTTTCTAAATTTCTCTTGATCAGAACAGATTCTTTTATCCTTGTGAAATATTACTAGTTTTTCTGATGCTTTACCTTATGTCAGCATGTCTGGGAAAATATATACTTCTGGAAGCTGGCACTATTGACATGAAAAAGGCAGGTGAGTTACTGAAAGACACATCTTCATAAAAATTGGGTCTTCTAGATCTGGATAGTTTTGGCAACTTAGAAGAGGAAGCAGATGAGTAAAGATTTGATCTGTCAAGTTTTTTGGTGTTGCATGACAGGAGATGGGAAAGAGTCTGTAGCAGGTAAGCAATTGCAAAAGCTTCATGTAAAGTAGGATGGCCTAACTATTAATTGCTTTGGGAGAAATATTTGGTAGGAACTAACATCCTTCTGTCAAAAAGAAAAGAAATCAAACAGTTCAGAGAAAAGTGATTTTGTGGTTTGGAAGGTGAAAAAAAAATACAGTGTATATAGGAAAATATTTTAATTGGTGTCACTGACAGTATTAATGTAATGAAGTTCAGACCTCAGAGATATAAGATTTGGAAAGTGTTCACTATAGGAACTTGTGATGTATTTCTAAATCTGTAAGAAATCCAAAACTTTTTTGTTCTTTTATTCCCATAGTCTAAATATTAGCTCTCTACAGCTGGCATTACAAAGAATTAAAATTTTTAGGATTTATATCTCAGAGAATTGCTTTAATCTGAATCATGGAATATCCTGAGTCGGGAGGGACCCACAGGGATCACTGAGTCCAACCCCTGGCCCTGCACAGACACCCCTCAATCCCACCCTGTGCATCCCTGAGAGCGTTGTCCAAACGCTCCCGGAGCTCCGGCAGCCTTGGGGCCGTGACCATTCCTGGGGAGCCTGGGCAGTGCCCCACACCCTCTGGGGGAAGAACCTTCCCCTGAGATCCAGCCTGACCTTCCTGTGACAGCTCCAGCCGCTCCCTCGGGTCTGTCCCTGGTCCCAGAGAGCAGAGCTCAGCGCCTGCCCCTCCTCTTCTCCTCAGGAGAAGCTGTGGCTGCGATGTCTCCCCTCAGTCTCCTCCAGCTGAACACACCAAGTGTCCTCAGCTGCTCCTCACACGGCTTCCCCTCAAGGCCCTTCCCTATCCTCGTGCCCTCCTTTGGACACTTTCTGATAGATTAATGTCTCCCTGATCTTGTGGCACCCAAAACTTCACCCAATATTCCAGGAGAGGCTGCCCCAGCCCAGAGCAGAGCGGGACAATCCCTCCTTAGCCAGGCTGAGCCTGGTGTCCCCAGGACAGGGCTGTCCCTGCTGTCCCCGGGCACTGCAGCCTCGTGTGCAGCTGGCACTGAGCAGGACCCAGGTTCCTTTCCCTGGCTCTGCTTTCCAGCCTCTCCTTCCCAGGCTGTCCGTGCATCCAGGGCTGCCCCATCCCATGTGCTTGACAGACATGAATCCTTTACTTCTTGTTTGCAGGGGTCTGGAAAGTGAAAGAGTACAACAGGCTGGTGGGAGGAATATTCAGAGAGAGAAACAAATTATAAGCCCTGATTATTGGGGTTTGGTGGAGTTTTTGTCACTTCTTCCAATAGGACTGGAGTCACAGTGAGCCACTAAACCCAGTGTGCAGCATGCCAGCTCTGGCAGTAGTAGTCAGTTAAATATGTGGTAGAGCCATAAATTCGTGAGAAAACCTGTCTAGCAAATTTTACAGGGATGATTATGGTTCATTACCTGCTAGCCCTGGGATTTACTAGCCCTTGCTGCTCCAGTGTTGGGCTCATTAGAATAAAGACGAAGAGCAAAGAACTTGATGACTAATGCCCTTGATTTGCCAGTGAGAGAAAGGAACGAACAGTTTTTCATGTCAGAATGCAATAATTAAAGAACTAAATTGATGCATAGAAGAGATGGTTTTGTTTTTTTGCAGCTCTTGCCCTGCTCTTATCAGAGGGAACAGTTGCTTTTTGTGGGACTAATTAAACAAAACTGAAATGCAGACAGCTCTCCTGTGAGTAGAGTCCCCAAGATAGGTTGGCCTGCTAAAGCAGTTCTTGAATTAATTTCCTCTTCCTTTACCCTGCAGCAGCAGTTCTAATTAATAAGTTAACACGTTACTGGCTGAAGGGAAATGCACTTACAAGGTCCCTCAGGAAGTGTTTGTGCTAATGAGATGGTTTTTGAGGCCACTGTAAGAAAACAGACTCTCAGCAACTGTCAGAAAGCTGGGAAGCTCTTGCAAGAGGTGAATGTCTTAAGTTTGCACTCGATTGATTTTTCTAGTTTCTCTTTTCAAGCATTGGCTCATGTCTGTCTGCCAGATGATTAGTTGCAGATGTGTTGAAACACTAAAAATACTGTATCCCTGCATTTGGGAGAGGAATTTTTCCTTATTTGCCTATAATGTGTGCAGTACACGACACTACGCACAAGGTATAAAATCTCATGTTCTGTTTATATCTTTCTGTGTATTTCTGGGAGATAAAATTGCTTGACACCTTCCAGCAATGAAGAGGAACCAGTCAGTGGTGAGAAGCCTGTTTCAATACCTCACCAACACAGGCCAGTGCAGAAGCCAAATAATGTCCTAATTAAAACCCTGCATAAACAGAATAAATTAGATGATTTGGACATAGAGCTAGGGTGAATTTCTTGGTTCTTCCCCAGGGTGCTTCTGAAAAAAAAAGCTGGAAAAGTGGAGCTTCAAAACATCTGTTTGCCTGAAAAATTACCCACAGGGTGACTTCATTTCTCAACCATGATTTGATTTCTGATTAACTTTTTCAGACTTCCATTGGAGATGGGATTTGAAATAAATGTCATGGCTAGACCCATTTGTTATATATTCTTTTTGGGAATATGTGGCAATTATGGCTTAAAGAAGTGGTAAAAGGTCTGAAAGGAGAGATTATATCCCACAAATCATGTTTCTTGCTTACTTTCTCAGGTGATTAAAAGCAGGCTTGTCTTCTGATAGGAATATTTGGACATTTATGGTAAAAATGCAGCTTAGTTTTCAGAGTTTGCTTTGCACATGTTTTTGTTAGATTGGCAGGAGAGAAAATCCTGTGAGCTGAGGGAACCAGAGCTCCCTGCCCTCCTTGTGCCATCCTTCGTGTGGTGTTTTATGGGTGTATATTAATCTTTGATCCTGCTTCATCTGATTTATGCTCTGAGTGCTTTGGCCACTTGCTAACATTTCCAGTTGTCACAAGCTGAAGATGTTCAATTCCTGTAATTTTGTTAATACTGAAAGCATTAAGCATTCAGTAGATGGCAAATAAGATTTTGTTTAAAATATTTTAATTTATTTTGTGCCTTATATGCTTTGTTTAATATGATGAGCACTAAAAGCAGATTTTTTTTTTCTACTTTCTGATAGCCTGGGAGGTAGTAATAGGTATGGAATCCCCCATAGGGACAGTGGAGAAATGGAGTGAAACATAAATGTCAAAAATGCTTGCACCCTGCCCTGGAGACTGAGCACAGGCAGCCTCAGGGGTCATCTGAAAGGAGTTCTGCTACTGTGAAGCTGGAATGTTAATGGCTTAGAGACATACAGGCCAGAACATCTAAAGTACCCCAGGTTTTCTGCAGGTGTTCTGATCACATCTTGAGACTAGAAAATTGTAATGCAGCATGAATAAAAGTCATTTGGTTCATGGAAAGTGTTTGCTTGTTTACTTTTATGGAGAAATGCTGTTATGCTTGGATATAAAACATCTGTTACTATTCTAGGAGGGAAAATAGTAATTCCTATGATATTTTAAATATAAATTACCTTGATTATTGGTGGCTTTCTTTTGGTGATCTGGATTATTAAATTTCATAGCTATAACATAGCTTTGAATGCTAATATTAGTTGAAAACTGAGTAAAGGCAGACTGAGGAAATCCTGGTTATAATATAGGATATGAATTTAATGGGGTTTTGGTCATTTTGCTATTAATTTTTATTTCAAGTGAGTTTAGTCTGTCTGAAACACATATTATCCAGAAGCTAGAGCTTTTTTGTCATTGTTAATATAAAACTGGATCGACTGTCTATGAAGTTACATGTATCTATTCTGTTTCAGAATTTGGTAGTCCCTTTTGTAATTCCCACTTTAACTTGTTTATTGTTTGTTTCCTTTATCTTCACAAAGTGTTTCATGGGACTCTTTAACAGCATAAGAATAGAACACAGGTGAATCTATATAAATTGAATCTGTATTTTCTCCAGAGAGTAGAAAACTCTACCATAGCAAGTATTTATTGTAATGGCATCGATTAAGATGATGATAATTAAATGTATTTAGGAAATCATGACAATTCAACACAGAATGAATTTAATTTCTGTGGAAACTGCTTGTTTTAACTCTGTTTCTCTTCTCACCTTCCTTCTCTGCTGTCCCTTTATACATTTCCTTTCCAGCCAACCCAACAGAGGTGGTGGCCTTTTAAATGTCAGTCACTGTCCAGATTTTTATGGCAAATTTGTGTGATTATATGCCTGGTGCAGGGAAGATTATTAAAGTTAGTGTGTGCATAGCACCATCTAATATAGAGCCAATTTGCATCTTGCTGGAGCCCTGGAGATGTCTCCTGAATGAATAACATTACTCCTTATTCCCAGCTCTCCCTTTCCCATTGTCTCTGGCGTCTCTTTCTAAGCCAGACTAACGATACAAGTGCAGCAGTCTGAAGGAGCCAAGGATCTTGGTGAAGGATGATGAGATGGAGGGGCTTTTGCTGCTGTATCACTTGTCCCAGTGAAGCTTGGCCTGACAGTGTAGCTGCCACCAAGGAGCTGTCACATCCCACCAGCCCAACTGCACCTGGAACCCAGATCAGGGCCAGGAATGTGGAGACCTCTCTGCTCCCCGACCCTGTGTGGGTGCTTGTGAAGCACCCTGGAGGTGGGAGGCACCTGCTTCCACCAGCTTTGTGCAGCAGCTGAGTACCACAGGTGGCACTCTGGTCACCTTCATCCTCCTGGGTGTATTTAATAAATAATCAGTCAGGGCAGAAGTCAGGATCTCTCGTCCCGCTTGCCAAAAGCAGAGCTCTGCAGTTCCTGGTGTAGGCCATGCTGCAGCATAGCTGATCAATCAGAAGGTCATTTCTTGCTCCCTCTCTTCTTCCTTTTCCTGTTTATTAACAGCTGGGCTCTCCAACCCCTTCCTCTTGCTCCTCATTAGGATGTAGAGACTCACTTGAGCTCAGTTCAAGCCACTGCTTCTCTGCTGGCACACATCATGTGGCTGCTGTTCAGCAGGGCTGCAAGTGTGGCCTGTGGGGGATGTTCCAAGGGGGGAAAAATCCCTGCTGATTTTGCTGTTTGGAAGTGAGCTGTCACCTTGTAATGGCTTGCTGGAAACAAAGATTACAGAGTACACGTTACTGGTAATACTGATCTTAATGAGAAGCAAGAAATGCACACTTGTGTTTGGGCCCAAAGCCATCTTCATGCATTGCAACCTTATATCTGCTGAGAAAAATAATATGAGCTGAGGAGTAATTGCTTCAAGGCTGTGACTGACAGCACAGTCAAATGAAGGGCTCCTGAATCTCTCCAGATAAGGGCTGGTTTAAATAAGGGTCACAGTTCACCTGGTGCATTGTCATATGAATAGATGGTTGTCTGAAAGTTAGGCTGTCTAAGAGCAGCTATTGTACTCAGAGATTTGTTCCCACTATTGGTGGGTAAAAATCACATGCTGAATTCCTCTCTGTTGTGGTTTTATTTTGTTTGTTTGTGATTTTTTGGGTTTTTTTTCCCCCTCTGGTTGGTTTTGTTTTAAAGCAAGATAGTCAGAATGCTTCATAAAAATGTGGCTTCTCTTGTTATGAGAATGCTGTCTTCAGGTTTCGTTATACTGAGTGTTTTGGACTTTCGTTGCTTCTGTTTCATATAACAAAATGTCATATGTGTCATTTGTCAAATGTCACACAATATATCATACTAAAGACTTAGTCTCCAAGCGTGCTCTAAACTAAAATTCAAATCTGAAGATATTTAGGGTTTGGGAGTAGGATTGATTAAAATGTTTGCAGATTTAGAATGCCTTTATACTTGGTATGGTACTTGAATGTGTTGTGTCATTCTGGCTTCAGTGTTTGGCTGGCAGGTTTCAGCTTTAAATTATATTACAATGGTCTTTTGTAAGATGCTTAGTTGGTGCATTTAATTAGAAGCAAATATATACTTGACTCCAGACAGAGATAAGAAAGAAAAGATATGTCCTACTTTTGAGTGCAAAATACCAAGAAATAGAAGATTTCATTTGGTGTAGAATTGGAACACTAGAGTGACAAGCAAAGGAATCTCTATCTTTTTCTCATAAGTAGAAAAAAAATAGAAGCCTAAAGATAATGCATCTTTTTCCAGAAGCTAAGGTGAAAGAACAGTAATGACTATAGTTTCTTTGTACTCAGAGTCATTGGCAGAAGGCACCTTGAAGCTTCTTGCTTTAATAATACTCTTCTCTTATATTTTAACAGCAAATATTTGGAAAATATGAGTATTTTTGTTGTCTGTTAAACCACTTCAATTAGACTTTTTTCCAGAAGTGATGCCTGTGCTGTGGGGGTGTTTTCTCAGTGAATAGATGGATAATTAGTCTTCCCTGCAAGAAGAAAATTGGGAGGCTAGCATTCACAGCGGGCCTTATTCTGAGGGAGTAGCAGGGTTGTGTGTCAGTCCCTTGTGCTTCCAGTTCAGGAAAGGGATGGTGATCCCCACAAGAAGGACCTTGCCTATATGGGAGCACACTTCACTTAGGCAGTTAAGAAGAAAGGTGATGGGAAGAAGCACCATGTAAATAGTACTTGTGTGGTCCTGCTTTGAGCAGGGTGTTGGTCCAGATAACCTCTGTAGTCCTCTCTTAAATTTTTCTGTCATTCTGAATAAAATAAAAATAAGAATTGAGCTACTTAGTTCCAGTTCTGAGGATCTTAGGTACAGATAATTAGTTTCTATATATCACAGGAACCTGGAAAAACTGTCTCTGTAATGGTTGTACTGCATATTTGTGATGGCTAATGAGCATGTCTTTGTATATATACATAAAATATATGGTATACTCTTTAATTTTGTTTGTGAACCTGGAGAGAGGCAGTGACCCAGTTTGCTCAGAAATTATACCATTACCGTGGCAGAAAATCGCTAGAACTCAGTTTATTGGCACTGCTTATAGTAAAAACAATAGCTTAATAATTATCATAATAATGAGAGTAACCTTCAGGATTTCTTTATAGTGAAAAATTACTTGACTGTATTTTGATGGTTCAAAAGACCAAAACTGGAAGAGATAGATGGATAGCTAATTGACCAGTTTGTGTCAGTCTGAAATCTGTTGAGGCTGGAGTTGGTGGTCATGATGTATCAGCAGGTAGCAGTCAAATTTGCATAAATCAGCTGGTGTTACCCCATTTCGTGTGGTGGCAGAGAGCCCTACAGGTATGGGCTGTTCAAGAGATAAGAGGTACCAACAGTTGTAAGGATTTCAGTTAGCATCAGTAGGCATTCTGAAAATAGTATTCCTGTCTTGTTCCTTCATATCATTCCCTAAAGTGGGGGCAGCATATTTGTTTCCCAAAAATAAACAAACACAAAATTCTGATCAACAGTACCCAAACTTCTTTTCACAGCAGCTGTGTCCAGGCAAAACTGTTGCATGAGTTGTGTCTGAGCATTGATTTTCTCCCTGTGCTCTCTTAGGCAGGCAGTGGTTAAAGGCTCCCTTCCACATCCCTTTGCTCTGACACTCTTTGGGGACACGTTGTACTGGACTGACTGGAACACACATTCCATCTTGGCCTGCAGCAAGTACTCCGGGGAGGACCTGCGTGAGATCCATTCCAACATCTTCTCTCCCATGGATATCCATGCCTTCAGCCAGAAGAGGCAGCCAAATGGTAAGCTGTCTTGCTGTCTTTTTTTAATTGCAAGCTGGAACTGATTTGCAAAAATCCTAATTAGTCTTTCTGTATGGTGCTGGGTGGCTTCAGTCACGTCATGATGCAATTTTTCCAGTGCAGAGGACAGCAAAAGACCCAAAGGGAAACCAGATATTCTCTACATTTTTTTACAGGGATTTTTAAGTGTCCCATCTCTTACTTTTTTTCTGCCTGGCACATTCATGCTGTTGTCATATTTTTCTGTTTCCTGTACCATAACTTCAGGCAACACAGTGTTTTTATTTTCAAAGTTGTAGTTCCTGAGTGGAACACAGTGCTAATTTGGCAGATGGTATTAAGCAGGACTAGCTCTGTGTAGTAACCACTGTCTTAACCATTGTGTTAATTTACTGTGTTTGCATTTTGTTTTTATGTGTACATTCAGCACCAGTATGCTGAGGAGTTTGTAAAAATGAGAAGAGCAGAGCTGAAACAGTTCTTGTTTAGAGATGAATGCTGCTTTCCCAAGAAGGGAAACATTCAACATCCGTGCATTTTGGTACCATAAATACCCCACTACTCAACACTTGGAAGTAATTTTTACTTGTTCTGTGTTTATCATTTCCTCCTTTAATCTGTGTTGCTGCCACTGATTCTACCACTCAAATGCCGTATGTGTCTTAACACATGATATGAGGTCATTCGTTATCAGAAGCATTAATCTGTGTGATTTATGTTTAACAGCTACAAACCCATGTGGAATTAATAATGGTGGCTGCTCCCACTTGTGTTTGATGTCTCCTACCAAGCCCTCTTATCAGTGTGCATGTCCCACTGGTGTGAAACTTCTCGAGAATGGAAAGACCTGCAAAGATGGTAGGCTTTGTTTTTAAAAAATCCTTTAGATTAAGCACAAAGTAGCTTTTGGAGGGAAAGGGATTCTTCAGCTGCACTGTATGAATGATGCACATTAGGGGTGGTAAATTCTGAAACTATGTGTGCTTTTGCAGTACAGATAAAAGTGGTTGGAAAATGCCCTCTACATTTTAAAAAGGAAACGTTCTCCTGAGGGAAGGGCAGGTTACCTCCAGTTACAAAATTTAAATTGCAGTTCTGTCACTAACTCCCTGCAAATTTTGGGAGGTTCTGTTGTTCCCTTTTCTTAGAGAAGAAGATACCTACCTCCTCTGTTGTCTCTAAAGTGTTTCTGACATTATTGATCATTAAGTGTTTGGGTAATAAGATTGTACAATAATCCCTTTTTAAAAAAATGCTTTTAAAGTCCGACATCCATTTATTACACACACATACACCTGACATATCTCTCTGAAAGTAATGCCATGTTTTTAGAGGTGCTAAAAGCCCTAAAACTCAAGACATGATTAAGACTTGAAGCTGCAAGTGCTGACCCAAAACTGCTTTTGGTTTCTCATTGTGGGCTAATACACATGATTTTAAATTGTTATATTTTGTAAGTGTGGGTCTTGTGATGTGCTGTGGTTGCTGTAGAACACTAACAGGCTCAAAATTAACACTGGGAGATAATTAGCTGGATCATAAATAACCATCTTTTATGCAAATCATCTCTGTAGGACAGAAGCAAATAGAGGAAGAAATGATACAGCAGAGCTTAGTGTAAATAAGCTAAATAAAATGTGTACAGAAATAATTTTTTAATTGGAGTTTTATATTTTAAAAATTATTCCAGGCTTGTCAGCTATGTTCAGAGTTTTCTTTAATTTCATGCTATTTCATGCTCTCTGCTGATTATTTTTGTGTGTCTCTGTGAACCTTGTTAAAATAAATTGCTGCTTTTATGTGAAAAACAGCTCCCAATTTAGCCTGGCAGGATTGTTTATAAAAATTTCCCAATACACAAACAAGATGTTTTTCTTCCATTTCCCTTGGTGTAAGGAGAAGCTTTAATAATTCTGCTCTGGGTTGATTGTATGTAGTCAGAATGTGACATGAATCCATGTGCTTTTCAAAAACACTTGATATGCACAGATAAACTCCAGTGTATCAAAGTAAATTACCAAGGGTAAGTGCAGGAATGGTATTAAAAATCCACCCCAGAACCTTATTAAAAGAATTTCTCATGCCGAAATGCTCAGAATCATCAGTTCACTTTTTTTAGCCATTTCTTATATCTCAGAATTTATAACTGTTGCTCTTTTCTCCCACTCCCTGAACGTGAGAAACCAAATTTTATGTTCCCAGTCAGCCATAACATGCATTTGATTTACAGAATATAAGCCCAGCTGTATTAGAAATATTATTAACCAAGTGGCTACAGTATGTTGTCCAGTTGTATGCAAGAAACTTTATACAGGAACATTTCTCTTATGCTTGTCAATATCATGTTGCATTTTAAATCACCATTCTGCCTCTGCCTTTTCAGGAAAAAAAAGGGTGGGAAGAGGGCAGAAAACTGAGACTGTTTATTTAGCTTGGTCTTAGAAAGGAGACAGCACATAATGCAGATGAAACAACCTGCTCAAATTATTCATCAGGTCCATTGGTTTGTGCAGCTTTGATCCTGTGCAGGGCTAATTTCTGACATTCTCGTGCAGGAAGTTCAGCATTTAGAGCTGAGCATACCGAAAATAGTGATTTTTTTTTTCCCCTATTACTCTCTCCCTGAAGGGAGGTGCAGATTCCTAAGTAGGCTTAGGGCTTTTGTGAGTGACCTAGAACTTTCCAGAGCTCCTCAAGGCTCAGATTCCCTGGAATTTCTTCCTGTAGTGGCAAAGGCTGCAATTGCTGATTTGGGGGATGGGGGAGGGTGTGGCACATGAAGAGAGCAAGAGTAGCCATAGACCAGAGTTCAAGATGTAAATCTGGACTTGTCTGTGTGGGGCCCTCCTTTCTTAGGCTCCTCCAGGACCCCTGGGAAGTAAATACATTTTCTCATTTTAAGGTGAGCAGGGTGGGGGATTGATTCCAGTTTCTTGGACTGTTGTTTTCCCCTTGTACTTGCCTGTTCTCTGTGTCTGCTGTGAAAGTAGAGCTGAGCCCTGAGAACTGAACATTTTTACCTTGGATACTTTCAGTATACAGCTGTAATTCTGCAGTGCTGATGAAATCTCCATTTGCAATTAGAATGTGTACATGACTGTGGGAGAGACTGGGGACTGAGAAGTGAAGAAAGGTGAAAAATTGGGCTGAGTTTCTCTTCTTTAAGATGGTTTTGTCTCCTAGCAGTAGACTAAAATCAGGCTGGGTCTTTATCTGAATTGTTTCATGGTGAAATGAGCCTCTTTGAGGAGAGAGCTTCATTTCATGCTGTACTGTGGAGAATACTGGCCAGTGCTGGAAAGATTTTGATGGGTGAATTTTGAATGTTTGTGGTGTTTGCAGTGCTTTGGCATTGACAGATGATCCTGGCAGCCAAAGGTGAGGCTGGCTGACCCTCCCTGAGCAGTTTCCATGACAACCCAGCGTTTTTGAATAATCTTGGTTTATAGGAAATCTTTTTCTCCCTTGCCTTTCTCCCAGTGCTAGTTTCTCCATTTTTGTAGGGCTTTTTAATCATACCTTAGAGGAGTTTTACTATTTCTTGTAAGATCTGTGAATACAATAACACACAGGCATTCCAGTTTTGAAAGATTTCTTCCCAGCATTTCAGGAAAGGGTGATACCATAGAATAAAATGATTTATTTTTCTAATATCTGATAATAGCAATCATAACAGTGAGGTATACTGAGATGCAGGCTTGTAGCAAGGTTTTAGCTCCCCCATTGCCTAGTTTGTAAATCCCTGCCCCTCAAGCAAAAGAGAGCCAAAGTTATTTCATGGCCAGATATTCCTCTATCAGTAACATGTGAAGCAAAGAGTCCTTTCTGACCACCCAGGCAGGACTCTGGTCTTCTGCCAGAGAGCTTTTACTGCCTTGTGTCATATTCTTGGTAAGGTATTGTTCTTCTGCACAACATGCTGGATTTTCTCTGTCAGTATTGTGTGTGGTGCTGTTCTGATTTAGGCAGTGCTACATTAAAATGATGTTTCGATGGTTGTAAGACAAACCTGAATTTTCTTAGGTAAATGAGTTTCTCCTTGGAGTTACATTCTTACCAGTGCTTGAAGATTTCTCTGTCCATATGCTCAGTTTCTGTCTTTCCCTGTAAAGAGCTTTACTTGTGTCTTGCAGTTGCTCCTGCCAATAGTGAAACATGGTTTAAACTGAGAAAACCAGTGGTGATTTCAGCTGAACAAGGAGGTGTGAGCTGCCTCACGAAGAAAAAGCAGAGCTTCACACTTTGATTTCAGCCCTGCTTTGGCCATTCTGTTTTCCTCCAGGAAAAGTGTCTTTATTTTGCCCATGGATACTCACATCCTATTTCTAGGCCTGGAGGCAGGAAAGCAGAATTTTGCTCTTCGTTTTGCAATTTAGGGCTGCCTACTGCCTAATTTGCTTTGTCAGGAATAGCCAGGAATAGTCAGGAATAGCCAGGATCCTGATTTGACAGCAGAGATCAGGATGTTGGTTTCGCACCTTCATTCTTTAATTTCTTTTAAAGGAAAGAAGAAATATATAATTAATTTCACATGCATGTTCTTTTGCCTTTCTAGTTTTAAGGTTGAGCTTACATGAAAAACTCTTGTTTTGTTTGTATTGTCGTATCAGGGACTCTTTCACAATAGTGACACAAAAACTGGGGCAAAACATTTAGGAATTAAATGTTTTGGTCAAATGTGAAGTAATTCTATTTGGGATGTATTAATAATCATGATTTCTCAGATACAGGGAATCCATTATACATGTTTTAGGTCTAGCACTTCTTTTGTATGCGTTCCTGAGCATGTGTCTGTGTAGCTCAGCAACCACTGATGGTTTTAAAGTTCGATAATTTACAAATGACTGAGGCCTGTATATCATTGAGAAGATGTAATTAATTGTAAAGGTTAGAAGGGCATTGGACTTAAAGCTGTGCTGTTGCTTGCTCTGCTTCCCCCTTTCTCCCCCTTTCCTTGACTTCAGCTAGCACACAGATTTAAATTATTTAGAATTTTAATAGTGAATTTTTGAGGCAAGTATTAGTTCCAGTACTAATGTAATGCACCCTCCGTGAGCTTGTAATCCCAGCTTTCAAAGTGCTTAATAAAAGTAGGCTAAAGCTCTCAAAACTAAGAGTCTGGAGTAAGGCTTATATGTCCATATTTAGACAAGTAAGGGACTTGGCTTTCAAAAAATCACTAACTATCTTGAATATCCTGTGACTTGAGGCACTGCTAAAAAGAATCTTGAGCTTAGTCCACAAGTTGAATGGTTTAGAAACAGAGGGAAAATTGCCTCAGGTCTGCATATGTGTGCCAGGTCAGAATTCTGGCTGCACCCTCTATGTGCCCTTTGAAAGCATCTAAGCCAGCTGAGGTTTGAGGTGTTTTATGTGTTTGTCATTTGTGCCAGTTCTCCTAATAACTGCTGCTAAATTTTTAAAAAGCCAAAAATAAAGTTATGCTTGCGTGCAGCCTTCATTGTGGTTTTGGTTTTTTGGAATACAATTCTGTATTCATGATATTCTCTCCTTCATGCTCATCGTTAGAGGCTTGATTTTTCTTTGAGAGGCAAGGCAAGAGGTCTGGAGACCTGCTGGCATCTTAGCTTTTGCTTCATAACTGGTCTTTGGAGTAGAAGTGAACAAAATTTTTTTTTTTTTTTGTCATGTCCTGGCACCCTTCAGTAGCTTGAGCATCTTCTGAGTGTGATCAGTGCCTGGCCAGGTAAGCTTTGCACAGCTGGTATGTCCCACACTCTGGGGACCACCCGGGGTTCTTTTCCCTGGCTGTTATCAAGGCAGTAATGGGATCAGTCTATAAATACGCCCAGCTCTTGCATTTGTTATTTCTGCTATTGTCAGGACAAGCCTGAAGGTATTCACAGGAAGCTTTCCCTCAGCCTGCCTGGAGGTGTGCTTCTCTGCTGCTCAGCTTCTTTTTCCTGAGGAATGGCTGCTGATCTAACTAAGCAGCTGAGGTGTTGGTTTGCAAATGTTTGGGTAATAGCTCTGAAGTAAACTTTAAACTTTTTATTGCCTGGTTGGAGGGCTGGGGGCTGGTGTTTGGTGGAGGGATTGGAATGCTGGCCAAGCCCCCAGATAAAGACCATGAAATTCTTAGCTCAGAGTTCCAGAGTACAACACAGGGTAGGTGAACGCCAGTCATTTCCCAGCGCTGAATTAAAGCTTAAACACAGTGGGTTGTTTGACTAAACAGCAGTGTTGCAGGCTGAAAGCAGGATACTGAAGCTGTTGAAATGAGTTGTCTTTGGGAAGAATGGGAAGGTCAATTGGTCAATTTTAAGGGTGAGCTCCAGCAAGGGCATGGTTATACTGAACTGAGTCTTTCTGGAGACCTGGCATTGGTTCTTTGAAATGACTGTCAACTTCAGCCAGAATATACAAATTATTGTTAAATTATGCCTTACACTTTTTCTGTAGATGCTAGACAATATATGTGTTTTGAACTCTGAGGTTAGGGCATTTGCTCAACCTCAGGTTTACTTGATAATGCAATAAAGGTATAATTGTTTGGGATTTTTAATATGTTTGTCATTATTATGTTTAAAAGGCAGATTGGATAAATGACTGTGAAGTTGGTAAGAAAATGTGGTAGGGATTTCTTTCTTGCTTGAACCTGAATTGTAGGGATTAGTTATGTACTAAGATTTTCTATGGACATAATGCATCTGTCTGCTTGAATCCTGATGCTGAATTTTTTGTTGTACTTAGTAGCAGCAAATGCAGATGTGCATAGAAACTGCTGTGTCAAGATTGTGTCTGTAATTAAAAAGAAACCTTTCTAACAGGCCTTTTTTTCCACTGGCTATGTCACATGCTTTACAGTATTTTGAAGGACACATAGGCATATAATTACAGCTTTCTCTCTTCTGATTAATAAATACATAAGAGTTACCCACTAGATGAGTAGTTGAGTAGTGTGTACATATATTTCTGAACACAAGAGGTTTCAGGGCAGAGGATCCCAAAGCTGATCTTAGCCCATTCTGGACTACCAATCAGAAACACTTGTAATAATATCCTCAACTTCAGTTGTTGAAAGGTGCTGTGTCTTGCAGCAGTGTGAAAGTGTCTTTGAGGTTTTTAACACATTAAACTTGCTGTAAATGAAGCAATGGCTGCTTTGGCATCTTTCCAAGGTTTGGCATGCAGTAAGGTTTCAGCTAGCACTGACATCAATTACTGTCTTTTTTAAAAAAACAAATTTGGCATCAGACACCAAAATCCTTCTTTCATCACCAACTTACTTACTAGAGTTGTAGCTCTTTCTGTCTGCTAGCTCTTATTTATACCTCTTACACAGCGAAATCAAGACATGGACACAATGTGGCTTGGCGATTGCTCATTTTTACTGCATGTTCATGCACTTGTTTTCCTAAGCCTTCCTCACCCTCCCCCTCATCCCCCATCAGTCCCTGCCAAAGCCTGTCCTCTCACTCTTTGAGGAGAGCCATTGCACCACACTTTCCCTCCAATTATGCATGCATTTTTCACCTTAGCTCAGCCTTCCCTCAGGCCTAAGCTGCTCTTATCTCCCTAAGACTCCAAACTGATAAGCCAGTTTAATTGGAATGGGGTGTGGTGGTTGTTTATCCTTCATTACCTTGAAAACTGGTGACATAGAATAGAAAATTAAATGGAAATGAATTAGATTAGACAATAAGTGCAACTGTCATTGATAGTACCATTAAACATGCTGTGTTGCCTTTGTGAAAACATCTTCTGCAGTGCAAGCTGATCTTAGTTATTTATTGTGATTCTGGCTTTTGACCCAAAAGCTAGCTAGGCTTTTGTGTGCTTTGGCTCAAAATTACTTTATAAGACACTGTTATTTATCTTTATGTCTTCAGTAAAGTACTTAACAAATGTGGGAGAAGGTGACAGCATTCCTGCTTTGCATGGTCATTGCGCAGCGGTCTATTCCCAAATCTGACTCCTCCAATAAGAGTTTCCCAAATGAAGTTTACTCGTGTGTTCTATGTTACATTTTTTCCATTTATCAGGCATTGTTGAAACATACAGCTTGTTTGTCATGGTTGTCCTCTCACCACCAGCAGCAAACAGTCAATAAATTATCTGCATAATTGATTTCTCATCTAAGAGGTTGCAGGCCATCTGTTGATTTGCATAAAATAGCAGCATAATTGCTGCATATCTATTTCAGTAATTTGGAGGAGGGAATGATATGGATAGAAAGTATGTGCCACATGATACATTCTGGGAAGGGAAAGGACCACTGAATTTTCCATGTCAGCACATCTGTCTTGTTCTGCAGAAGAATAAACAGTGACATTGTGAGCATGTGACATTTGAAGCCTTGGAGTGGAATTCCCTGCTGGTACCCAGTAGTTTGGTTAGGTCCTGTGAAATCAAGGTAGCTGGACCATGTTTTGGGAAAGGACAGACTCAGGTTCTCTGTTTCCAGGCTGCTTGCACCACAGCGTTTGCAAAGTGCTTGTGTTTGTCTGTTCTGCAGGTGCCACCGCGCTGCTGCTCCTGGCGCGCCGGACGGACCTGAGGCGCATTTCCTTGGACACGCCGGATTTCACGGACATCGTGCTGCCGCTGGAGGACATCCGCCACGCCATCGCCATCGACTTCGATCCCCTGGAGGGATACATCTACTGGACGGACGACGAGGTGCGCGCCATCCGCCGCTCCTTCCTGGACGGCTCGGGCAGCCANTCCCATGGTTGGGTGAGGAGCTGTTTGCCAGCATTTGTTAAAATATTTGAATATTAATATTAATAAATTTAATATTAATATTAAAATATTATCTTCATGCAAAGAAGATACCTCTGTCAGCTTCTATGTAGATAATGGGATGCAGTGATAAACAAGTTTTCCAAATGAAAATACCAGGATTCTCTGAAAGTTAAGGCTCCTAGGCACAAGCACTGCTGCTCTATTTTGACCACCTGGGTAGTCACCTTATGTGCCTAAGTTTTGTTATTTTTAAAAATGTTTTTGTGGACTGCGTGAATCAGCTTGTTTATTCCAGTTAATAGCACTGGTTATATTGCCTTGCTGAGCAGACTGATACAGGAATTTTGTGTGTTTACATGCCAGTTCTTTCTGAATGGTTTGGGCATCCTTACCTAGCTAAGCAAATAATTTTGCTTTAGAAATGTAAGTTCTGCATGCTATGTGGTTTTGGGGCAGAATAGTCCAGAAGAAGCTGTAAGAATATTGAAGGTTTGGATTAATAAGATTTTATTTCCTTTGCAGATATATGTACTGGACTGACTGGGGAGAAATCCCCAAGATTGAGAGGGCAGCATTGGACGGCTCAGACAGAATTGTGCTGGTGAACACCTCGCTCGGCTGGCCAAATGGGTTGGCACTGGATTATGCAGAAAGCAAAATATACTGGGGAGATGCCAAAACAGACAAAATAGAGGTTTGTAATTGTATCTGCATATTTTATTCCATTAAGTTATAGAACATAGTTTTGCTTTTCTAAGTGTTCATATTATGATACAGCTGGAAAAGACAATGGGATGGTGGTTGAGTTGTGCTTTAAGAAACAACTGTTCTTCTCAGCCTCTGGGCAAGTTACTTGCTATTCTTCCTTCTTTCTTTTTTTCTTTTTTTTTTTGTGTAAAATAGAAATGATATCCATGTAGTAGAGCTGTCTTTGTAAGAATGTGTGATAAGGACTTGTTAAATAAGTCAATTCCTAGGTCATCAGGGGAAAAAGCTTTTTTACTGGGATTAATGTATTTTGTTTTAAAAAAAATCTTTCATTCTTTGCACTGCTTAGTTTAGAACCCAGTAAAACATATTCTAAAGAAATAAATCTTATTTCACATACAATTATTTGTACTTCCAGAAATCCTTTATACTTTGCATCTCCCTAGTTTTATTAGAGTTTCAGCAAGAGCATAGATTTTCCTTTTCTCTGACATGTCTGCTTGAAACTTTTAATTTTAAAAAAAACACACCTGTTCTTCTTTNCCGACGGCATCGCCGTGGACTGGGTCGCGCGCAACCTCTACTGGACCGACACCGGCACCGACCGCATCGAGGTCACCAGGCTGAACGGCACCATGAGGAAAATCCTGATCTCAGAAGACCTGGAGGAACCCAGAGCTATTGTGCTGGATCCCATGGTTGGGTGAGGAGCTGTTTGCCAGCATTTGTTAAAATATTTGAATATTAATATTAATAAATTTAATATTAATATTAAAATATTATCTTCATGCAAAGAAGATACCTCTGTCAGCTTCTATGTAGATAATGGGATGCAGTGATAAACAAGTTTTCCAAATGAAAATACCAGGATTCTCTGAAAGTTAAGGCTCCTAGGCACAAGCACTGCTGCTCTATTTTGACCACCTGGGTAGTCACCTTATGTGCCTAAGTTTTGTTATTTTTAAAAATGTTTTTGTGGACTGCGTGAATCAGCTTGTTTATTCCAGTTAATAGCACTGGTTATATTGCCTTGCTGAGCAGACTGATACAGGAATTTTGTGTGTTTACATGCCAGTTCTTTCTGAATGGTTTGGGCATCCTTACCTAGCTAAGCAAATAATTTTGCTTTAGAAATGTAAGTTCTGCATGCTATGTGGTTTTGGGGCAGAATAGTCCAGAAGAAGCTGTAAGAATATTGAAGGTTTGGATTAATAAGATTTTATTTCCTTTGCAGATATATGTACTGGACTGACTGGGGAGAAATCCCCAAGATTGAGAGGGCAGCATTGGACGGCTCAGACAGAATTGTGCTGGTGAACACCTCGCTCGGCTGGCCAAATGGGTTGGCACTGGATTATGCAGAAAGCAAAATATACTGGGGAGATGCCAAAACAGACAAAATAGAGGTTTGTAATTGTATCTGCATATTTTATTCCATTAAGTTATAGAACATAGTTTTGCTTTTCTAAGTGTTCATATTATGATACAGCTGGAAAAGACAATGGGATGGTGGTTGAGTTGTGCTTTAAGAAACAACTGTTCTTCTCAGCCTCTGGGCAAGTTACTTGCTATTCTTCCTTCTTTCTTTTTTTCTTTTTTTTTTTGTGTAAAATAGAAATGATATCCATGTAGTAGAGCTGTCTTTGTAAGAATGTGTGATAAGGACTTGTTAAATAAGTCAATTCCTAGGTCATCAGGGGAAAAAGCTTTTTTACTGGGATTAATGTATTTTGTTTTAAAAAAAATCTTTCATTCTTTGCACTGCTTAGTTTAGAGCCCAGTAAAACATATTCTAAAGAAATAAATCTTATTTCACATACAATTATTTGTACTTCCAGAAATCCTTTATACTTTGCATCTCCCTAGTTTTATTAGAGTTTCAGCAAGAGCATAGATTTTCCTTTTCTCTGACATGTCTGCTTGAAACTTTTAATTTTAAAAAAAACACACCTGTTCTTCTTTCCCACACTGAAATTTATTGCATTGCATTTATTTTGTTGTGTAACAGTTATGAAACAAATTTGACATTTATTATCTGTCAGTATTTGAGAAACTAGTATTGTTTATCATTTGATCAATTTGCTGTCCAAAAGCTTTTGTTGGAACCAGAAAAACTGACTGATACCTGGTGCACAGGTCTGCCTTTGCTGTGTCCTGGTAGAATTGCCTTCTTTTGATTAATTACTTTCCTTGTTTTTTCCTTACCGTTGCAAATAACTTTTAGCACTTATCCTATTAGGCACAATCGTATCTTTTCTATGATTACAAAGTTGTTTTTACTTGTTCATAACTACAAATAAGTCAAGGTGAAGTCACAGTCATGTGCTGGAAGGTCACATAACTGTTTGTTCTCCTTTAGAGCCAAAGTAACTCCAGTCCTGCAAGGTGAGTTGCTTTGAAGCACTCCTTGAGAGAGCCTCAGGGAGCAGAGTTTTCTTTGTCCTGCAAACAAGATTTATAGCCTGTAATTCACCTAATATTACACCAGCTCTGAGAAAAGAGGAGAAAATAGTCTTAGTGATGTGTAGAGATTTATTTATAACAGATTGAGCACTTCAGCCCTGATACTGTCTTGGCCTTGAATGTGTTTTGCAAAAGGAGAGTTAGGCATTCTTCACCCTCATGTTTGCCAGAACACTGAGATTCCTTATTCATTAATAATGATTCTATTCAGTGCTGGATTGGTTTGTGGCAGAAATTTTCATCTAGATCAGGCATGAGCTCACAGCTGCAATTCTGTCAGACTGGCTAGAACACATCATGGAATGTTTATGCCAATGTTACAGTGTCTGTGGCAGGACAGAAGATATCTGATTTGGCACAAAGGTTTTTGGGACAATTTCCATTTCATTGTTCTTAAATCAGTGTAAGCCAATAAAATGAATTTGTTCCAGGTTGTCATATACCATCTATGCAGGGCATCAGAAAAGATTTATCACCCTAAGATTTCAGAATTAGTAGTTATTTTTTCCTATGAGTCTCCAAGTGTTACAGTTATGATATTACTGCTGCTGCTTTTTATAAAAAGTTAACATTTGTTAACTCATATCAGCTTGCAGTAAATCTTGAAACAGTCTGGCTAGAAGCCTTAAAGCAACAGAAAAATTCTCCCACAGTTTTTCTTCAGTGCTTTTGGATTTTAGTTTTGTTTGAGGATGTGGATTTGTATTTTTGGATTCCTGAAGGTGTTCATTTAGGCATGTGACATAGATCTATCACAGATCTATCAGATCTGTCACCTTACACAAAATTTTGTGTAAGGTGACCAGCACTTCCCATGCAGACACCTTTTTTGACAGAAGATGTTGGTCCTTGTAACTGATGTGAGGTGGTGGATGCAAACAAACAAAAGCAGATGTGGCAAGTTGTGGAAAGGGTTGTAGATGTTAAAAGCTTACATGTGTTACTGGGTGAGTTTGTGGAAGGAAATTCCACTGCATTTTAGTGGCAAATAGAATTGCCCCTGAACTATAAGTCACTGAACTGTAAATTGCTGTGGAAGGGAAAGAGTCTTCTTGAAAAGTTTATGTGCATTTCCTTTGTTTGCAGTTCTGTAAGTGTTGATTATTCTCTGAGAAAGGATCCTGGGATGGGTGGACCTTTGGATGGAATTCATGCAGCCTCTCTTCTCCTGTGCTGAGGCCATTCTGTCGTATTCCTCCTTAGATGCCACGTTGCTTTTGCTAACTGCATTTCAGAGGGGCAAACTGGTCTTGAAAATCAGTGACCCTGGTAGTGATCAGCACACATGTTCAGTGTGGCTTCTGCAACTGGTAGAGCATGGAAGGGCTCTATAGGATGAAGTGGGGGTGTCCATCGAAGAGAATGGTTCAGTTTAAGTCAATTTTTCTTATCCACACCTGTCATGATTAAGGAATGGTGCTGCCATGAGACTCTCCAAACCCTACACCTCTCACTTCCCCCAACAGGATAGTGAGGAGAATGGAAGGCACAAAAGGCAAAGATCACTGGTTGAGATATGAATAATTTACTGAAAACAGAGATGAGATAAGAAAACTTACTACAATAGTAATGAGAGAAAGAAATGATTCACTCAGAATATCCCTGACAACAGACAATGCTGGATGGCTCCCTCTTCCTCTGCCATGTTTCCTCAATTGGAAGGAACCCCTTCTCCCTGGAAGAGAGTCCCTTTCCCCCACTCCCAGCAATGACTTGAAGTTGTACAGAATAACCTCCAGGTCTTGGCCATGCCTCCTCCCAATTACTGCAAAAATTAATCCTGTCCTGGCCAGAACCAGGACTTTTCCTACCCCTTATTTTATACCGTGTACATCATGCCATTCTACTCCTTCCAACAATAAACACACACACAGACACACATACATATATATAGATATACATATATATATGTATACATACACACACACAAGTACAGCTCTCATTTTTGTACTCAATGGCCATCCCCCCAAGATGTCTGTTGAACTAATTTAGTTCATGGCTTTGGGTTCTATCTGTCCCAAGTGTTTTCCAGGGCAGGAGGAATGGTGTGGTGTTGGCTGGTTGCAAATTACATGAGGAGCTCATGACTGGTGTATCTGGGGCAGTCCATCCTCATTGTCCATGGGAGTTATGGCATGCAGTGGCAGTGTCATTTGGCAGCCAGTATTATACAGCTCAACATCACACACTGTTCTCACCCAAAAAACAAATCCCCCTGAGGTACCCACTGTATTTCCCTATCCCTCTGCATCACCCACCAAGTCCTTGAGCAAAAACAATCCCCTGGATGGGTTTGCCTTTGCTTGAGGCAGAGCTGATCCAAACTGCCTTCCCTGACACATTCCTGGGCACCACAAGGACTTCATCCCCTTCTACAGAACGAGGAGGTTTTGATTAGGCAAGGCCAGCTCGACTGGTAGAGCCTCTGGTGTTAACTACCAGGTGGCCTTTGCTAAAGTAGATCCCTATCTTAATCTATGATAGCTAAAATATTACTAACATTTCAAGTTTGCTCACATTGCCTGCTCTCCAATGGCAACCAGGAGTCTTGATAAGATTTGCTGCACTTTCCACGCCCTCACCATCCATTTTTTATATCAGTGGAATAGAAGATGCTTAGGCCTTCAGTAAATGTTTTAAACTTATATTTGGAGAAAAGACACTGATGTAGGTGCAACAAAGAAAGGTATTTGGGACAGGATCCAAAGATGAAAATTGGAATTAGACATGAAGGCATCAGAATAAAATGCCTGGTTCCTGCTTTGCTTCATGTGTTTGTGTACAGTTGAAAAGGGGAGGTAAAAGCAGGAGAAGCACATTTGTGTACTTGCCTCTATTGCCTTTAAGTAGTTTTTTATACATGATTTTACATACTTTGTGTTTTTTCATTTTCTCGCCTTTGCATGTGGGATTCCTCAGAAGCGTTATTTAATTGCAGCACTACCAAACTGAATGTCATTCTTGCAAGCCATGTTTCTGGTTTGTTTGTGCTGTGTATGAGCTTTTATTATTTATTTTTTACCCACTGCTTCATGCTATGCTGTTCTGGAGCCCCAAGACGATAATAAAGCATCAGCAGGGGTTAATGGAGACTGGTAGGGGGTACAGCAGGGAGCTTTTGTTCCCATTTTATCTGGCAGCCTGCAGCAGGCAGAAGCAGGCTGTGGCTCAACAGCTTCGTCATTTATCTCGGTCAGGTTTCACTGCTGATAAACTTCTATTGAAATGGATGGCTGCTATTGTGCTTACCAGTGGGGAAGATTTCTCATTGACTTGCTACAGGTTTAAAGCATTTTCCTGCCGTGCTATGAGGTTAAAAATGTATGATCTGCTCTGTTGAATTGGTCTTGTGTTTTCCTGCTCTAGTGAACATTTGTGTTCTTGGCACGTACGCTACCTGTTTTAAGGCATAGGTTGGATTTTTAAATGGTCAGCAAAGCTGGTATTGATAAAGCAATTATGAATGGCTGCATGCATGCGTGGCTGTGTGTGTTAAGGGGAAGTCATGATGATATGGCTGATTTCTCAGAGTTTTTCAATCTCTGCTTCATTTTTCTTTATTCATCCTCTCCTAGTCTCCATTCTCAGAGCGGGAGAAGACACCCACTGACACCTACTAGTGGTGGCTGTAAGGAAAGGCTCTGCCTCCTGCTCACATCCAACCATTGTCTAGTGATTTCTGAGTGCAGCTCTAACTTGAACTGTTTGTGCATTCCCAAATCTATTAGCCGTGCCTGGCATTGCTGTCTCTAATCCTCATGATTAATATGGAAAGTATTACATCCTGCTGCTTTTCAGCTTAAGTACACACAAGTGGTCAGAACTCAGCCTTGCTGGACAACAGAAAGCAGATGCTGTTAAGACTTTTTAGAGCACAGAAATCTTGAACAGAGAGGACATTTTTGTCTTTGACCTAGGAGCTAATAGTCTGGCATCTAGAGAATGCTCTAATTCATATTCTAATCCTGAAATTGCAGGGCTATATTTTTCTCTGATGACAACTCCCTCAATTTTACTGCCACCCTAATAAGGAAATTTTGTTTTCTAAGTATACACCATTTATTTTCTGACTGAGAATTTTTGTCTCATACACTAGTCTTTGTACTGTGAAATGCTGATGATTTGCAAGCCTGGTTACTGATCCTACCCCATCCAGCCTACTTGAAGCACAGGTCTGAAAACCGAGAAGCAGAATCCATTATTTTCCTTGCTTTTGAACCCAGCTGCTTTTGTGTACTTGCATTAAACTTTTGCGGGTATGAGAAGTAAGGTAGTTGAAACAGATACCTGAATTTACTTTACTGTTTGCTTTTGCTTTGGATAGTTGTGGCACTTGGGAATTTCATTCAACAAAAACCAAGTATGTGCTGTAAAGGGTAGGGACAGATCCCTGTTCTCCATCCCAGTTCCAGAAATTTAAAGCTTACTTTGTCAGGGTATTTCCAGCAATTTCTTAACACCTGCTAAGCCTGTATTAAGAAAAAAATACAGATTTTTAAAATTAGTAGTAGAGTAAGGATTTATTTTAAATCCAATATTAGTTTATACTTGGTATAATTTTCATTTGAGAGGGTTTTTTTTAACTTTAAATTTAAAACATCCATGCTAGTTTCAAATTGGGAGCATTAAAAGTTAACTTTTTATTACTTTTGATAAATTGAGACTACCTAAACAAAATTCAGGTATGAAAAGTATGATTATTGAGACCTTACATTACAAGCCACTTGTGCTGAGGAGTTCTCCAAGAAGTCCTGAGGGGTCTGCTGTCCACAGGCTGTCACAATTCATGGGACAGGGAGAGGTTCCTAGCAAAGAAGCTACCGAGGGAAACCTCTGGGGAGATGGAGCCAGAACTCCTGCCCAGGAGTAACCTGACTCTGTGATCTGAGTACCAAACATGGAATTTTTCTAAGTTAAATTACTGCCCTAAAACTTATATGGAGAAGACATTGGCATTCAGTTTTCAAATGGTTCTTGTGTCACAGATCTGCAATTCATCCTAAAATCCATAGTTTTGTCTCATGAGATGTAGATACATTCAGCTCATTCAAGTTCCCTTATGTTGCCTTTATAAAAATGTTGGAAATCAGCACTTCCACACTGTAAATGTTTAGAATAGATTAGATGAGTCCTACTCTAAAACCACCCCTTTTTTTCTGTTACCTTGAAGGAGAGCCTGGAGTGGCACATTTGAGCAGAAGGTTGTGCATTGGGAATTCAGAGATGTTTTTTACAACCTTTGTTAAAAGATGATCCTCATGGTCCCCATGGCCCAGCATGCAGCTGGTTGGAGTGTAACTATTGGATCTACATTCATATGTCTTACCTGCTTCCCAGATTTTTCACACTGGAGTTAGGAAATTGTATTTTGGTTTGCTCACCTAGAAAGCAGCCTCTACTAGCAGCCAGTATCAGTTACCTAAGGGAGGAAAAACACTGAAATCCCTGAAACAGACACAGAGCCATCAGCTCACCTGAGTCTGACATACTTAAAATATTTCATGGCAAGCTGGGGAGCAATGTGAAGAGATGTTGAGCTGTTGTCTGTGTTTCTGATTCAGCTGAGTACTGTTTGTCAGTCCACTAATATCCTTTATTCCAAACTTCTGGCTTTCTTTTTTTGCCCCTTTTCACAAACTGAAAAACCTTGTACTGATCTTGGACCTGGGCTTCTTTGGAAAAATTCACCTGACCTCCAGTCGCTCTCAGTAATGATTTCACTTTCTTCACACAGACTCCTTACTTTGCTGTGAGATTTTGTAGTCTTAACTTGAATATCTTTTCTGGTACCATGCATGATCTTATAGTGTGGCAAAGAGTCTGTGGAAAAAGGTGGAAAACCAAGCTCTTGGACATGCAAGACCCTTGGAACTGAAGTGATTTAGTGAATTGGAGCAATTGAATCAACTTGAAAGCTCACTGTCACCAAAGGTGAAAAGTATCTCATAACTGGCTGAGTCTCTCACTGCACTGTTCCCTGTACCACTTGGACTTGGTAAAACAGTAGAAAACTTTCCACTTTTTTTCCCCTCTATAAAAGAAATCAATTATAGTAGCTTATGAAGGAGTCTGGAAAACATCAGGTTAGGTAGAGAACAAATGAAATATAAATTTCTGGGACAAGACACTGAAAGAAAGAACCTTGGGAAAGAAGAGCACCGAGGCTTTTTCCCATATGCAAGATCACCAGGGGTTGTTATGCCAAACTTGGTCTTGTAAAACTCTTCCCCCAAACCCACTGTGAGGTTTCAGGCTGGTCTTGGCTAGTTTTTGGTTTACATTCTGCAAAGTGTTGTGTGTAGCTGCCCACAGGTCTGGGTTGCTAAATACTAAGTTGCAAAATGCAATCATTTGTTTCCTTTCTTGCCCCCACAGCCCAGGTAACAGGACACTCCCTGACTGCTGCCTCTCCACGCTATGGATTGCATACCAAAATTTATCTCCAGATTAAAGCGTTTTTAGTCACCTGTTTTTACCACTGAATCTTTTCAGAGGAGCTTCTTTGTTTTTCCATGAAAATCTCTCATCTTCTTTATCATTTGGCTCATTTTTTTGTCTTAGCCTATTTTTTACAAATGCAGTGGTTTTTTTGTGTTGCATGAGATTGCCTAGGAGATGTCATATGTGATTGTCACAATGGTTCTAAAATCTTTTCCTTGCCTACTTGTCACTTTACCTGACTTGAGCCATTTCATTAAAAACTGAACCACTTGTTTCTAAAATTAAATTCCATCACAGAGAAAACATTTCTGCTGTTGGCATTGATCAGTGAGCTAAGAAAGTTGCCCTATTGTGAAAGAAATGAGCTTATAGCAGAGTGTGTAGCCTGATAGAAAGGGTATTTATGAAGTTAATCTCTATACTGTTTGTACATATTTGTCTTCATGGCAGTCCTATTAGGAATATTATCCATGCTCAGAAAAAATGTATTTTGAATTCTTTGGAAAAAATGTTAGAGTTCTAAAGAAAACTGAGGGTGCTGAGGAACTGTTAAATTAGGAATTTTTAATGGATATTATAAAACAATTAACAGTAAGAAATCATGGACTTGGCTGGAGGCATTTGGTTTCTGAAGCAAATCCAAAGGGTTCCAGGGATCCCTTCTGCTGATTCCTCAGGATTTTACCACAATGAGAGAGGACCTCCCATTTCATTGCTTAATGTTTTAGAATGCTGTTAACAGTAAGTAAATGACACTGACAGAATAATTTCTTCAAACTGAGGTGAAAGTTTCAGTTGTTCTCTGAAAGAGAGTATAGACGATCAAGGCTTTTTTTTAAAGGAAAGACTAATAAAACTGGAAATTTAGACAAGATATCTCTTTGTTTCTCTCTTAGAGCAGCTGTTTTGTAGTAAATACATGTGTTAATTATGTGATATTGCTGCAGCCATAACAGTAAAATCATTCCAGTTTATGTTGCTTAGAGAAGTTTAAAATAGATTGTCCTTAACCCCAGTCTGAAAAAATGCAAATATAGTGATTAGAAGGCATTCTAGGTGCCTTTTGGAGTTATTTTTAAGAGAGATGCTGCCGAAGTTTCTTTTCTTTTCTTGAACTAAATAAATCTAATTAATGTGGTGTTGGTTTCCACTTTCCTTGTCAAGTAAGATTGATGCACATTTAGGCAGACAATGAACAGTCATATCCCTGATAAGCATTACCATGAACTGAGTTGTTATTTATTGCATCAAACAGCTTATGTAGATATTTACCTCTGGATAATCAGGGCTGAAGTAACTAAGCCTTGAGTGTGAGTATTCCTGAATTATTTGAGGTATAATGCAAGCCTTGCTCAATATGGTATGTTGGAATATCTGGGATATTTGTATTAAATTCAGTATTTCAGGGTGTTCTACAGTAAAGCTTCTTTGCAATCATCTTAAGCAGATCAGTGTTAATGATCATGAGAAAGTCTCCTTTTTACCTCGTTGTTTTAAGTTGTATCCATTCCTGCATTAGCATGACCCATGTTGAAATTGTGAAGGTGGTAATGCTTTCTGATATTTTCTGCTGGTTTTAAACTATTGGGACAAACCCAAGTTGTCATTGGAATGAATTAAGAATTTAAGATCTGCTCAGGCAGAGTTTACCTTTTTTTTTGGTGACATTCCCATCATAGAAGCCTGTGCCAGATGTCTGGTGTTTTGTGCATACAGTAAGGTAAACCATAACTGCATATCTAGAGTATATTCCAACATGATCCAAGGAAACAACAGGCTGGTGTGTTCTGCACTTGTGGGACACATGACATGCAAAGCATTGCCATGGGGTCACAAGGCTTTCTAATTCCTTATCCTTCCAGAAGAAGGACAAATGCTACAATTGCATCCTTCCTGTGACTCGGTGGGGGAAGATGCTTTCCAGCTGTGGTGCCTGTTAAAATTTTTGTAGAGCTGGGGCAGTGATGGCAGTGGTACTTGAGCAGGGCAATTGAGGTCCTGCATATTAAGTGAGGTGTTCTGGCCTCTTAGGATCAGTAAGTTGGTGCTGGTAAAGATGCTGAAGTTCAGGAATCAATAATGGCTAAAGTATCTGTCATTTGTCCAAAAACAGGCTGTTGATTTTAAAAATTAGCGCTTAGGTTCAAGTATCTGAAATTAGAGGAGCTTATAGATTTTACTGGATGAGTTGTTTGTTTTAGGGGGGGTTGGATTTTTGTTTTACTGATGTGTGCCTGTGAAAGAAATAATGTTCTGGCAACATCTTGTAGTGTAGCTGGGGACTTACAGTCCATCACAGAGGCTGTTCCATGCTCATTATAATACATTTTTTGAAGGTAGTGTTATCAGGTGTTTATAAATTTTCATTGATTGTTGACTTCTTCTGCTCCTGTCAGCCAGAGAAAGAGCTTAGCACACATGATATTTACCCTGCTCCCTGATCACCTACAACTATATCCAAAAGAGGACCTGGGAAGCTACAGGCCCATTAGCCTTATTCCAGTCCCTGGGAAGAGTTCTAGAAACCAGCAAGCCAAAAGAGGCTGGTGATTGGGACAAGCCAGTGTGGGCCAATTGTGCCATGTGCTGCTGTACAGTGAAGGCAAACAGGATCCTGGGCTGCATCCCTGGGGACATGGATCATCCCTCTCAGGGCTTGTCATGCCATACCCAGCTGTATCCCCAGGATTCAACAGAGATGCAGGGAGAGTGGAGAGCACCTAAAGGAGTGATGAGAACCAGCCCTGTGAGGAAAGACAGACGGGGATTGGTCTTTTCTCCATGGGGAAGAGAAGGCTCACCTTATTCCAGTACTCAGGGAGGAGGGAGGCCCTCCAGCCACATGGATGGTGTCACATGGAGAGGACAGGGGCAACTGGTACAAGGTGCATTGAGGGAGGTTTCATTTTAATATAAGAAAGAAATACTTTACTGAGGCATGTAGTGGAGTTCCTCTCCTTATGAAAAGATGTAACTGGACAGGATGCTGGATAATCTCATCTAGGCTTCTTTCCCACAAAATAAATGGACCAGATGATCTCTCAGGGATTCTTCCAACCTGGCCTGGTCTATGACTCTGTGGTTCTATACTGAAAATTCAACCATGCTTATGAGTTAAGATGAAAGGTAATGGTCTGCACTTTGTCATCTTCACCTCAGCCTTGACACCTTGTAGGACTGGGCCCTTAGTTTGGTGTGGATCTCAGTGTGGCCTGATAGGGACAGACACTTTCTGTGACAGCATCTCCTCAGCTCTGTGCACATAAGCCAGTGCACATCTGCTCAGCCTCTGCTGCCCCTGCCCTTGGGTGTGTGGTGCCCCTGCACCACACCTCAGGGGACTCTTATCTGCAGTTCTGCCAAGGTCCCAGCACAGGCTCTATGCAAAGCTCAACATCATTTCCATAAATGAGATAGATTTCATGATGAAACTCTAGACTTAAAGCAGTCAAGTGACAAGTTTAAACTAGCATACATTCAAATCCCAGATTATCAAAAAGGTAAATTCACTGCGTTAGCCTATTTATCACAGTGATTACTGGTACTTAGAAGTGAATTGAATGCAAAGTATCTAATAACAAAAACCTTAGAATATGTCACTGTTCCAGTCTGTAACTTTAAATTAAAAGTAGTGCTTCAAAGTTATTTTATTGTTCCTACTGATCACTAAGTACAGCATTTTAAAAAAGGACCACATTTTCAGTGGTAATTCATGTACTTTGAATAAACTGTATGTTCATAAGGCAATAGGTTTGCATTCATTATTGTTTTAGGATAAACAAAGCTCTTATTCTCCAAGCAGGATATCTGGTATTTTTCCTGAGGCCACTTATTTTTGCACTTTTAAATTTATTTTTTTTCATGGAGCTACTCGCTCTTTCAGTAAAGGTGGTGTTTGTGGTTACACCACATCTGTTTCCTGTTGTAGCCTATATTCTCAGTGTGATTTGCAGTATTCAGAATGGCCTCAGAATGTGAAACTCACACCACATTGTGGTTAGAAGCAGCATAAACCTCTGGAGACACTGCCTCATAGCAGCTGAAGGTTGGTTTCTTGTGGGGTGTGGGATTCTGTGGGGATGGGCTTCACTGTGAGGAGCTGATTTTTCTGTGGGAAATGTGCACATAAAGATTCAGTTCCCATTTTAATATACTGGGAGTAAGTTCCAAAATGTTGGGAAGTTTGACAAGGTTTTAAGGATAAGTTGAATTACTGTGAAGGTTATAGCATTTCTTCCACTTTTTAAAGGGAATTAATAAATATTTTCTTAATGTGTACGTTATACTGAGTCCTGGGAAAGGTGTGTGTTTCAGTTCTGTTTCTCTATTCCTTTCCTCTTTTCTCATATGTGCCTGGGTAGGAGTTGCTCCAAACTAGCCTTTACATTTCTCATGATCTGGAAATATTTTCTGGCCACCAGCTCTCATCAGTCTGGTCTGAGATACTAAACCAGCTGATCCTGAACATTGTCATTGCATAAATCTTTGGGGTTGAGCCATGGGAAGGATGGGAAGCCATATAGATTTGTTTGTGGCTATCTTAAATCCATAAGTGACAGAGATTTGGAAACAGTGGTTTAATAAATCGCTCCTTTTCCAGTCCTTTATGTAGAACATGCTTGGGTGGTGGGAAGGATGCTTCAGTGTTTCAGGGATCAGTATGCTACCTTGCATTTGTGAATCACATCATTTCAGAAAGTTTTCATATTAAGGTTGGTTGGAGGTTTTTTCTGGTTTTGGAAGGGCGATATACATACTGTAAACTTAAGCTATGACCTTGAAACAAGTAGAAATATTTCAGAAGGATTTTTTTTTTTCTGAAAAATGGCAGCACTGAACCATTTTTAAGCTTCCCTTAAAACATGGGGCTCTTCACTCCTGTCAGTATGGTACATTTTATAATAATACTTGACATTCATAAGATATTTGATCACTTGAACATGCATACATATGTTTAATTAATCCTTTCAGTGCCTCACTGAGGAAGTTAGGTATTACTCCTTTTTAGCAGTAGAGAAAAATGACACAGTAAATTCAACTGTCCTGATCAAAGGCATGCAATTATTTACAGACTACTGCTGTTCCTTGTAGTAAAAAAATTACTGTACTTAATTTTGAAGAATGTAAAGCTGGTTCCTTATTCAGACTGGGGAATATGAATATACTCTGTAGATCTTCTTCACTGTTTGCCTCTTGGTATTTGTGTGGGTCCCCTGTTAATGCTCTCTGTAATATGGGCAAAGCTCACTTGGGAGGGACTGTGGACTAGAAGATGCTGAGCCAGAATTCCTTGGCCATTATAAATTTGTCTTCATTTGTGTAAAACACACTGACTCCTCTTCAAAACTAAACCAAAACTCATGTCAAAAATGAGAGTCATAACAGGAGTAACTATTATTACATAATAACAGTTCCTGAAGGAAAGGTAACGAGTGTTGTGTCATAATTTCACATTACAATCTGGTTACGAGACTAACCTTCTAAATGAGGCTTTTAGAGTAAGTACCTGTTAATAAACAGTCTCTTCTTTTTTATTAGGGTGCTGTGTAACATTGATTGCATATAATGGAGAGGAGATTATCTTTTAATTTGAAGTCTGAGCATGAAGCAGCTAATTTGTTAATCTGCCAAACAGTGGCAGGTTTGTTCTATATACCTAAAGAGTTTGTGTATTTTCACAGGTCATGAATTCTGATGGAACTGGTAGGAGAGTGCTGGTGGAGGACAAGCTGCCTCATATATTTGGATTCACTCTGCTGGGAGACTACATTTACTGGACAGACTGGCAGAGGCGCAGCATCGAGCGCGTGCACAAGTGCACGGCGGAGAGGGAGATCATCATCGACCAGCTGCCCGACCTGATGGGCCTGAAGGCCACCAACGTCCACCAGATCATCGGTGAGGGCTCTGCTGGTCAGGCAAGGGAGAGTGAGATGGAAAATGGCAGCAGTTCTGTACTGCAGAGTGTTAGGAATGGGCAGAATCCAATCCTATGAGATGATAACTGTGGGCTGCAGCTTGATGGGGTGGATTTGGTCTTCTCTGAGGAGCTTCAGTTCTGGAGCTTGGAATAACATCAAGCTGAACATGTGCTCCAAGCATGCAAAAGCTAAGAATGAGCCAGTTTTAGTCCATTCAATATTTTTTACATTAATACTAGAAAATTGTCTTTAAAAATATCTAGAAGTACTTCCTGTCTTGTGGTGTTTGTGGTGTAAAAAAGCAGCATCTGGCTTTAAATTGCCCATCCTAGGCTATCCAAGCACTGGGAGCAGTGTAATTGTAGCATCACAGAACTCATCACAGTACCTGAGTATCCTGTTGTGTGGATAAGGCCTGCAGTTTCTTGCTGTCATGCCTGGATTGTACTGCAGGAAGAGAGTCAAATGTAGTTGAGATGTATCTTTGTGTGGCTGATGCCCCGAGGTATTTGTGTTTTGAGTGCAGGCCTCTTTCCAACTGTTTGGTCAATTGAAATGTTTAGTGCCAAGCCTCTCTTAGTTCAGTTTCCAGCATGTGCAGGTACATAAGTGAGTATTGCAAAGGGCTGCTTCACTTGCATCCTGGAGAGAAAAGACCATTGGATGGATGTGAAAATAGCTCTGCAAGTTTTTTACCTGCAGCAATACATGTGGGTAATGTAGCTGGACCAGTGTAGAGTAAAAGGCAGCAGAACATATACTTACCATGCATTCAGTGCTTGTGCTGTGAATTGGGATCATCAGTAGCTGTTGAAGCCCAGATCCCTTTCCCTAACACTGGGTTTGCTTCTTGGCATAAGGAAAACAATCTCTGGCTTTCCAGCCAAGGAAAGTCCAAAAGATTACAGGAAATGAATGAAAAATAATTTGATCAGAGAATACAAGGAGAAAAACTGCAGGTTTGCTTGGGGGACTCCCAGTGTGGCTGATGCATGTGGGGACCAGCTTGAGCTTTCACCTGCAGTCAATTTGCAATGGTTGCTTTTCCTCTGGCTGCCTCTTAGGTACAAACCCCTGTGCCGAGGACAACGGCGGCTGCAGCCACCTGTGCCTGTACCGGCCACAAGGGCTGCGCTGCGCCTGCCCCATCGGCCTGGAGCTCATCAGTGACATGAGGACCTGCATTGTCCCAGAGGCTTTCCTGCTCTTCTCCAGGAGGGCAGACATCAGGCGCATCTCTCTGGAAACCAACAACAACAACGTGGCTATTCCACTCACCGGAGTCAAGGAGGCTTCTGCTCTGGATTTCGATGTGACAGACAATCGCATCTACTGGACTGACATCTCACTGAAGGTAGAGATTTAGTCTGTGTTGGCTATTAAGTTCCTACAAGCTTCTTGAGATATTTTAGAGTAGGTTGATTGATCGGGTTTACAAAATTTAAGGGATATGTAAAAGAGTTTAGTTTTTAATTACATTTTCTGCAACTGAATTGAGACCTGTGCCAATGATAACTTTCGGACTTCTACAGCTGAAGAATCACAGTAGTTAAAAACACAGAGTTGAAATGAGTCTGCCAGAGGAGAATTGGCTGAACTCCCTAAGCGTGGTATTCTTTTGAGCTGTGTAGGTGATATAGTTTAAGACTGAGATATAAACATCCCTGCTGTGTGCTGTCAGAAACTGGCATAACCAGCAGGTTGTGTTCAAACTAGGAAGTAAACCAAAATTAGGGATTTGTTAACTTCTGGTTGGTTGTGAGTATGAGGAGTGTGTGCAGATAGGAATATTGAGGACATAGAAAACTACCCCACGTTTGCCAAAAGAATTCTGTATTATTCTAACATCAGTCCTTTACTTTCAGGCTTATCAGGGAATGCCTTAACTCTAATATATTATTAAAATGGAATTCTGGCTGTATCTGCTGTCACAGGCTGATCCTGATGGCAGAGTTTAAAAAAGTCTTTTGAATAAACGTCCAAAAAGAGAACATGCTTAGTGAAATTAAATTTAGCCATCAGTACTGAAGCTACTCAGCTCATCAGTTGTTTGGTTGTTTTCTTCTAGTTGCTGTTCTGTCCTGCACTTTTTCATTAGGCTGTTCTAAATAGCGTTCCGTGCTTTAACATTGATGCTTTTGTATAGTCCTGGGAGAGCCAAAATATTTCCCCCTCGAAGTTGGCATTGAGTTATTAAGGTCACTTTGTCATGTAGATGCTTAATTCAACCAGACTAGTTATCCCATTTATTTCCCCAGTGAAATGCTATTGTAATTGACACAGAATACATTCACAGAGCGCAGTAAATCATTACTTCTGAATAGCAGCATTGTTTGCTTTGCAAATAAGTAGCATATTGTAAGATCCTCTTTCCTACGAGCCGTCTAAAATCTGAAAGTGTTTAAAATTCAACAAAGAAAACAAGCAGCCCAGTGACAGCCTGGTAAGATTTCTAATTTGCCTGTGTATCTTTGTATCCCTGCAGACCATCAGCAGAGCGTTCATGAACGGCAGCGCGCTGGAGCACGTGGTGGAGTTTGGCCTGGATTACCCCGAGGGCATGGCTGTGGACTGGCTGGGCAAGAACCTGTACTGGGCAGACACCGGCACCAACAGGATCGAGGTGTCCAAGCTGGACGGGCAGCACCGCCAGGTGCTGGTGTGGAAGGATCTCGACAGCCCCCGGGCACTGGCACTGGACCCTGCCGAGGGGTAACGAGCTGAGTTAATTCTGTGTTTGTGAACAGGGAAAAACAACATTGTAATGCTTCCCCTAGGGCATGGGAGTTAAGCGCTGCCTGGAAACCCTGAGAGAACTGAGCTGGGGAATACAACGTGGTAATTTAGAGAAATACACTCTTAATGTCCTGAATAATCATTAAAAATCCTAAAAAAAAAAAAAAAAATCAGAGCGGTGCGTTAGAAAGGGATTTATATTTAGTTTTTTAATTAACCACAGAATCAAAGTAGTTTTAGGTTTATGGAATTCATTAGTCAGAAAAGGACCATAACATTAAAAGGAATATATTTATCCTTTTAAAAATTAGAATTCTTTTTATCACAAGTTAAGGTCCAATAAAGGTATTAAATGATTTAATTTGAGGGTGGGAGAGTGAAGTTTATAGTCTGAGCATAAGGAAGGTGTTTGTTTCTTCAGATAAGGAAACCTTTTAGTTTGTATGGACAAGGGAAGAGGGACAGAGAAGAAGCAGAAACAATTATTTTCATCTCTGCCCCAAATAAAAGATTTTTTGAGAAGAAACTTCTCAGTTGGATTGAAGTGTAATAGCAAAAGTAGGGCAATAAACAGAGAGAGGCAGGAAGGAATGGGGAAAGTCAAGCTAACTATTCAGCTTCTGAAATAGCTCTCCTACCATGAAACACTCTCTTGACAATAACTAATTACTGCATAACCTTTTTGAGGTTATACCAATAATGCATTATTTTTCAAATGAGGGAACTTCATTTACAAGGGTTATGACATTATCACAGTTCCCAGTCACACTGTGAGAGCTACAGCAACGCAGAGAACTTGAAACACATTCCTTCTGCTTTATTTCAACAAGGTGGTGGCAATGGTCAGCTCCAGTGGGAGCCTGGATTGGATTCAGCTCTGATGTGCCAGGGGTTGCCTGGATGAGAATTCAGCATCAGATTCTTAGATCCAGTTACTCATTTGTAACAAAAGGCTGCTATGGATGATTCTAGTTTTACAGTGGAAGTAGTTTTTTCCCAAGGATTATCATCATTCAGTGCTTTATCTCTTTACCACAGATCAGAAAAAAAATTACTTGGGTCAGAATGCACATTTTTCCTTATAGCAATATATAACTCTATACTTATATATATATATGTATTTTATATGAGTATACATACAGTATAGTTGTACTTTAAATGCAAGTTTTCAAGGCATTGCTGCCATGGGGGCAATTCCAACACTTGGCTCCGTGCTGTGTCCAACTTGCAAAATTTATACAAAAATTTATACAAAATTTATACTTGCAAAATTTTTCAGAAAAAATTGCAGGTATTCCTAAAGAATTTCTCTCCCTTGATCATCAGTTCCTGAAGTAACCTTTCCTATTGTGCAGCTGGTTGGAATTGAAAGACTTCCCAGGGGTTTGTAACTAGAGTTATTAAAACCCAAAGGTGTAAATATTGGATAGCTGCCTCTCACTTTTTTTTTTGAATGGTATCAGCTTAATATTTTGGAAGAAGTGATGAACTAGTCATCAGATATATAATATACAAATATTCATCCTACTCTATTGTGCAGTGCCTAAAGAAAATGTAAACGTGTCCTTACAAATGAGGCACAAGTTGGCATTTGAGTATGTAATAATTGTATTTTTGCTCCATTGGAAATGACATGCAGTTTGTGTGTCTTGGCTGAGATGTAAGACACTGGTTACATGCTGGTTGACTTAGCTGTGTGGACATGAGCAGTGGCACCTATTAACAAAGTCTCCTCAGATCTACCTTTATGTGTTCCTTCATTTGAGAGACAGCTGACCAGGAAGAGAAGATAAGTGCTCTTGAAAAACACCCTGCTAAATAACCTAGTATAAATGAAGGTGCCAACCTCTGCCTCTTAAATGACATGCATGGATTAGTTACTAGCAAAGTGTAGTGACACACAGAACTTGCTGGTGACAATCCAGGTCCAAGTGGAGAAAATAATGTTGGAAGCATTTTGAGGAAACTTGACTCACTTTCTTGCCTGTACTTGGGGAAAAAGACCCCTGATTTAGCACAGTGAGTCGTAATAAATGCTTGAATTTACAGCTCTTCTTTTTCTCTTGTTCTTTCTAAGGATTTTTGTTTTGTTTTTCCTCTTGAATTCTCTTGCATTGAATGTAATTATTTGTCTTTCTGCTCTTTTAACCAGGTTCATGTACTGGACTGAGTGGGGTGGGAAGCCAAAGATTGACAGAGCTGCCATGGATGGCAGCGAGAGAACCACGCTGGTGCCGAACGTGGGACGAGCCAATGGCCTGACCATTGACTACGCCAAGAGACGCCTGTACTGGACCGACCTGGACACCAACCTGATAGAGTCCTCCAACATGCTAGGTGAGCCCCAGAGCCTGGGCAGCTCCCTGAGCCCACTGCTGCTCTCTGCAGCTCCCTCCTGGCAAATTGTGGCTTAAATAATGCAAAGGTGCACACCGTAAGACGAAAATAAAATTTTCCGACCTGGCACGCCTTCAATGTTTGCTTCTCAAATTCGTGTTTATGTAACACTGTGGTTTGCAAGGCCTCGATTTGCTTGGAGGTGATTGGATTGCTCAGAAAGTTAAAATTACACAAGGTACCTATTTCCAGTTATATGTAGGACAAAGATGTCAGCTTGCAGTGTTTTGGAGGGTCTTGTTTTGCTACTCTCAAGAGCACTAGAAAATACATAACAAAAGTAGAAAGAAAGCTTATTCAACGTGTAATTTAATACAATTTGGTTTTATATCTTTGTTAGTATCCTCAGGCATTTTCCACCCCTGTATTCTGCATGTTAAGGACCTTTTCCTGGCTAGTGCTTATCAGCAGGAGAGTTCTCTTGTGCTGGGTTCTGTGATGATTTTATAAACTGGTAATTGCAGCTAAATGGAGGTAAAAATACTTTATTTTTTCACTATCCCAGAGTACTGTGTGGAGGACCTAGGCCCTTTCAGATCTGCACAGTACCATGTTTTAATGTCTCAGCACCCATAGGAGAGAACTGCCTTCTTATATGCTAAATTATTCAAATTAGCATTAACAATAGCCAATATTTAAGCATTAATAATTAGCCAGTATTTAAGGCTAAAGGAGTTAGTCTGCTTTAAACAGTATGCTTGCAGTAGTGGAATAAAGCTAGAAAAAGATCAAAACAGGAAAATCCAATATGGGGTTTATGTGTGATAGAAAAGCTTTTCTTCAGCTTCTCATGTATTTTGGTGTTCTGTGGAGGCCTGCTCCATATTTCCCTGTGAAAGGTGGGACTGGACATGGCATTAGAGCTTCTTTTTGCCTGTGCCTATTGCTGGTGACAGCAGAGCTGTGCATCCTTGACTTCTGTGTGCAAAGAGGGAATGACTTCTTCCTTCATAATCTCCTGTTCATTTTGTGTGAGTGCACTGCATGAGGTGCCACGGTAATGAAGTGGTTGATAAAACACAGTTGAAATCATTTCCCCCTGCCGTGTCCTGCTCCTTGAGATCTCTTAACATTTCCATGGTACACACAATTAGCTGTTTCCTGTCCTGACTTTCTGGCTGTTCCTTCCTGTTGTGACATTCCAGAGACAGGTTAGTTTAGCCTCGTATTTCATTTTTCTCATAATGCAATGTAGTACTTCATTAAGCTCATGACAATTTGTTTTTTTATAAGCAGTGGGAAAAGTGTGGTGCAAGGGATGCTCAATGGAAATACAGTGTCAGGATCCTGCATTAAATTGAGAGGCGTCCCATCAGTTTTGGGAAGGAGGGAAAGGACAGAATATTTCTGAGAATCCTGATAATTCTTGAAATTGAAACTTTTTCTTCACTAAACCACATTTTTTTTCTGTGAATGGCAAGCAGGATTAGCACATTTTTGTGACAGAATCTAAGACTGCTTTTGACTACTGTACATTACTTTGTAATTTAGTCTTGTAATGATGAAATAGTAATTTTAAAGTATTTGTGTGGTAACCTTTCTGGGCAGGGAACATGTTCAGCAGTAAGTACTGCTTATGCCCATCTACCTCTGCTTTTTCTCTCCCTTTTTGGACACAGGCCTTGACCGTGAGACCATAGCTGATGACCTGCCCCATCCCTTTGGCCTGACCCAGTACCAGGATTACATTTACTGGACGGACTGGAGCCGGCGCAGCATCGAGAGAGCCAACAAGACCAGCGGGCAGAACCGCACCATCATCCAGGGACACCTGGACTACGTCATGGACATCCTGGTCTTCCACTCCTCCAGGCAGGCAGGCTGGAATGAGTGTGCCTCCAGCAATGGGCACTGCTCCCACCTGTGCCTGGCAGTGCCTGTGGGGGGCTTTGTCTGTGGCTGCCCAGCTCACTATTCCTTGAACTCCGACAACAGGACCTGCAGTGGTAAGCCATAGGGAATGGAAAGGAAATGCAGGAGCACGTGTACTTGGAGGAAGGAAGAGTTTTCCAGTTTTCCAGCAGAAATGTCTTACTGAGTTTTAAAACAACATAGGATGTTGAAAGGAAAAACAAACAAACAAAAAAAAAAGTCTTGCAACATAACAGTATCTTAATTAAATAAGAAGAATGGCTGTTAGGGAACTTTTCCAGTGGCTCAACTACATCTCTGTAAACAGGAAATCTAAAAATGTTTTGGTTCTGTGTCTCTGTCAGACCCTCTTCAAGTACTTACTTGCTTATGTATTTCTAGTCTTGCCTGGCATAACAGATATGTGATACTTTAGTCTGTATTCTAGATTTCATGCAGTTTTTATGGGGTCAGGATTTCATTCTGTTTGCTGGCTGATGAGATGGTGAGGTGGGCCACTCAGACCTCTACAAGTGTTTTTCCTGAGTGAGGATGGGTTTGGCTCCAAGGCTTCCCCAGCAGTCTGGTTCCTGATCTCAGTGCAGCCAAGCCCCACTTTGCTTCATTGCTGTGCAGAATACAAACCGCAAGGCCCCTTAGGCTGTGTGTAATTAGTCTCTAACCAAACAATTTATCCATCTCTCAATAACTGGCTGCCAGTGAAGCTCTCATCATTTTGGCAGCAGCTCTGGATGGCTGATTTCCACTGGTGTCATTCACATTAGTCAGTGGGTGAAGAGATTCATGGTAGAGACAGATTGTATCTCATCCACATTATGTGTGAGTAGAGACATCCAACTGTTGTCCTAAAGCCGAAAGCTGGGCAGATTGTTCCACAAATGCCACCTCATGGCATTTTTTGAAAACCAGGCTTTTCAAAAAACTGTGCTTTTCTACTCCCCATCTGTTCTGTACTTCTCTGTTACCATGAGGGTTTCTCCTAACAGCCTGAACTTCATATTAGAGACAAAAACTCTACCTTCTCACGCTCTGTTAATGTAAACAGGAGCTATGTTTATGGAACATAGCCATAGCTTTGCATTCCATGCTGGGACAAACAAGACTGTGTGACAGTCACCTTAACCAATGTGGTTGGAAGGTGGAAACTCCATCCTCCAATCCACAGGCTTCCTTGCACCTGTATAAAGGTGCCCCCTTTAGTGAATAAAGCCTTCCTGTCCTGACCCTGATGGAACCCACATCTGTGTCCATGTCTCATCTTTCCCTCTGAACCTCACGTCGTGATACTTCTCCTCTCCTTTTTGATTACAATGGCCCCTTGCATGACAGCTGGACTCTTGCACCCTGGTACTCTCACGTGTTTGTGGAAGTTAGAGGATGGCTGGCACCTCTGTGATAGTGACTGTGATCTTCTAGGTGGAGCAGTTTGACTTCCAGTGGGGAAGAAGTAGCAGAATGATCAAAGGTCATGTTTTTCTTATGAAAATGCTCCCAGAAACAAAGCAAGGAGTAAAATACAGGAAATACATTGTGAGCCAATAGAACCATTTCCCCATGGTACAGTTCAGGGCTCTTTGTGTGGTATTAGGAGTTTTCCTTTGCCATATTCAAACCTGGGAACTTTCCAGCTTCTCATTTGTAGGTCATTGGAGATTTAGGCCTCTCTGCGTATAATTTAATTCCATTTTTTTGGACACTATAATTGAAGCATGAATTGTTTTAACTTTCTTTTGCCTGCATTCCTTGCTTATGTACCTCCTGAACATTATTAGTCCAGGCCCTGTGTAGAGGTCCTCCCTTCTGGAATGCCCTGCTCATGCATGCATAGGTTCTTTAATTATGCTCGGGTGAGATCTCTTCAGACCTACCACGTGTCATGAGTTGGAAGGCAGGGTTACACAGGAGACATATTCAATGCATTCCATTTGCCTGCTGCCAAAAATACAGTTAAAATATGTGACTATTGGGAGGGAGAATGATGAAAACTGGAAAGGGATTTCTGAAATTGGTACTGTTTCAGAGATGTGGAGTCTCAAGGGGAGAAATTCTGCTGTTGCTTTTTATAATGAGCTATCAATTCAAAGTTGTAAGCCAGGCAGTCTTGGAAAGTGAGAGGGTGTCTTTGGGGAAAAGTAGAAATAATTTTAGGTGCTTACATGTTTACCTGCATTGTTTTACTTTAAGTTTTTTCCCTTTCCATTTCTATCTAACTTCTTGGTAAGAATTCTGATGTTTCTGAATCCATTATTTTGCTATACACATTTTTATTAACTTGTCTTCACTTTATTTTTTTTTTTGTGCTTTCTTCTACAGTTTAGAGCTAAGTAGAAGGCAGCTCAAATTATTGGAGAAGTGCTTGGAGAGAGAATACAGGTTCCAGAAAGCAAAAATACCTTGCAATTAGTCCTGATTGTTATAGGATGTTAGGACAGAGTGTTGGTTTCCAAGGAAACTCCTCCCTGCCTTTTTTTTTTCCAGTTCAGAATAGCTGTTCAAAGTGTATGCTAAAATAACAAAGCAAGGTGATGATGTTCTCTAGGAGACTTTTGCTTCCTCCCATTTCCCAGGTGCTGCCTTACCTGTTTTACAGGCTGGTAAATGAATGCAGTGCCCCACTGCTAATCTCTCTCCAGACTTGGGCTGTAGAGAATTGATTGTACAAACTTCAGGGAGGCTTCAAGCTGCATTTCTGGCAATTGGCTCTTGTGCCAGCCTGCACAGCAGTGGCTTCAGGTAGAGCATTATTGAAAAGAACCCTCTGAAAAAGGAAAATGCTTTCACTACATTCTCTGATTTCTGGCCCAGTTATGTAATACAGAGATACATTTTTAAAATTATATATTAAATGCTTTGTGCTCTTACTGTAAGTTACAGCTGGTAAACTACAACTGTATGGGGTATTGAAATCTTACTTTCTGCTATTTGATGATATTTCTAATTAGAAAGAATAAACTTTTGTCCAGGAAATTTTGGCTGGGCAGAATATCAGATCTCTTTTTCTCATTGCAGGTTGTCATTCCCAGATAACCACCAAGAAATAGTAAAGATACATAGATTTGAGAAGAGCAAATACATTTTTCTTCAAAAACACAGCCTTGCACACAATTAAGAAATTTTCCTGTGAATTAGTTGTTTCATTCCAGTACAGGCAGAAAGAGGATTTGTGGGAACAGGACTGAACCACCTCAATCTAAATTGAAACATCCTGAAACATCTAAATAAGGAGCCAGTGCTGGTTTTTTTCTCACCTTTCTCTGCAAGTCGAAGTGCACCTAGCAAAGGGTTCAACTTCAAAATAGTGGAGCTGCATTTCCCTGTGACCCCTTTAGAAAGAAAATGGACTGTTCTTTGAGAGGCATAATTGACCATTCTTCTTTGAGATGCTTTTGACAGAAGTCCTCGCATTCACTAGTCCTGCCACTTAAAAAATCTTGTCTTTGTCTGTCACATCCATGCACAGACATTTATAGTAAAAAAAGGTCATTTGGAAGGTTTTTCATACTCATCAGAGGTTGAGATTGCTATGTTTTGATTTTTTTGTTTTGGTTTTGGCAAAGGAAGAGGGAAGAGGGGAATGAAATAACTGTCTGGTTATGGGTTGTAGTTCATTCTTAAACATAAAAATGCCCAATGTTATTGCCGCGTGTAACCCTTTTAAACCCCTTTCCCTTTTTTAACCCGTGCAGCTCCCACCACCTTCCTGCTGTTCAGCCAGAAGAACGCCATCAACCGCATGGTGATAGACGAGCAGCAGAGCCCAGACATCATCCTGCCCATCCACAGCCTGCGCAACGTGCGCGCCATCGACTACGACCCCCTGGAGAAGCAGCTCTACTGGATCGACTCCCGGCAGAACGTCATCCGCAAGGCGCAGGAGGACGGCAGCCAGGTACCCTGCTGGGGGAGAGCTGAGCCTTTGGCAGGCCCAAACAACAAATNTTCTACTCTAAACCAATCTCTAAAATCCAACTCAGCAAAAGATGGGGGACGAGAGCAAGAACAAGGAGCACAGGGGCTACTCCCCAATTCCTCCATCTTGTCTCTTCAACCCCATAGACTAAAAATCCTAGATTCTACATTTACATTCTATGATAAACTAAATACTACTTATTTTGAATTCTCTCAGCTTGTGATTCTTCATACAATGTGGGCATTCACTCCCATGGCCAGGGATCAGAGGCAGTGTCCTCCTGGGCTCTGTGTGAGGCTGGCTGACCCCCTTGTATAGATCCCAGACCCCCCTGTCCGGTCTCCAAACCCTCCAGGGTGGCAAGAGGGATGTTCTGGACTCCGACATGGGGATAATTCAGATGCACAGAATTCCCCACAGGTTACTGTGCCTTGGCAAAACAAGTGGTATCTGGAGTTTCCTGGAGTCCTCAGTCAATAAATCTGGGAGGTGGGGCAGTAAATAAAACATGGAAAACCAAGGCCAGCTTGAGCATACTGTTGTTCCCAGCACATTATTTGCTCAACACTTTTTGTCTGGAAGCTGTTTGAAACCCTTGAGATATGAAATATGGAAGGGAAGGTTCTTGGGAGAAACGGGGGATGTGACAAAGGTATGTGAGCAGAATTGCAGATCCTCTGAAATGAGGAGACTGGAACTATATGAGCACACCACTGTGTCTGGAGCCTCCTAGGCTCTGGAGCACAGAGAAAGAGAGATGTTGTAAATCACCAGGGCACAGAGTGGATACACTGAACCTGTAAAAATGTAGCAGGCTTGGGAAAATGTATTTGACTGGAAAATACAGAAAAAAATTGAGTAGGCCAGAAGGCAAAAAGTAATACATGCTGTGGTGGTTCAACCCTGGCTGGAGGCCAGACACCCACCTAAACCACCCTGTCACTTCTCTTCTCAGCTGGACAGGGGGGGACAAGATACAGCAAAGGCTCATCAGTTGGGAAAAGGGGTTACAGTCCATTCATCACCATTTGTTCTGCCACTGTTTCCTCCTCATGGAGAGGAGTCTTTTCCCTGCTCCAGTGTGGGGTCACTCCCACCACAGATAGTCTTCCATGAACTTCTCCCTCCAAATGAGTCTATGGACTATGTTTCTTCATGAGCTGCTCCAGTGTGAGTCCTCCTATGCGGCACAGTCCCTCAGGAACAGGCTGCTGCAGCCTGGGTCCCTCACAGAGTCACATAGGAAACCTGCTCCAGTGTGGGCTTTTCTCTCCATGGGGTTTCCCATGGGGTCCCAGCCTCCTTTGGGCATCCCCCTGCTCCAGCAACAGCTCCCTCAGGGAAAGAGTGGATCTCTGCACCCCTGTGCCCTCCATGGGCTGCAGGGGCACAGGGGAATCCTGGAGCAGCTCCTGCCCCTCCTTCCTCACTGCCCTCAGTGTCTGCAGGGCTGTTCCTCTCACATATTCTCACTCCACTTTTCTCTGATTGCAATTGCTTCTGCCCAATAATTTTTTTCCTCTTAAATAAATTATCCCAGAGTGTTACCACCATCCCTGATTGGCCCAGCCTTGGCCAGTGATGGGACCATCCTGGATTTGGTGGCATTGGCTCTGGTGGGCATGGGGGAAGCTTCCAGCACCTTCTCAGAACCTTCATCCCTATAGGGGATGGTATATATATATACCACCCCCACTACCAAAACTTGACCTTACAAACCCAATATGCTAGGGTTAGTGAGGTTAACTGTGACCAGTGACTGCTTATTCAATTTTGCTTTTTAAAATAGATCTTTTCTTCCTGATTTTTTGAATGTGGGAGGAGTGAGAGATTAAGATGAGCAACACAACACAAGAGAGGTGCTATATTCAATTGAATTTTAAGAGTGTGGTTTCTGATGGTGGGTGTGGTGATACGATCCTGCTGTATGCCCTTCAGCCTTAACTCTTAATTTAGCAATGCTTTTAATTGTGGAACATCTAAATAATACCCAAAACTAGTCAAAATCACTGTGTTTTTGCCGGCTTCAGCAGAATAAACAAATGAAAGACTTGCAGGCACACCATTTCATAGAGGTGACAAGCCAAATAAAGTTAGGCAAATTTTCTGATGAAGTTTAATTTAGGGATGAGAGGGTAGAGGCTGCTCACTTCATACACATGGCTTCCAAAATGTTTATGTAGGCTGTGTTTAGTGATTTATTAATCCTCTTCAGAATTTCAGAAAAGTCCATGAAAGATGTTAGTGAGGTTCTTTCTAAAGGTAACAATAATTTAAAAAGAAGAAGAAGGCATGCTAACTCTAGAAGTCTAGACCAGTAGAAGGCAAGACCTTGAATTAGGAAGGTGTTTGCTGGAAGTGCTCTGAAGTCAAGGTTGTACACCAGCTGATATCCTTCCCATCCTTGGCAGAGCTGCCTTCTATTTATTAACCAACCTCATGTCCTCCATCTGAGATGGCAGCAATGGTGGAGAAGAATGAGGCAAGCATTTCAAGTACTGTCTGGCCTCACTTTGCCTGTGTTTTTCTCTGCCTGTGTTTTTCTCTGCTCAACTGCAGCTTTGGGAATTAGTGGTGGTATGTAGCTATTGTAGACTGTTAAATGTGTTAAGTTTTGGTCTATCCAAACAGAACTCTTGAGCTGTCTCAAAAGTAGAAAAAAATACAGAAGCTGACTCTGGACCTTGAACACAGAGACAATTTGGACTGACTGGTCAAACTTGCAAAGTCCTACAAGCTGCTGTCAGCTTGTGTGATTGCCATTACAGCAAACCAGCAGGACCAATTGTCTCTATCGTATCGAAGGTGTTGGAGTGGCAACAGAACCTGGGTCTCTCCTTATTTGTGCTAATATTTCGTCTGTCTCCTTTTTCTGAGCAATAGTTAGACATGGTCCATCCATAGCAAATGAAGCTATTCACATTAGATTAAGGTTAAACATTCTCCTGTTGTTTCCTTTGCAGAGCCTCACTGTTGTGACCAGTCCAGTTCCCAATCAGAACCTGGACATGCAGCCCTACGACCTCAGCATCGACATCTACAGCCGCTACATCTACTGGACCTGCGAGGCCACCAACGTCATCAACGTCACCCGCCTGGATGGGAGGCCCATGGGAGTGGTGCTCAAGGGGGACCAGGACAGGCCCAGAGCCATTGTGGTGAACCCAGAGAAAGGGTATGTGGGGAAAATCAGGCCCAGGGGTTTGAGAATTAAGTTGTTTTCTTGCTGCAGCTTGTTTTCTGTTTGTCAGAATGAAAAACAACTTTGACATTTGTTAAGATATCTTGGATTTAGAGCAAAAATGTGGAAAGATCAAATAAACCTTTTTTTCCTCTAATCATTCCTGTTCCAGATACATGTATTTCACCAACCTCCAGGAGAGATCTCCTAAAATTGAGAGAGCAGCATTGGATGGAACTGAGCGAGAAGTCCTTTTTTTCAGTGGTTTGAGCAAGCCCATCGCCTTAGCTATTGACAGCCAGCTGGGCAAGTTGTTCTGGGCTGACTCAGATCTGCGCAGGATTGAAAGCAGTGACCTTTCAGGTAGAGTAGCACCTGAATTCGGTGACTCATTTGTGTGGTGTGGGTGTGGGGGAATGCAGAGAGAAGTGTCATCTTTTCCTTCCTACTATAAACAGTCTGCACTGTGATTCTAATCACTCCCTGAATTCCCAGCCAGGGAATGTGCATGACTCATGTAGCGTGTCTTTACAGTTTCATGACTCTGTGATTTGCATTATTAATTGCTACACATGCTATTTACCTCAGGTTCTCGATGCAAAACCTTCGTGTGGCTTCCCAAAGTTAACTGATGAATAAATAGCAGCAGTTTTGGAAAGGGGAGAGAAAGGGTTGTTTTTAAAGGCATTGCTTTTGGTGCACTAATCTGTCAATCAGAGGAAAGTTCCCTGTTAGTGGAAAATGTGTCCTGCAGAGTTGAAGCAGCAGGTGTCCGGGTTACTTATGTACCTGTCATTTGGGGTGAAAAGATGTGAGAAGGATAGAGAAGATCTAACATCTCTCTGTCCTCAAAAGATAAAAACCTCCCTCTTCCAGTTGTGGAATTCTCTTTGCCTGCTCCCTAAGATTGGTTATGCTGCTTGTCTGACCTCCTCTATGATTTCATTCAGCCCACTTAACAATAAACTAACGACATGATACAAAAAAAGACAAGTAGAGAATGGAGTTCTGTTGGCTTGTGAAGCTGCATTGGTTCAGGAAAGAGTCCAGCAAGCAACCAGAAGTGGAGCAAAAGAAGAGGGGAAAATTATATGGTCCAGATGGGGTGAGAAAGACAAATGTCATTTACTAGCCTAATCCAGCAAACTGCTGGATCAGCTCAGCTTCCTCAAGTACCATTGGTACTAATTTGTGATACAGATTGGGCTGGATGTTGTTGCTGGAAGTGAGAGTTGAAAACAGGACAGGAGTTATGACAGCTTGCAGTAATGTTTGTGGTAATATCTTCCACTTATGGCATGGTACCTTCATTCAAAGTAGCAGCATGTAACCCCATTGGCACCACTTGGATTTTCAGCCTTTTGCTAAGTTCCTAGAATAAGCTTTTGGTTTGGAAAACATTTTGGTTTTCCTAGATGGTTGGAATTAAAGCTCAGAAAGACAGGAATTTTTTTTCTGTGGTGTGTCACTGGAAGATTCAGGGTCACTATTGAACTGTGATATCCTGATTGTTTGCTGGTTTAAAATGCAAGACACAACCTGAGTCAGTGAATTATTAAAGAACAAAAAAATAAGTGCTGGTGTTGTACTTTCCAAGCTGTCCCCAGTCCAGGCTTGCATGAGCAGAGTAACAGGCAGGAGAATATTACATGTGCTTTATTTCTCTCTGTCTGTTACCTGCCTGAAATTAGGACACCAGACAAGGAGACAGGTCTAGATTCTAATTCAGTCTTGGTTTAATGATTCTGCTTTTTTTTAATTAAAGATGTGGCTGTTGGATCACCAATGTTGTGTAGTAAAAGCTCACCATGTTTCGAAGAGCACGAAGGAAAACCATTCCAAAACCTCTCTTGCTTTTTGGCATTTGCACGACAAATAGATTGCTATAATCACCACAATAAATTGCTGACTGCTGAGATGCATTCCTGTGCTTAGGAATGCTGATTAATAAGCTCTTTTGACCAGCAGAGTAATTTTTTTGCGTGTTAGCTTCTTAAAAACATTCAGCCTCTTGCTCTGTCAGTTCTGTAGATGCCAGTACCCATAAAGACAGCTAGGATGCCTTTTATGTGATGTAGTCCTTCTTTCCTCCCTGTCCTTCAGGCATGCAGCTAGGACTTGGTTATTCTGCCCAAATGGGAGATCCTATTGAAGTTAACCAGATTCTTCACATGATTAAGGGGTTGTTTATGAAAAGATGACTGGAATTAGCTCCCTACCATGGAAACTATTTGGAAATTAGTTCTCCTATTCCAGAATAATTAGTGTGATTTGGAAATGTCTAATGATTCTGGAATTAAGTAATTTTTATTTGGAAATAGAATGAGCTATGGGTGTGTCCTGCTTTTTGTGTTTATTTGGTTGGTTTTAAGTCTTTTTGTAAAAGGTATTGCTGGAAAGGGGATGGTGATGCCAGGAGGCAAAGCTTCTCTTAATCATGTCTCCCTTTCATCTGACATTCCCAGTAAAGGAGACTGGCACCCTGATGAGTCAGCTTTTGGTTTCATTGTTGGTTTATGGAAGGAGGGATTTTAGAGTCTCAGTTTACCAGAAATAGTCAGTTACACTTGGTCACAAATATGAAAAAGAAAGATTAAGACATTAAGGGAGTGAAAATATTAAGGTTTGGAGCTTTAGGAAGATCCTGAAAAAGGCTATGCTGATTGACATGGGCATGGCAGAGCAGGGCATGTACAGACTCCTTTGGGTAGGTCAAGGTCTTAGCTTTTGTATTCCTTCCTATCTTCCGTGCCTTTTGCCCTATTCTCAGCTTAATTTATTTCTCAAGATGCAGGTTTCTGTTTCTTACCTTTTCCCAACAGAATTAGTCATGTTATTGGGGTTTAATAGATGGTTGCAGTTATTTAGGTTGACTTACATCACTCAGTCTATTAATTTCTACATCAGTCTGGGTATAACCTCCCTCAGAATTCATCAACGTCTTTTCTTAATCAGATCATTGCTCCAAAGTGGTGGTGAGAGCCCAGCCTAGCTGATTTGAATCCCCATGTTTTCCTTCAGGTTTTGATGCTTGGTAAATGTTTGGAAGGTTACTTAACTTCTGAGCTCTCTGTACATTTAGTGAAAAGGAGGTAAATACATTTTTCGTAGCTGAATTTGTTTCTAAGTCATCACCATTGACATAATGTTGATTAAATTCTCAACAAGCAAAAAAATTCTCTTACTCTTAAAAAAGCAGAGAGGGACAGAACTTACTCAAAGTATAAAATCATGAAGTGCATGTGTCTTCTGTTGGGTTATTTTGTGTGGGTATGGTAGAGATGGGGTTGATTTTCCCCTGGAATTCAGTTATTCCAGTATATTTTTACAAAACAAAAATAATAGAACTTACTGGAAATCATTCTGGATTTCCAGTGGATGAAAAATGTAAAGCTATTGTTTGCTGTAGTAAAAGTGAAAAATAAGCAGAGCAGTGAGCTCAGATATCAGAAATACCAGGATTTAGAGGTAAGTTTTCAAGCTTTAGCTTGATTTGCATGATCCTGTTTCAGCTTCACAAAACTGAAGCAGATTCCGTGTGCTTCGCAAGTAATTTTGTGCTCAGAATCTGATCAGCTCACTGAATATCTGACTGTTAATGACCACATCTTCATGTTAAATAAAGAAAGCATAGATTAAGCCTCCCTCCTGAGGCCTCAGGTTTTGACTAACGTTTTTCTTCTGTGTTGTTACAAAGTCTTTGCTGTCTCCAGACAGACTTTAGTGATACCTTTAAAAAAACGGTTGACTGTGTTCTGTTTGTGTGGAGAGTTAACCATGAAATGTGACAGTCACTCTTGACTGTATTTAATGCCAGAAAATCTGGCATAAAAATCAACAACCACTCCTCAGAGGTGTAAGGCCTCTTGTCTGCTCCTGGTGATTGCTAAAGGAACTCAGGAAAGTAAGTCTTTGATAGGAAGAAAGGAGCATTCCCAATTTGGCACTAAGAGCTTAGTGAAGGTAACGTAGCTGAAAGAAAAGAACACAAGGAAGTTAGAAGTGTTAATCTCATAATTCATGTGAGAAGTCCTAATTACCCTGCTTTCACTTGGATTTTATCTTGTATGGGTTAGCTGAAGCCAATAATCCATCTTCTTATTCCCTGTTGTATGGCAAGACAAAGCAGTTAATCTCTCCAAAAAGGGAAAGAAAATGAAAAGAACTACCAATTTCCATCATATTAATAAGAGACTGGAAAGGCTCATGAGAGATGAGCCCTCCCACTCCAGGTGCTTCTCAAATACACTAGATATGAAGAGAAAGCAGAAAAGAAATTCGGTAATCTGTCTGCAAAATGCATAAGTCTTGCATCACAGGATGCAGAATTGCCTGGATTTTTGTAGTAGGCTTACCCAGTTGCATAAAAGTAGTGAAAAATAGTGGTGTGAGTAGTGTAGGAGATGTTTTTGCCAGTTTTGTAGTTTTTCCTGGTTGAACCGAAGCACTCCCTCCCTCCTGCAGGTGCTAACCGGATCGTTTTGGAAGACTCCAACATCCTGCAGCCCGTGGGCCTGACAGTGTTTGAGAACTGGCTGTACTGGATTGACAGGCAGCAGCAGATGATTGAAAAGATCGATATGACCGGTCGAGAAGGACGAACAAAGGTCCAGGCTCGTATTGCACAACTCAGTGACATCCATGCTGTGAAGGAGCTCAACCTGCAGGAATACAGTGAGTGCAATCCCTGCCTGCAGGTGCAGACAGGGCTGAGAGCTCCAGCCAAGAGACACGAGCCTGTTGTGCCTTGTTGCTGATCAGCATCAGCGCAGATGGAAGGGGCCAGGAGTTGGTATTGGTGCTGTGAGGTTGTTCCCTTCAGGCACTTGGCAGAGGCTGGAAATCTATCACAACCCCAGCATCGTGTTCTCTTGCTGATGACAACTTGATGTGTAGTCCCATCCAGGCACCTGGCATTTGAGTGTCTCTAGGCACAGTGGAAACATCCTGTTATCCCTAAGAGAGGGCTTTCTGGATCATGCTGGTGCATATTGGATGTTCAATGTTTAGGCAAGCACAGCTCTCAGGGCCTGTCATTAGCTGTCAAAGTTTCAGTGGACTGCTTGCCTTGAAGGCAGAGTGAGCAACTTGTGGTGGTGGTATTTCATACTGAAAGTGAATTGACAGAAGAGCAATGATTGCACAAAGGAAGTGTGCATTAAATAGCAGTTTGTGTTGATCATGGCTGCACTTTTTGAAAGTTTCTGCTTACCAGGCCTTTCCACACACACTCACTTGAAGTGGTGAGAGGTGGGTAGTTAAAGCAGTGGAGATGCTGTCATCCTGGAGGAAATAGGCCTGGTTAGTAGGCTGTGGTGCATGCCTTGGAGAAATATGTAGAAAAACGTCTGGGGATGTTTAATTAAAACATCAGTGCAGACTACTACTAGTTTTGTGTGTTAATAATCTCAGTAAATCTGTCAGGAGTTCCAAGAGAAATATGTTGTCCTTATTAAACATTAAAATGAAGAGGCATATTTATCTAGAGCACAAATGTTAATTTGAGTTTCAGAGAGAGCGTGGAAGCTTCAGAATTCATAAATTAGAAAAGTTTATTTTTTTAATGGTCTTTGGTAGATAAAATGAAGTATAGAATCCAAGACATCCTGTTGTATTACTAATGTACTATTTGCTGCAGAGAACTACTGCTACCTCACACAAGAAGCAAAATGCTTTGAGTACTGTTTTAGTATAAATTCTTAGAGTAGTTTCAGATTATGGAGAGTTACTAATGTATGTTACAATTAGAGATGTGTGTAACGGGAGAAATACAACAAAACAAAAAATTAACAGAGATTTTTCATTAATCCCCTCCCCAGAGGGTAGGGGTAATGAAGAAATGACTGAAAGGTCATGAAATAGGTGAGGATTTCTTATCAGTGCCTGTCTTTCTTATTTTTAAAATCCTAGGACAACACCCGTGCTCCCAAGACAACGGTGGCTGCTCCCACATTTGCATTGTGAAGGGGGACGGCACCACGCGCTGCTCGTGCCCCGTGCACCTGGTGCTGCTGCAGGATGAGCTGTCCTGTGGAGGTGAGTCCTTCCCAAGTCCTGTGTCCCTGGGATCCAGCTTCAGCCTTGGGGAGGGGCTCCATCCTCAGGGATGGCTTCTGAGCCAGAGGAATGTGACAGTGCACCAGGTGCTGTTACACACCTGTACAGACTCACCTCTTTCCTTCCACCCTCCAGCTAAATCTGCAAGTATTGAGGAGTAAGGGAAGAGGGGAAAAAAATCTCTAACTGTTGAATAAGGATTTCTGTTCACTCTTTCTACTTAAGACTTAAGTTGAATAATTGCAACTTAATTCTTTAATCATATGATTTTTATTACTTTTTGCTGTCACTCCCCATGTTCTGCCCTTTCAGGCAGTGGTGGATTCTCACATTCTGGCATATGGCACAGTCTGTGCTGTTTTGTTCCTCTCTGTTGGCCTCCCCAAGCTCACCCTGTGTGTGTCTTTCTGTCTCAGAAGGGCAAGCTGCCCCCTTCCATGGTGATATGGGCACTGCAGCCCACGCCCTGGTGTCTGCAGAGTGGGGCTGCAATGGGGCACTTTGGTGCTTGGGTCTCTTTGTGCCACTGGACTGAATGGGTTTATTGTGCAATCATCTCGCCATCGAGGCGACGTGTGGTCTCACAATGGAACAAGAGCTAACATAATCCAGATATTTCTCAGAGCAAGTTTAATACCAGGCCAGAAAGCCGGGGGAGTAAAGGGGAATTTAAAAAAGGGAAAAAATCTACACTTACTTACTTACTGCCTGAGATTAACAGTTAGTGTAGTAAATGTTAAATAACAACTAACAGATGTGTTGAGGTAGTGGAACTTGACTAGATGGAGCAGTTTTTTGTTTTAAAAGAATTTTGACTGAATAGAGCTGTCAAGGGCACATAACTAGACACTGAGTCACAGTGCATCCATCTGCAGCAAATTACATCCTTTTAACATCCTCTATACAATAACTGTCAAACATGAAAGAGAGTAAGCCACTGGCTGTGTATACAGTGGTGTTGCAGGGAAGGGGGAGTTGAAGACTGTGATGACTTTGACTGCAAGTCTTACTAAGAAAAAGGTGTGAGAGTCTGAAGTGGGAAGGGAAGAAAAGAATTGTGTTTTGAGTGTGCATGTTTCTCTGTTCCTCTTGTTCTTCATCTGTCAAGCCCCTGTTGATGTGAGCCTGCATCAGTCACGCTGGCCTCAAGGTCTGCAAAAGCAGCTGAACGCAGTGGCTGTGGAAGTGACCTTATGATGTGGCCCATTGCTCATCAGCCGCTTTGACATAGGAAAGCAGCTGAGCTCTTGTCCTTACCTGTCCGGATCTGCTGTTTGCTCACCTGGATTTTTAACTTGTGTTTGTTTGCTTGATTTTCAAAGAACCACCAACATGCTCCCCTCAGCAGTTCACCTGTTTCACAGGTGAGATTGACTGCATCCCAGTGGCGTGGCGCTGCGACGGCTTCACCGAGTGCGAGGACCACAGCGACGAGAAGAACTGCCCGGTGTGCTCCGAGAGCCAGTTCCAGTGCGAGAGCGGGCAGTGCATCGACAGCGCCCTGCGCTGCAACGGGGAGGCCAACTGCCAGGACAGCTCTGATGAGAAGAGCTGCGAAGGTAACGCTAGGACATCCCTCTGGCCAACCTGCAGGGTCTGGGATCTATACAAGGGGGTCAGCCAGACTCACACAGAGCCCAGGAGGACACTGCCTCTGATCCCTGGCCATGGGAGTGAATGCNGCAGAGCTGAGACAGAACTGAGATAATGCCCCTGCCAGGGAGGCCTGGCAGAGCTGAGACAGAACTGAGATAATGCCCCTGCCAGGGAGGCCTGGCAGAGCTGAGAAAGAACTGAGAGATAATGAAAAATAAACAACCTTGGAAACATGGACTGGTGGACTCAGCTTGTCGACTCTAGCTCCAGTGTGAAACACTCAGGGCAAAGAGAAGACAGAAAACCTTATTACCTCGGGGAACAGCAACCCCAAGGAGAATCTCAGGGAACTGAAACCTGAGAGTACGCAGGAAATGTCACTGGGATGCTGGGAAAAGTACCAGCCTTACTGCTGGGCAGGATTTGAAAAGATCCAAGGTTCTGCTAGTTTTTAAACTGGTCTGTTAAACAGGAGTTATTTCGTAACTCTGTACTTTTGTTTCTCTACCTGTGAAGTGGAAATTAAGAGTGATCTCCGTCAGAGTGGCTTAAATGCTGTTTGTGAAAAGTATTATCAAAAGTACAGCATGATTTTAAGCCTAAGTATCTGGAGGGAACTACACAGTGGAGCAAATCCTTGTCGTAGCTTTTTGTGTGCCTTGTACCGAGTAAAGGTTTTGGGATTGTTTATTTTACAATACCTGAACAGAATAAGCTTTTCTGAGTAAGCAATAGTGGGAGACAGAGGAGATTTCTGGAGACCTGCTCTTCCCACAGAGCACAGCAAAAGAGAGTATTTAAGCCTCTCTACAGAGGGAAGTGCTGTTGCCAGCACAATGAGAATTAAGTTCATTTTGGAAAGGACAGATTTTGCTGGTGGAATCTGAACTGCCCCACCACTACACAACATGAAATGTGAGCAGACTCATCCTTTCCTTATTGCAGATGTAGTGAAGAGTTGTAGGGACAACTTGTAAACTTGAAAGGATGCTTCTTCTTTATATCCTTTCGTGCATTTTCCTTCTTTGTGGAGACTGTTGAAATGTCTTTAAATCAAGGCAAAATTTGTTTCCAAAAGATGTGCTTCAGCTCAAACAAAAGCACAGAGCTGGAATTCCTGTGTGCTGAAAGGTGATTGTTAGCCAGCTGAGATGCTGACATCTGAAATTGTGTTGTGCAAGTTAACTTCCCAGTTGTCATCCAGCAGCTGGAGATGTCAGACATGGGGCTGTTTATCACCTTCAAAGTCGTTCTGTTGCTGAGAGTATTCAAGTTGATTACAAATCACAGAAGCCTTTAATTTAACTTCTTAATTGAGCTGAAGACAAAAACGGGATTTCTAGATTTATGAGAAACAGGAGGCAGGAATATGTGGAAACAGCAGCAGCCAGCACCTTGCCTGCAGCACCTTTTATTTTTTCAGTGTACTGACAAAGCTTCAGTTTTATATTCTGCCCTTCATTTTAGTTTAAAAATATAATATCAAGTCACTATATTGCCTCATGATTGAGGAGTTTTGTGGTTTACAGGAAGAGTATAAGGACATTAAGAAAGACATTTATTTTTCTTAAACATTTTTAGTATCATGGTTTGGCAGATTTATTTTTCATAACTTAATTCTTCTCTGTTATAGTACACTAAATGCTTAGGGTTGGAGATTCCTATAGTAATTTTGTAATAACCATGTCCTGGGATAAGTGCCTGTATTCTCAATGGCCCCAGAGTTATTTTAGAGGAGGGTCACTTTATCTTGTACTGTTCTTTCTGGAAGCAGGCAGTGAAGCCCAGGTAGCAGTGGGCACTGTCCTCAGCAGAACACTGAGTCACTTGCACTGCATGGTTCACGTGGGGGACTTTGTGTGCCACTGGCTACTTCCAGAAATGAAGCACTCAGAGCTCTCTCAAGATACTCCTGATTGAATGCTTTGGTGTCTTTATTTCTTAATGATTTTCAAGAGGAGAAGTTTGATGCTGACGTTGCTGTGGGGGTTCTTTGCAGTGCTGTGTTTAACGGATCAGTTCCGCTGTGCCAGCGGGCAGTGCATCGGGAAGAGCAAGAAGTGTGACCACAACCTGGACTGCAGTGACAGCTCTGATGAGCAAGGATGCTGTAAGTACTGCCTGACACTGGGGACTTGGTTGCAGCAGCCAAAATTTCTCACTTTTCCTATGAGTTTGATTTTATTCTGCCAAGCAAACTGAATTCGTTGTTCCCAGAGTTAATGCTTCTCTTCTGTCATGCAATTAATGCACAATGTGGTGCAGTAGGAATAACAAAAATAATTAGTATTCTGAGCAAGTAGTTTCTGAGGCACAGAATGCCAGTTATTTTTCTTCTTACCTCTTTAAAATTTTAAAAGAAGCAAAAAGGTTTGTTTTACTGTAATGTTAATATGCTGAGTTGTTTCAATGTTGAAAAAAATCTCTTGGCATGAGGCATTCATATATAATTTCTCTGCTTCATGGTTTTCTCACCCAGGGAATTAATAGCAGGTACTTTTAGAATCAGAAGAGCACTCTGTTTTTAGAGTAAACCTTCTAAAATTTCCCTTTTTTATCTTGAAAGGATGTAATTATGAGCTTGATTTCTGATTTGTAACATGTGATATCCCCTACCTTGAAATCTCCAGGGCTCTACAAGAAAACCACTGCCTTTAAAATTCCAACTCAAAACTTCACTTCACTGTTGGTGCTTTAAAAGAAGTTGTAAATAGGGACATCTCATCTTGTGTTAGAGATCCATGTATCACAGCTGGCATGCAGATAATTTGAAAATGCAAAGCCAGAGCCGAACCCTTGATCTTGAGAAGGAGTATTAAGAGATGTTCTGTCATGCTACCAAGTTGGTAGTGACATTATCACAGGCTTGTGTAGTTCCCTTTATTAAAGTTTGCATGTTCTCCAGCTTTGTAACAGAGGATGGAAAATTGGCCCACCCAGAATAAGATGGCAGTTGTCACCATCCCTCTTTCACTGTGATCAGAAGTCTGTTTACTTATCTCTGCAGAATGTGACAAGCTGGTTCAAGTGTGGGTTTGGTGTTCAGGGAGAAGAAAATGTGTTGAGGAAAAAACTTTCAGTAATGCATAAGATGTAAAACACTGACTAGAACAGGAAAACACTTTAAAGTCTGCCTTTCTTGTCAAATTCATGAGCACAGGCAGGGGGTTGTCAGTTACTCCCAGAAATGTCATTGCTTAGAACTGGTCTTCTCATTTTGACTGTTGAATAATTGTTCTGGGTACAGATTCCTCATAAGGTGGCATCTCTCAGGCTGATGCTCAGCTCTATCTGTAACCATCAGGATGAGTCAGATTTGGAATAGTTTTGGTTGTTTAATAAACAGCAGCAAACCAAAAATTGATCACTGCAGAACAGTCAAGGTGATGCTCCATAAGAGATTGTTATACTGCTGAGAAAAGGGAGTGCCAGGCTGTTACACTGAGGGATCACTGAGGTGTGACATGAAAAGCAGCTGTTGTCATCTTCAGTGACAAGAAAAGCACCAGAGGAGCCCCCTGCACAGTGTCATCTGCAGACATGGCTGCAGGTCTTCTTCACTGAGTTCAAAGGAGAGCTCTGCTTGTCAGCCTGAAGCAAGAGCAGGGCCTGCTCCATCACCCCCCTTGCACATGCATGTACTGCTTATTTCCTGTTATTTGTGATCCAAAAAACCTAATGGCACATTTGGAGGTCATCCTGGAGGCTGCAGGTAGCCCTTATGGACACTCAGAGTCTTTGAACTGTCCTAGGGCCTGCTTGTTCCTCCCATGTATTAATTTGAAAGTTGTCTGCCTACAGAAGAGGAGGAAAGATGCAAGAAAAACCAATGTTGGTCTAAACTGACATGATCTGATTTTCCTTTTCCCTTTTAGACACAACAGAAGCCCCACAGCCCAACAACACCATAGGCTCCATCATTGGTGTGATCCTCACGGTGTTCGTGGTGGGGGCAATGTACTTTGTGTGCCAGAGGGTGCTGTGCCCGCGCATGAAGGGGGACGGGGAGACCATGACCAACGACTACGTGGTGCATGGGCCCGCCTCGGTGCCCCTGGGCTACGTGCCCCACCCCAGCTCCCTGTCAGGCTCTCTCCCTGGTGAGTAAAGGGCTGAGCCTTGTCTGTGCCCCACAGCTGTCCTTGAGGATAACTGTGCGTCTGTGTGCAGGAAATCCCTGCTCCAGATGCAGTTCTTGGAAGCCAGGAGTGCCAAGGCTTGCTGCCATCCTTCTTTACAGTAATGAACTGCTGTTTTACCCATGCTGTTCACAAGCATTTAGGTACTTAGCAGAAGCTAAGCTCCAATAAATGCACACACTGTGCATTTTCTTTTGTTACTAAAGAATCCCCTTTTTGGGCTACTGTAGCACCAGCAAAGTTTCACAACAGTACAGGGTAAAGTTACACAGAGTTATATTCATGGGACTTTAAACATCATATAATCATTCTTGGTAGCTTTGTAAACTAAATTGGTATGCTTGTGAGACTTCTTGCCAAGTCTCTAATGACCAGCAGGAACTTTGGTCTCATTTCATTTAATTATGAATTTTCCAATACATGATGCTACTGCTGTTTAAAAAGTAAAACTTAACCACAACATTGCACTCCATCTATATGCATTGCCTCTGTATATATTGATTAAATATGTACTGTAACACAGTATATGTGGCTTTTAGATCCAGCAGGCGCCTCTCAGAATATAATTTGGTTTAATACCAAGATAATTAATTTGGGGTTTGCAAGTTGTGCTTGTACTGCTGTTGCCCTCCAGATTATTTTTTAAGCTTATTTTGTCTGTGAATTGAGGAGGAATTGAATGCTGACACACATCTCTGTTCTTCAGGTATGTCTCGAGGTAAATCTGTCATCAGCTCCCTCAGCATTATGGGAGGAAGCAGTGGCCCACCCTATGACAGGGCCCACGTTACAGGAGCCTCCTCCAGTAGTTCTTCAAGCACCAAAGGCACTTACTTTCCTCCAGTAAGTCATTCTGTTATTCATAAACCTTTAATAACTTTCAGGGAAGCCACAGCGTCTTTCTTAAGGTTAATCAATCGACAGATTAATGTTTTGATTTAGAATTCTAGCCTAATAAAGCTGTTTGGATATGGAGTAAGTGATTTTGAAAGGGGATTGTCTTTTTCCAAAATGGTCCAGAATTTTTTGCTTAATTTAAAAAAGTTGTGAGAAAGCTGAGTGCCAGGAAAGAAGATGTTAGATTGAATGTCAGGGGAGATGAAAAAAAATCCCTGTAGATGTTGAGCAGCTCTGGCAGAGAGATCACCTTTCATTACACTGTGCCATGTGCCTCTGAAGGTAAAGGTTTATTCTGTACAGACCTTTCAATGAATTAAAGTGAAGCTTTGTGTCATGTGTCTTTACAAGTGCAGGTAAATAAGTAAACAAGTGTTTTGAGCTCCATTACATCCCTCCATCACAAATGGGTAGTGTGGCGCACTAACTGCTGTGGAACCGTTGGTGCCAGCCCTAGAGGGCTCCCTGCCTCTTCACTTCTGCCATCTGTGGTTTGGATATTTTTGTGCAGCTCCCACAAAAACACTGACTCTAACACTCAACAGTGTTAGAGTCCCATGCTTGGTGAGGCTGGAGTCTTCAAGTGTCTGTTTTCAGTTCTGAGAATCAAGATCAGGCTTTAAATCAGCTTTAAATTAATCCAAATACACGGAGTAAGAACAGGCCTGCATAGGGAAGGAATGCTTGTATTGGCCAGCCTGCTGTAAGTATTATAAGTAGAGCAATATTTGGGGCCTGCAGCTTGCAGGAGCAGAGATCTGCCAGTCTGCCTGGGGCAGTGGTATCCCTAGTGACAATCTAGAATTGAACATCTGGCTGCAGCTTTACTTTTCAGCACTGGCTGTGTCAAAATAGCCACAGCAGTCAGCGTTTTTTGAGAAGAGCTTAGGAGTAGGCAGTAGGAATGGCAACAAATGGCATTTCCAGGGTCTGCTTAAGAGCTGGGGAATAAACAGGAAAAAAAATCCTGTTTGTTGGGAGGGCTACCTGTGCAGTTCTTGACTCAAGGTTCCTGTTAGACAGTACTAAAAAATTACCAAGTGGCATTTTCTTGTGTTTCTTTTGTATGTTTCTTTTTTAAAAGTGGCTTTTTTCCTTTCTTACTCCTTAGATTTTGAACCCACCACCATCACCAGCTACTGAACGTTCACACTATACAATGGAATTTGGTTATTCTTCAAACAGCCCATCCACTCATAGATCCTACAGGTAATTACTATTGCAATAGCTTCTGTTAGGATCAAAGCAGTTAGTGTAGAAAATGCAGAATAAAGGCAGCCTCTGCTCCATAAGAATTACAATCAAAGGCTCTAATTCTGCAAGCACTAAACTGGTGCTTCAGTGGGCTCACGTGTATCAGGCCACTGCTGCCTGTGTAGAAGTGCAGCACTGTTTGAGGTAAATCATACCCTGAGTGGGTAGTGATACATCCCTGGGATGTATTCCTTAAGGGAAATGACAGCACTCATCACAGAATTATCTATATGCCAAAAGAAATGCAGTACCATGAGTATTTTGAGCCAAAAAAACTTACCCTGGAGTGAACCCTGCCTTCTTTTAGGCTTTTGCCATAAATAATTTGTTATGTAATTATCAGAAATTATAAGCAAACACCCTGTGGAAGAAAAGTTTGGAATATAAAGGCTAATAAGTCAGAAGTAACATTCATATTGTCTAGATAAAGCACAGAATTCCTAGTTTGACACATTAAGGGTTAATATCTGGAAAAGATTGCTAACCTTTTGCTTTATTTTCTCTTGGCTAGTATTTATGGGCATGCATTTTCTCTCTGTTTGAATGTATTCTTCTTACCTTCCCTGTAAGAATGCTGGGATTAGTTATGATTTTATAACAAGTTACTAAAAATAGAGGAACAGACCTCTGCTACCCAAGGGTGTAAAGGTTCCCCTCCCAAATCACCAGTAGATGTGGTCAGTGAGAAGAGAGTGCTGTGTTTGTCTGAAAGCTGTGCCTCCCTAACACAGAGCCTTTGGGGGCTTTGGATAATGAGGTCTCTGGGGCTGAACAGACATCTCTTCTCCATTAGCAGAAAATATGGCCTCTGTTGTGCAGAAGGTCAGACCAGATGTTTATAATGATCCCTTGCAGCCATATGAAAAATCTTTTTAAATTATGTAATTTTCTAATGAAAGAAACCCAAATTCAGACACCAGCATCGTCCATCCACTGGTTAGCAGATGAAGTATTATAAATGATATTAGGGGTGTAGCATAGGGTTCAATATTTTCCAAATGCTCCCTCGCCCCAAAATAAACACTGGTCTTGCTGCTTCTGATCTTATTTTTTCCCTAATATTCTGGCTTGACTCTAGAGGAGCTGCTTCCCCTTGTATCCGCAGCCACTGACTGTGATGCTGGGAGTTGTAGTTACCACGCATTTCCCTTTCTAATTTGTTTCCTTGAAACTATCTTGGGCTCATTTTAAAAGATGTTTTGTGGTAGCAGCCTTTGAGAATTTCATCCCAGTTACTTCTGTAAGGAATGCTTCTCCTGAGTGCTGTGAGTGTGCCAGGTAATTTTCAGTCCTCCTGTCTTGGAAGTTAGTATCCAGAAACTGCATAATGGAAACAGAACTATCTTCTCCATAATTGCAAGGCAGCTGTTACACAGGCACATGCATACCCTGCCCTTCCTGCCCCGCTGTCTTAGGAGCAACTTTTTCTACCTCAATTAAGTCCCTAGGGAGCCTGCTGTGCGAGAGACTGTTCTCAGCCACTGCTCCTTTCTGAGCACAACAACCTACAGGTGCTCCTTGCATCTCTGAGCAGGCAGTGCCAGGGTCACTGGAAACATCTGGGGACTGGGAAGCACTCAGCACTTAGCACACCTGGCTTCTTCAGTGATCTTGGAATCACGGAATGCTGTGGGTGGGAAGGAACTTAAGCCCATCCAGTTCCACCCTGTGCCATGGGCAGGGACATCTTCCACTAGACCAGGTTGCTCCATGCCCTGTCCAGGCTGGCCTGGACAATTGCCACAGGCCATTGTCAATTGTCAATTGTCATTGTCAACTGTCAATTAATGTAACCCGAATGTGATAATAGAATACTTACACCAAACATGGACACTTCCCATTCCAGCAGCTTCACACACAAAATGAATTTTCCACCAGTAAAGCAGCACATCAGAAATTTACCTGACAGGTTGCTTAGAGCTAAAATTAATAAGTTTAACGAGTTAGATAATTAATAAAGAAATTGGTTCCTTTCACCTGTTGCTGCGATGTGCCCAGGGAAGTTTGGAGAGGAGATGCTGTGCATCACTGCAGGGGTTGCCTTGCTTTCTTGTTTCCACCTTGGCTTATCCTGCTTGAAAAAGGAAAAATGGAGAAGGAAAACTGAGCTTTCCCCCTCCTGTCCCCGCTGCAGCTACCGGCCCTACAGCTACCGGCACTTCGCGCCGCCCACCACGCCCTGCAGCACGGACGTGTGCGACAGCGACTACGGCCCGAGCCGCCGGGCGCCCGCGGCCGCCGCCAAGGGCTACACCAGCGACCTCAACTACGACTCGGAGCCGGTGCCGCCGCCGCCCACGCCGCGCAGCCAGTACCTGTCGGCCGAGGAGAACTGCGAGAGCTGCCCGCCGTCCCCGTACACCGAGCGCAGCTACTCGCACCACCTGTACCCGCCGCCGCCGTCCCCCTGCACGGACTCGTCGTGAGCGCAGCCCCCCGGCCCGCGCCCCCGCCGCGCTGTAAATACGAGAGGTTCTGCCGGGGACGGGGGGAGGGAGCCGAGCGGGGGGAGGACAGTGTACAGTCAAACGTGGGGCGGAGGAACGCTGAAGATATTTGTACAGAAGAATTAAAAAAAAAAAAAAGAAAAAAAAAAAAAAAAAAAGAAATTTA